>CM077183.1:16459469-16884469 GCA_039654105.1 Coreius guichenoti
CATAAAAGAAGGAGATACAATTGTGATTTAGGCTATTCTAGATTTCTCTGAAATAATTGTTTCTATGGCTACAAAATTGGTCAAAATACAAATAATTGAAGCTTCTTTACATACAATAATATAAGATATACTCTCATTTTACATATTTGCATTGTTAAATGAAATATTTAAATAGCTAATAAATTATTAAATGTTAAACAAAATATTAAATATAATAACAATACATATTTATTAAAATTATTAATAAATATTACTCAAAAATGTCAATAATACAATATTTTATAGTACCAATACATATTAGTCATTATTATTAATAATTACTAATATTATTAATAATATAATTGATAATATAATTAATATTCTAATATTAATAAGTAAAAATAAAAGGTATTTACACCTTACTCATTTGCAAAATTGATCCCAATCTTACCTGTACGCTGCAATCTCTATATCTAGTGCCATTTTGACATTCAGGAGGTCCTGGTATTCACGAAGATGCCGTGCCATCTCCCATTTCGTGCTCTTGAGTTCATTTTCCAGCTGGTGGATGGTTTCCTAGTGAGTCAGACAAAATATTGTGACAGCTTAGTCAAATAATCTGTTGCTGAAGACAGACAGAAAGAACGAAAAAAAATGTCATATTCTCAAGATAATCATTTGTTTATGCATATTCCTCACATGCTAATGCTCTCACTGCACCAATTCAACTAAAAATATAATTCACAGTATCATTGTATGGCTTTAAGGATAACCAATAGGTGCACTGAGTTTATGTGCATGAGGTGATTCCAGGACACAGCCAATGAGCGAACCCTGCCTCTGCTCTGACTCAGCAAAGAGTGAGGAGAGACTGCATTGTGGGTGTCTGCCTTTCCTTAACCCTTTCTAACACCATTCCACTGCACCTATGATGTAATGAAGCATCATATGCAAATCCTCTGGTGAATGTCCAGTCTATTTCTCTGCTTTCCATATACAATAGTGAGTTCATAATAAATATCATTCAACAGCCATGCACACTTAACTGCGACTTGAGGAGAGCTGCAACACATTTCAAAAGTCGAAGTGATTTATGAGTACAACTGCAGCAAAGGCTGCAACCACTGTCCACCACAATATTCAGAGTGGTCTAACAATATTAGTTTTTCAATGGCATATTCTTAAATTGAGTAACATTATTTTAGATTATCAACAAAAAACACTATTAGATATGGTAATTGTTTGATATTTTTTTTTTTTTTTTTTAACATTCAGTGCACTTTAAAGCACTTATAAAACAACATACACATTTGGAGGATCAGACTTGCATATTAAACTCCCTTTTTGTTTAAATGCAAATGAAAATGTGGTACTAGAAATGCTTAATGTGATTATGTACCTGAAGGCTGGCAAGGTCATTGTTGTGTCGGTCCTCTATGTCGTTGAGCTGCCTCTCCAGAGAATCTTTGGTTCCTCGGACAGACTCCAACTCGATGGTTTTGGACTGTAACTGGCGGCGATAGTCTCCGATCTCGTCCCGTGCGGATTTGATGGCGCTTTTATTTTGCTCAGCGGCCTCGGTGAGTTTCGAGTAGCGGCACATGAACCAGTCTTCCACCTGCTGGAGGTTTTGCGTCGAGTGGCCCTCCAGCTGCGAGCGAATCTCGCGCAGCGCTTCGGTGATATCCGCCTTCTGGTAGTCCCTCTTCTCCACGGTGATCTGCGACGCCTGCACCTGCGCTAACAGATCGCTGATCTCCTCTTGGTGGTTGTTGCGGATAAACGCGATCTCGTCCTGCAGGGACTGCACTTTCTTCTCCAACTCTGCTTTGACGAGTGCTGAGTCACCCATGTCCTTCTTCAGGGCACGGAGGATCGCTCCCGTCTCTTCCCTGATGCGGGCTTCCTCATCGAAGCGGTCCCTGAGGCGCTGGATGTCTACCTCAATGTGGTCGGTGTCCAGCTGGATCTGCGCCTTCTCGTGGTGGATCTGCTCCAGCATGGAGCGCAACTCCTGCAGCTCTTGGTCGTAAAGTTCGCCCAGCTGAGACTGCGACACCTGCTTCTGCCGCAGTGCCTGGATCTCCGCCTCGATCTGCTTGTTCTGCTGTTCCAGAAAGTGCACCTTGTCGATGTAGCCCGCGAAGCGGTCGTTGAGTCCCTGGAGTTGTTCCTTCTCATTGGAGCGCTTGTAGTCTCCATTGTGGATGGAGGTCTGAGTGAAATCAAGGCTGTCAGTGGCGCTCAGAACTGTGGAGCCGTAAGTTCGCGCCACTGGGACGTTGAAGGTCCTCTTGTACGAAGAGGAGCTCGGGCTTGGTCGCGACCAGGTCTGGGAGCGGAACCCGCTGGAGGGGCTCGAATAGCTTGTCCTGGTGTCCATCACCCTCCGGTAGGGACTTCCTATAGTGTCTATCGAATAACTCATCCGGACAGACGGGGTGTGGACGTGCAGATGAACAGAAGTGTGAGGTAAAGTAGTGTATAGGTGTAGCGTGTGTGGCTCTCTCAGCGCTGGATAGCAGCTCTACCTGCCTTTATATACTCGAGGATCTGTTGCAAAAAAGCTCAGGCTTGATTTGACTGGACCATTGATCCGACGAGGTGGGAGGGTCCTGCTTGCTACACTTATCTTTATCAGTAGCCTTTTCTGCTTCCTATAGTCACACATAACGAGTGCTTGGGTGGCTCGTGACCTATAAAAATAACTTTCGAAAATATTTTCTCTGTTGGAAATGTTCTAAAAATTACTTTTAAAGACTTTTTAAGCACTAAATGCTTGTGATGTATTTGCGGTGTTTATTATCTAGGCCTATAATAAAGTGATAAACTATGAGTAGGCCTATAGGCTACTTTTGTTTTATTTGCTATATGCTTTTAAGCATAATACTAATACATAGCCTACTTTTAAGACCCCTATAACCAACCTTTCCGTTAATACACCCTAAACCTCCATAATTTGCGCCCTGAGTGGTTGTTTAAAAGAACAAACTCTTACAGAATGTAATAGTAGATATGTTGTTTTTTCGATATAATTACAATATGCTATCACGTTTTATTTATTATAGGAGGGCTACAGTTACACTGGACGTGAAATAATTGGTACTTGGACAGAGTCTGATCACGTAGCCCAATCACTGTCTGAGCGTCTACAGTCAGTACCAAGGACAGCGGCCCGTATCTCAGACACATTCAAGGGCATTTAGCTGTGGTGTGCTACTGCTAACTTACATGAAATGACTATTTTCGGTAGCACTTTATTTTAAGGTGATGTAGGTACACGTTGCAGACAGTAAATTATGCATAATTTCAAGTAACTAACCCTAAACCAAACCCTAACACAACCTTATAGTAACTACATATTACTCAGCACTTATTTGTGTAAATACACCGTAACGTCGTCACTCTAACCCCTTTATAAATATTATTTATTTATTATTTATAATAAAGTTTAACCCTAATTTTTTGTGTGAAAATGATTGTTTAATGAGTTTAATTATTTCTAAGAGAAACTTTGAGCAGGCATTTGTTTTTCAATGCACCTTGCACTCTGAAAAATTAGATTTCTGTTGACTTAAAAAATGAAGGCAACAGTTTTCATGGCTTTTTGATCTCAATTCATTATAAATAAATGATCTATTTATGACCTATGTAACAATACCTATTTAGATTAAGTATAATGAGACAAAAACTGTGTATAACAGAAAAGCTGCTTTAAGATACACTTGCTAGAACTTCAGTAGTAAGTAAATAAAAAAACTACAAAATCAAACAAGAAAAAAATACAGCAATTAAGTAAATATGCTATTTAAATGAGCAATTACTTGATCTAAGCATCATTCTTTTTGCATGATGTGTAAACTTAAAATCGTATAGTAACATTTACTCAACAGTGAGAACAAAGTATGTTGTATTCATTTTAAATAAATTCATGTTATTGACATATAGAAAATAGTGTGCATAAATGATTATATGTTGGCATATACTTTAATTGTGTCATCCTTAAAGTTAGGAAGCGCCGCTCTGCTCTACTTTGCTGCAAAACATTACTTGCTGCACATTAGTGCAGTTCTAACTTAGGCTTTTTGTGCTGGTTGACGAATGACTTCTTTTCTATTAACCAGAATCCTGCCTTTTCAGAATAGACGAAGTATGCAAGTCATGCATTGGACTGGGACGTGTTAGATAGTGCTGACTACCTCTAACAGAACACCTGCTATGCATAGAAACCTCTCTATACCTTATTTGATTCACATGGCAAGGATTTGAATTTATTAACCTGAAGGACATATGACTCATCTGCTTATCTGATCTCATGAGAAAAAATGAACAGAAGGGCTGTCAACAGGCTCGTAACATGCCAAAGATGTGCATTGTTTTAAAGATACTTCAGTTAAGAAAACACAACCCGAGAGTGTTGAGAATGTAATTGATTGATCCAGAACTGCAGTTGCTATAGATAATTCAACCAAAGTGCTTCATTCGGAGTTACACAGTGCTGAAAGTCACTCTGACCATACACGGACATCTAGCATTAGCAATTGCTAATTTCCTATATTTCCCATCGCTCAGCAGTTGAGTTGAATCATATCACCAGAAATTCTAAATGATTCATTGTAACGCTCCAAGTCATTCCTATTGAACCATGAGAGGACGATGAATTTGTCCCTCTGAGAGGACTAAAATGAGATATTTCCAATTAACTGTAGGCCTTATTCTATTTGCTTTGTCATTGGATTTTTGCTGCGTTTGAGCATTGAAGCCAGATTTAGCCTGCGTGCAGTCATGCAGAGCAGCAGAAGAAGAGCTCCTGCACCCAGTGACCTTATGTCTCTACTGTCCACTCTGCATGTAAAGCCCTGAGTGAAGACCATCCCTTTTAAATGTGCAAATCATCCCTGAGGAGCAGGGCGCCTGTCGCTCAAGGTGCTTTTGTGGCCATGCAGAGCAGTGCGGTTTAAAATTCAATGCAGGCCACCAGTAATGCTGCAGAGCACGCCCTTACAGTACCAGCCTACTTTGATGCATTATTGGAGATCTAGCTACAATGTGACGATATTACGGACAGTGAACTCAGAATCAGTATGACAGGGATGAGGCACGTACGCAGGGAGAGAAGTCTGTGATTTATTAATAAAGTATGCATGGGGGGGAGGGGGGAATTATGCGGCTCAATACTGGAGGCAGACGCTCATGTAAGTGACTTTCATAAGAAAATGTCTGCCAAGAACAGAAATGTAAACGTAACGAATCAAATGGGATCTTTTAAAATAAATTTGGTGCAAAACGGGAAAAAAAAATGTGGGTTGCAAGGTAAGCTCTAGTACAAATGCAGAGTAGCGGTGCATGAAGACTTGATGCTGATTTAAATCTCTGGAGGATACTGTTGTTAAATCAGCCCTGAAGGGATTCTTTTGCTCGGTTCCCTCCCCTGATGAGACCGGATGACTCAGCAGTAATCTGTAGACAATGTGAGAAGTGCTTTATATCTGAAAGCATTTGGAAATACATTGATCTGCGTAATTCATGACTCATTGAAGGTCCTACCTATGACTTCAACTAAACATTTTCCATTCCTTGCCTTCTCCGTGTGTTTTTCTGCCAGCCATGTTTTATTCATGACCGAGGGGAGAGTTAGAGAGTGGGTTAATGCATGTGTGTGTGTAAGATATAGAGAGACCCCTGCTGGTCTCTTTTTTAGCTGTGATTTATGGCCGTATTCTCATCATCCCCCCAAGGCGGTTAGCAGAAGGAAGATGTTGGGAGTCAGCATATCGATGAGGAAGCAGAAAGCAGCATCATATGAGCAGAGAGCCTTAACAATCCGTGTCATGGACAAAATTCAACCCTCATTAGACACTCCTACAACATGTGTATTTACTCATGTAATCAATGCACTTGAGAGTTGAAGAAGTAAAAAAAGTGCTTCAATATCCTATCTCCATACACTCTGCAAGAGTAAAACTGCAGTAGATGTTATAAGGATCATGAGTAATATGCTGTAAATATATGAGCCTGATAATATCATATTGTCATATGCATTACCGTTCAAAAGTTTATACTGAAAACTAATATTATAAATATGTCTAAAATATTACTTAGAAAGTATTTTATTTCTATTAAGTTTTGTCTATGCATTATAGTACTGTACTGTTATAGTACTGTATTTAATTTTTTTATTGATTCATTTATTCTTTTTTTTAAAAACTTTATTCTCTAAATATTTCCACAGACCCCCTACCACTCGCCCAGATATGGCTGCGTTCAAAATCGCATACTCGCTTGAGTAGGTACTTATTTTAAATAAGTACTCACTTTGTGAGTTCTATATAAGGTGTGTAGTATGAATGAAATCTGGACGGACTACTTTCACCATGTTGTCATTATCATGTGACCTACCAGCATCAGTTGTGTCGCTTCACTGCCATTCACAAATCCTCTCCCATGGGCTCATGGGATAGTAAAGTATCCATCGTATGCACACTTCAGAATCTCACCAGAAGTAGTAGGTCATTTGGGTACAGCGTAATATCATACAGGTATAAATTCCTTTCAAGAGTTCAACTACTGGAAAACTACTGGAGCTGTCAGTTTGATAAGTTTCAAAAGATTATTAAACCGCAAGCACAGACTTCGAATTCGAATAGTGTCCGAATTTGCTCACTCGTTTTTAGTCACTTTTTCAAGAGGACCATATTAGTGGACTAATGTAGGGAATAGTGTATGAGGGTATGGGGGCATAAACTGGGAATTTTCTGAAAGCTTCAACTCGTACCACGACTATCTTTTTAATAGTCAATTAATTTTCATCAGTCATCAAGCTCAGTAAAGACTGGTCACAGACAGGTCACATATCCACAGATGGTCACAGACTGGTCATCATATCCAATTATAGCACGATGGAGGCATTACCTCCTTTTATGTGACTTTCCCCCATTCATTCTCAACTACCCCCCACCAAACCCACCGTATGCTATAGGGGGTCTGTTCTCAATGAAAACTCAATGGGTTCAGGGGAGGCAAGAGAGACGCGGACTCCCGTTGTAACATTACCTGCTGAGTCACTGTTGAACTGTTACTTTAGTAAAACGAGTGATTTGTACACTTTCAATGGCGCATTTTGTAATATTTGCATTGTTTTATTTTTACAATATGGATTGATTTCTCATCCAATTTTAAGGAGGCACTGCCTCCCTTGCCATTTCGGAGGAAACGCCCCTGGTTGTTTTTTATGTATAGGTGAACTGTTCCTTTAAACGAAGCAGAGGTGGTGAGATTCTAACAGCTATTATTATCACCCTATCCTTGATCATCAGTTCAATCTCTCTCTCTCTCTCTCTCTCTCTCTCTCTCTCTCTCTCTCTCTCTCTCTCTCTCTCTCTCTCTCTCTCTCTCTCTCTCTCTCTCTCTCTCTCTCTCACCCACTCTATCTTGCACTTGGGTGTCACAAAGCCAAACAGATTTGTTAGATCTGAAGGCTTGCTCAAACTTCCCAGGAGGGGGCTTTATATTGGGCTAAAATGATGACAGGAGAAACTGTGTGTTCATTTAGCTTACCCCCAGGAACGCGAATGACTAGTTGCAGTTTTCTTCACAGTTATTGAACGCACTCCCTGACCCCATGCCTCCAATGGATGAGTAGCTCAAATACACTATCTCTGCATTTCAAAGGGTAAGGCAGAACCCTGGAGATCAGTCAAGAGAAAAAAATGATTTCAAAACTTCGCTTTATTCTTGCTTTTTAAAGACTCAATGAGTCATCATTGTTTTTACAGCATAGAAAAGAAAGGGGTTAAAATTCACTTGTCAAATTTCAAATTAACTTTATTTTTAACTTTACAAATTAGATTTTGTTTTTAATTAAATTACCGTTCAAAAGCTTCGGGTCGATGAGATTTTTAAATGTTTTAAGACGTTTCTTATGTTCACTAAGGCTGCATTTATTTGATACAGTAATATTGTAAATTAGTATTAAAATTTAACTAATTTATATTTTAATATGTTTTAAAATGTCATTTATTCTTGTGATGGGAAAGCTGAGTTTTTTTTAGCAGCCAGTCTTCAGGGTCATGTGATCTGTCATCTTTGCTTTCTCATATTCACAACATCTTTACTTTTACAGCAAATGATAGATTTGAGAGATTGGATTGTGGCTGGGTTTTAGGGTTGCCCAAATCTTACATAGGGGGACATTAGTCTGTAGGCTGAGTCACATCTCCCTCACAGGACATCATCAGGTTGGAGGAGGTGATGTGATGATGTCATAGAGAAATCTTGGGGTGTGTGTATGGATAGGAAAGGGAGGGGTTGCCCATGCAGGATACGCAGTTTATCTGCAATGCATCAGCAGCTTCCTCTTGCATTTTATTTCTTCCCTTCCTCTCTTTCTGATTATCATACTTGAACTATTGATAATGCAACAAATAGCAATATTACACAATTAACAAACACAAATTAGCATATTTTTATCACATTTGCAATTGTTTAGCATCTTATTTGTGTCCCAAAGTTAGCCTGCTTTGTGGGTGGATCCCTCCGCCATGTGATCTAACTAACCAATCCAAACCTGAGTCTTTCATCAGGTGAGAGCGTTCGAGGAGTGTCATCGCATCACTGATGTCTGTGTCGACAAATTGTCCCTCTCAGGGGACAGCGAAGGAGACTGCTTACCCTTCATAGATTAGATTAGCCAACAAAAGATGACTTTCAGCAGAAAAGGATTAGGATGCATGTACACACACACTTGCATGGACCCGCAATCTCTCGCTAACAAGTCTATTTTATCCCTGTAATGTATATGCAACCATCTAAATGATACTGTAACTGTGTTGTTTGATTGCACCTACATTTTCATCACCTCTTTAATATGACTGCAGTTTACGTAGCTAAACGTATACACTAATCAGTCATCGTGTCAGAAGACTGTGGAACGCTTGCTTTACTTTTTGACAAAATGATTTTACCCAGCAGGCTAAAACAAATGACAGCAATAAACATTGATATATGCAAAAGGAAGTCTACAATATAAAAGTCCTCTGTGCTCTGAGATGTCTAGCCTCAAAATTACATTCTGTCACACATTATGTATTGTTATTGTTATTCCTACTGGGACTATGAGCCAATTCTTTTGGGTGTTTTATTATGCAGAACTAGTTCTTAGTTCTAAAAATATAGATCTGAAAGATGGATTTGTTGAATCATTTGCATTGCAGTCTTTTCCTTTGCCCTCCTCTCTTTCAAATTTATTTATATTATATTATTACTATTTTGAGTCTCTTATGCTCAACAAGGCTGCATTTATTTGATCAGAAATACAATAAAAACAGTAATATTGTGAAATATTATTACAATTTAAAGCAATGGTTTTCTGTTTTAATGTTTAAAATGTAATTTATTCCTGTGATGGCAAAGCTGAATTTTCAGCAGTCATTACTCGAGTCTTCAGTGTCACATGATCCTTCAGAAATCATTATTGATTTACCCATAGCAGATCTATACAGGTGGAGCTGGGGAAGGTGGAGGGTTTCTGAATGCACGCTGCAACTGCTACAGAAAATGCTGACCAAGTGTTTGAAGGTTGAGTTGCGAGCTCATTGGCTATTGATACAGCAGGAACCAATCAGCTGTCCCTATAGAGAATGATGAGTTAAGGACCTATCAGCCTGCACCATCTAGAGTTTCATGACAGAGCTTTGTATTTCTTCTTATTATCAACGTTGAATACAGTTGTGCTGCTTAATATTTTTGTGGAATAGAAAGTTCAAAGGGAAAAAAAATTGAAATAGAATTTGTTTTTTTAATAATATAAAAGTCTTCACTGTCACTTTTGATCGGTTTGATGCATCCTTGCTGAATAAAAGTATTAATTTAAAAAAAAATAGTAATTCCATTTTAGTAATTATAATTTTTACAAAAAATCAGCTGAGCAATAAACAGGAGTGGTTTGCATATAAAATAAGCAAAACTTTCACACTGAAATAAAAGCTGCATCTGGCACAAACAATGTATAGGGTAGTTCACCCAAAAAAGAAATTTTGAAATGTCATTTTTGAATGAACTATCCATTTAACACCAAGGGATCAAAATTGGGCTGAGTTATAAGGCTCAGCCAGCCCCTGATTGTAACTACACCATTAAAAAAACATCTTTCTTCATTGATGGTCATTCGAAAGTAGCCACCTTGTATTCTGACAAAATATTTTTAAAAGGTAACATATTGCATATTTCATTATAATATATTAGATGTTGTGGCATGTTCTGTTACACACTGAAATGTTACCCTGCAACTTTAAATGACCATGTAATTGATTTTCAGTGTAGGGCTACTATTCACTGTAACTGTAATATGAGGCCATGTTTTTATTTATTTTGCATCAAATAACCCATGAAATAGTGCAATTAGAGAAGGGCCACAGATAGCAAGTACTTCACCTGCTTGTCAGAGTGGCTATCCCTACCAGGATCAAGTTCAATACACTTGTCCTAGCAGACGGTCCACGACAAGCTCCCTACTGATGCCTAGAAATGCGACTCGTCCACTCCGACTGACCACCGCTGCACGTCGTCATTCTTGGCATGGGCCAGAGCCTCACTGACCGCTCTACCAAATTGCTTGTACAATAAGATTCATAATTGATTATACTGAGTAAATGGATAAACTATTGATTATATAATATAGTCAATTTGTTCAACTCATTAGTAAACCACAAAGGAAGGCATAATAAAATGGTGGGGACCATAAATCTTTCACTCTTTTGTTTTAAATGGGTGAGGGGTCCAATGCCTCCGCAGACTGCAAGCAGACTTAAATATATAAAGCAGGTAATCATCCAAACAATAAAACATAAGATAATCGATCCTAGCCTTACACCAAATGCATATAAATTATTCTTTATACCACAAACATTTATGTCAGTAATTACAGCGTGTGTGATCCATATTAATAAAAGTCTCCATTTACTTCTCCTGTGCAATCTTGGACTTTATCCTATAGCAATACTCTGTATAGCAATATTAAGTAGCAATACTTAATTGTTCACTAATTCAGTTATAAAATAATCAATCCACAGAGACATGTACAATATTTTACATTCTGGAGCTATAGCATGCACCTTGTTAATAAGCAGAAATGGTAGCAAATGAGTTTGAGGAGCGAACTTAGCACACAAACCTGGTCTTTGCAATAGGCTTTATATCGAAATATAGACACATACAGACTTTCAAAAAACAAGTATGTTATGATTTAAATGATAAAACAATACAATGTGGTTCAAATGTGATTCTGAGTCCGATAGAGTCGAGAATGGTCAAATTTATTTTCTCGATTCTTGAGAAAAAGGGAAGTGATGTAAGATATTTTAATTAAAGTGCTGCAGTGATTAGCCTACATATTTTTGTAGGCTAAAAATCCGTAAATGAGTTAGCATTTTGTCATGTGGTTCGTTAATTATAGAGCAGCTATTGGGCCAGATTTAGTAACAGCTTGTGCCAACGCAAACCCTCTTTTGGCGTTAAAAAACTACTGTCAGGATTTACTAAAGACACGCAGTGAAAAAATAGCGCTGAAAAGGCGGAATTTCCTTGTATGGGCACTTCTCCCGGAAGGGCGCGCGCGCACACGTCGACCAGAGCGGGAGAGCAAATGCACGCCCATCAACGCGCTTTTCTGAAGTCACAGGACTTCACGAAATCAACAATGTCACCAAAGAAGTGTGTTTTTGGTTGTCAGGGCAAGACAACCCTGTTCAGCTTCCCAAAGAACCCAACGTTAAGGGGACAGTGGATGGAGTTTGTTTTTCCGGAGCAGCAACAAAGTTGCGCAAGTGTTTTTGTTTGTTCCCTGCATTTCGGCTATGATTGTTTAATAAACAAGGCCCAGTTCAACTCCGGATTTGTAGATCGTCTAATGCTGAAAGATTCCCAACGATAAAGGTTCACGGTCATGCGTTGGAAGCGCAGGCGGTGAGTAAAACTGCTTCAAATGTCTGTGTGTTGTTGGCTATCGGCGCAAGTGCACATCAAGTAAACAACATGAACGTATAGTTAATTTATCAATGGAGCATGCGATGTATGGTGTGTGTTTAAATACATTGTTTTAGCTGACCACTATAGGTGTCTGTTTGTTTATTGTAAAACCACTCCAAACAATACACAAAGAGTGGGAAAATATGTTGAACTAAATGAATTAATTCATATTAAACCTAGGGGCCGTTTACACAAAGCGCGCTTCTTCATTCAAATGCGCTACTATTCCATTGTTTTTCTATGTAAACACGCACTAGTCTGATGTGCAAAACCGTTCCGCTTGCTACTGCTAAGTCACATACAATAGTCCATAAACCAAATCATGTCCTCATAAACCATGAGTAAACACACACAAATGTTGTAAAACTCGCGCATGACATGGTGTTCTAAAAACAAAGTTTTTCCCCCCCCACGTTTTCTAAGGATGTCAGCTTTCAGACGCTCTGAACGCAATAGCTGCGCGCGCGCCTGACTCTTTAGCTCCGCCCACACGATACGCCTCCAGCCGCTCGGTTTTATTCGGAAAGACTCGGTACAGCGTATCTGTCTTTTATAAATATGATAAAACTAAAGACTTTTCGGAGATATGAAGGATGCAATACTACTCTATAGGTACTCAAGATTGACATGAGATTGACAGAAACTGTGTGCGATACCCCCCCTTTAAACCAGACGCTAATTGCGCTGCTCTTGGTAGATCGTGTTGGTCATTATGGAAATGATCCGGCTGTGTTCTTTAATTTGCGCGTCGTCAGTAGATCATGTGCAGAACTTTCCACTCCCATCTGCGCTTTTATAGAATTGCGCTCTTAGGCTAATTTGCCGTTTAGTAAATCTGGCCCTTAGGCTACTCAAGATGCCTGGGATCTACCAAAGATGAGCATAACTGGTGTCCATCGCATATGCAGATTAATATCTAAAAGTTTTTTTTTTCTTCTCAGTAACATTCGGATATTAAAATTGAATAAAACGGCAACAATAAAAATAACTAGCTAGGTTAGCTGATTACCTAAAGTCATACTGCTGTTAACACTTTCTCCGATAATGAGAACTGTTTTCCTGTTTGTTCATGTGGTGTTCGGCAAAATATTTATACGACTTTTATTGATAGCATGAATAACAAGATGCTTATTAGGCCTATTAACAAACTTTCCTGTCATATCTTTTGCCTTTTTTGCCATATTGCCTTTAAATGTGCTCTTTTGTTCACTTCTTTAAAGACGCATTGATCCATCGTGTAACCTATGATAGTAAAAGTATGTTCTATATAGCATGAATGTAATCCGGACATACTACTTTCACCATGTTGTCATTATCATGTGACCTGTCAGCGTCGGTTGCGTCGTTTCACTGCCATTCACAAATCCTCTCCCGTGGCACCATGGGATGTAAAGTGTCCATCATATGCACACTTCAGAATCTTGGCGGAAGTAGTAGGTAATTTGGTTTTTTTTTGTCTACTCTTTTATGAGTACTGTGAATTCAGACATATGTCTTTTCTCACATACTATTTTTCACCTACTAAGTATGCGATTTCGGATACAGCCACTGTTCCCGCTAAACAAAAATCACGTGAACCAACTCACTACACAATGACTCGCAATAGATGTTTTTTTTTATATAATACAAAGCATTATTTAATTTTATGTCAGCATAAACATACATCGCTATACAGGTAATGAACATAATCTAGCTAACATTTATAGTTTATTTATGAAGAGTTGCACGTATATGTAACAAGCAAAGAATTTATCATAATGTACTTTAAATAACATTAAAAAATAATAATAATAATATATATATATATATATATAAGATATCAGCTCTGCTGTTGTTCTTAAATACCAGTAGTGACGTTGTCATGTTGCCGGAAATAGAGTCATCAGTGTCCCCATGTGTAGAGAGCCAGCGTCCTTTACTGTCCTTACCAGTGCCTGAATTTGTGTACACAGTATACAATATACTGATTCACGACTGGAAAGTTGATTGAGATGCACTTATAGCGTAATTATTCAGCTGTGTCAATCAATGTTGATTCAATTTAGTTCCGATCAGATTAAAAAAGTTTGACACTGTATGTAAACTAAAAAAATTTTGGCCAAACGATGTGAATCACTGCCCTTACGAAAAAGTATACTTCAAGTTAATTTTATGAGGTATACTTAAGTAATGTTCAAGTATATTTTTAAGTATACTTTATGTAGTAAGTATACTAATATCAATGTGTACTAGTAGTAAACTTGTAAGTGTACTATTTCAATACTTCTTGGGACTAAATTGGCCCACTTTTAGTATATAAAATTATACATTTAAGTGTATAACTAGGTTTCTCACTTGTACTGCATCTGTACTACAAGTGAACTTATAAGTATACTAGTAGTTTACTATTTTAATACAAGTAGTACATTTTTTAGTTTATGAAAGTACACTTTGAAGTGTACTCTTAGTAAACTACTAGTTTAATAGTTTATGCTGCAAGTATGCTTGTGAGTTTTCTTTAAGTAAACATAACATTATACTTATAGTTTACTATTTATATATTATTTTTGCACTTTCAGTATACTACTGTTCAAATGTAGATATTAATTTTTTATACTTGAAATATACCTTTAACTGTACTTTAACTCGTTTTAAAAAAAACATTTTATTATAGCTTCATGCATCCTTTTTATCAACACTTGAATGTGGGTAAGTTTTATAAAGAAAGGCAACATTTTAAGCATTTTAAAGTTGAGAAAATAGCATTTTTGTCAAAGACTACGCCTTGATAAGATTCAGAATGATGATCAAAACATAGATGGAGTAGATCGAGTACATCAACACCCCTAAAGCTTCACAGTTGTTTCCTCTTAATGGGTTCGACATTTCATTTGGTAACATTAGACCGTTTTGATTTATATGCTATTTAATGTTTGAGGATTGCGTTATTTTACATTTGCGTGAGCAATCTTCTATCGCTTGTTTCTGCTGCTTCTTCTCCTGTGTTTTGATCCAGAGATTCTGTACTAAAAGATGTCATAGCGCCCCCTAACATATAACATTGAAAACATGGATAGCCGGAAAATTCAGTCAATGGTGGGGAAAGAGTAATGTAGATTTTAAGTAAATTCCTATGAACACTACCAGTGGACTAGCCTACACAAAAATTCAGATACGCAGAATTAGGAACATATGTTTTATATCAATATTCTAATCAATATTTTCAGACAATGTAAGTTTCATAAGAATGTAGGCCTATGTAAAACTATGTAAAAAAGGTATATTTAATAGGCTACTCAGTCAAAATATTAAACACAATTACAAGCCAAGTATACTTCGAATACCTAATTATACTTTTAAGGATAGGCTATCTTGATCAAAGTGTTGTACATGTATAGTCCAAATATACTTAGACTTTTCTGTCAGTATAATTCAAGTATACTTAAGTTTAATTTTAATTATATTTCTGAGAAGTATACAAAAAGTAGACTGGAAGTATACTTTCTTATTTTTAGTTTAAAAGAAGTATACTAATAGAACACTTGAATAAGCTTTTTCGTAAGGGTGGGACGAATCAGAATTCCCATAGCTTTTACAGATCGTCTGAGATGTGTAGTAGCTTGGTAATCGAGTTGTCCTGTGAAGTTGACTTAGTCCTTTGCAGACCTTAGTCCTTTGCTTTCAATTATCTCGCAGTGACTCTGAAGCAAGACTCTCAGCCCTATATGAGCCACTACCAAACAGTTGAGATGTCCAATGGTAGGAGTTCATTTTTCTTCATTCTGCATTGACCTGCATCATTTAGATGAAATAATTAGTTTTCCCTTTAAACATATATATATTTCTTCTTTTAATTCATGTTTTAAACTTGGGAAATCTTAATATTGGAGAAATCAAACTTGCTCACCTGTAGGTAAACAAAATAGGCATAATATTTTGTTATCTAATGCAGTGACATTAATGCATATTGTCTAAAATGTCCAAAAACTTTTTGGGGCCACTGTGCTGTGTTTTATTGCACTGCATTTATTGTTCATATGCTGTGCAGTTTTATGATGTCCTGGATTGTATTGAGCTGTGTAGCACTTTCTCTGTATTATATTGTGCTGTGCTATACCATCCTGTGCTTGGCTCTGCTGTGTTGTAAGGGCTCTCTGCCTGCCTGCAGCTTCCAACAGTAGATAACAGAACAGACAGTTTTCCCCCCACATTCCTCTCAGTAATTTGCTTTTGTCTCTGCTAGAGCCAATTAGATAATGAATGTTGTTTACACAGACAAGCTCAATGTGCCAGGAGTTTCTGAAATGCAATTGGTTTTCTTTAACTGACTCTGTAGGATTCCAAACCTTTCTCGCCTGCCTCTATTACATAAAAAAAATATGTCAGAATTCAAAACATACTCATATCCGTGTAAGAAATATAATTTTGCAGTATTTCCTCAGGAGCAGGAGAAAATTAGATCACTGCAGAAACAGCTGAGGGTGGAGACACTGAATTTTCCATAGGTTGATGCCACTGGATGGGTACTGCACAGACTTTCAGATATTTACATTCTCTGTCTCCTTCCTGCAGGAGCAGTATCTGATATTTAATCAAAAGCTGTAATGCAATGCTGTCTCACCTCGCGGGGTGAGGGAGATATATGGATGTGATTAGTTTTATGGCAGAGAAGGGCAGCCAGCCTGTCTCACTGCAGCCTTGAGTCGCACCCAGAAACCCCATCCAGCCCACAACAACCTGCAGCTTGAAGAGCAAATAGAATCAGAGAAACATAAAATGATTTAATGGCATGTGAGTCATGTTGCAACAATGAACCACATGATACTCGATCTATCTCTCTATCTATCTATCTAAGCTATATATATGCACAAACACACTTACACAGACGTATGTTTAATAAACTATTAATTTATACATTTATATAAAAAGTAATATTAAATAATTTAATATGAGTAAAAATATTAGTTATATATATATATATATATATATATATATAGTATATGTATATATGTGTATTTATTTATTTATTTATTTATTTATTTCTAATAAATACATTTACAGTTTTTCTCAGTCTCTTTGGTACATTTCTTGAAACATCCTTAAGATTTGCAAACCAGTCAGTGCATTTCTCAAAACAATTCGTACAAACAGCACCACACAATGGATTACCTGCAAAAGCATGTAACTTGCTCAAAACCCTTAGTTCATCTCTCAAAACTAAGTATTTATGCCAATGAACATATCAGTGCCATCAGAATGACAAGTCCTTGTGTCACTGTTCACGAACAAGATAGTCAAAATGCTTAGTCATATTGTCAATATAACAGTGTACTCTGTCAGTATTTTCAGATGTAAACTATGGCTACGTTTTTTTATGACAATGATTGAAAATTCACAAGACTGCACACTATCTGTATGGCATATATATATTTTAAATTTCAACAGTACGAAATTACACATTAGGCTACTACGTGGGATATTGATTGAAAGAGAGGATTTACAGTTACACTTTTACTGTTGGTCTATCAACAAATTTCAGTACAATATTGCTATATATATATATATATACACAGACCTACTGTATGTACATGAGTGTGTGTTTGTTACATTGTTTCTATAAAGTATATTTACTGTATAATGTAAAATGCAAGTGGACTACTGTAATATAACATTACAGTAAGTGTACAGTATTACAGTATAGTGAACATTGTCTGATTACATGCCTCTTCGGTTGTTCTCCTAACATTCGGCTGTACCTTTTGACCCGCCTCAGCCATAAGATCATGGTTGAGAACATGGTCCACAATAGTGGCCCTTATTTCATCAGAAACAAGTTTACAATCTTGGCCTCTTCTACCTCTTCCACTGTTCCACCACACATTTTTACTCCCCTTCTTCTTCCCGGCTGTTGACCCAGTTTGTTTCCTTGTTGTTCTTGTTTTTCAGGGGTTGGGCTTGGCCCCTTAGTTCCAGTAAAAGGAACTCTTAATGCTTCAGCATACCAAGACATTTTGGACAATTTCATGCTCCCAACTTTGTGGGAACAGTTTGGTGATGGCCCCTTCCTGTTCCAACATGACTGCGCACCAGTGCACAAAGCAAGGTCCATAAAGACATGGATGAGCGAGTTTGGTGTGGAGGAACTTGACTGGCCTGCACAGAGTCCTGACCTCAAACCGATAGAACACCTTTGGGGTGAATTAGAGTGGAGACTGCGAGCCAGGCCTTCTCGTCCAACATCAATGACTGACCTCACAAATGTGTTTCTAGAAGAATGGTCAAAAATTCCTATAAACACACTCGTAAACCTTGTGGAAAGCCTTCCCAGAAGAGTTGAAGCTGTTATAGCTGCAAGGGTGGGCCAACTCCATATTAAACCCTACGGATTAAGAATGGGATGTCATTTAAAGTTCGTGTGCATGTAAAGGCAGGCGTCCCAAAACTTTTGGCAATATAGTGTGTGTGTGTGTGTGTGTATATATATGTGTGTGTGTAATTCAATTGTGGCGCTGCCATTTTATTTTTTTCATTTACTTTTAATTTTTTTTATTTATTTTTTTTTTTTTAATATTTATACTGTTATATTGTGTTTGATTTGTGTTGGAAGGCATTCCAAATGAACATGAAAATTTAGTAAAGCGAACTACTGCAGAAATTCCCTGCATAGGGACCCTGTGAATGGGAACACGGGTAAGGTTTCTGCTGCTGTTGGCTCTGGACTGGGCTGGTCTGGGCTGGGGGAAATGTGCTGCGTCCGCAGGCCCGCTAGCTGATATCCGATGTGAGATGGAGTTGTAATTGATAATGGTGCAGCCTCTTTTCTGCACTGCAGAGCTGCTTTACTTCCTGTGTGTTCATCTGAGCGTGTGTTTGTGTGTGTGAGATTTTGTTTTGGTGGTGCTCTATTACATTCAGCTACAGATAATATGCTGCCCTCTGTTGGACAGCGAGAACACAGGGGCACTATTGTGCTGACTTGCAGACTCAAAAAATTCTGCTGAGGCAGCTGCATAGGAGGAAGGCATACTGGCTTCATCTCCAAAATTGTTTCTCAATACTTAGCTGCATATTTCTCATAATAGCCATAGTTAAAATGTTTTCCGTGGGCAATGAGTTGATTTGAGGTGACCTTGGGAAAATGCATGCTGTGTAAGAATGGACAGGGGGAGGAATATTGCTTAGTGAAAACATGTGAGAAACCGAGAGGAAATGGGAGGGAGAGGGAGAAAAAATAAGAGAGAGGATAAGAAAAAGGTATTGACTAACTAATAATTAAGCGATCCTTGTCTTGTTCTTGCTTTTGTACTCAGAGGTAGAGCCTTTCTTTTTGGGGGGTGAAAAAGCAAGGGGGAAAAAAGATGCTATTCAGGTACTTTTATTTATGTACAGTGGGGAGAACAAGTATTTGATACACTGGTGATTTTGCAGGTTTTCCTACTTACAAAGCATGTAGAGGTCTGTAATTTTTATCATAGGTACACTTCAACTGTGAGTGACGGAATCTAAAACAAAAATCCAGAAAATCACATTGTATGATTTCTAAATAATTAATTTGCATTTTATTGTATGACATAAGTATTTGATCACCTACCAACCAGTAAGAATTCCGTCTCTCACAGACCTGTTAGTTTTTCTTAAAGAAGCCCTCCTGTTCTCCACTCATTACCTGTATTAACTGCACCTGTTTGAACTCGTTACCTGTATAAAAGACACCTGTCCACACACTCAATCAAACAGACTCCAACCTCTCCACAATGGCCAAGACCAGAGAGCTGTGTAAGGACATCAGGGATAAAATTGTAGACCTGCACAAGGCTGGGATGGGTTACAGGACAATAGGCAAGCAGCTTGGTGAGAAGGCAACAACTGTTGGCGCAATTATTAGAAAATGGAAGTTCAAGATGACGGTCAATCTCCCTTGGTCTGGGACCCCATGCAAGATCTCACCTCGTGGGGCATCAATGATCATGAGGAAGGTGAGGGATCAGCCCAGAACTACACGGCAGGACCTGGTCAATGACCTGAAGAGAGCTGGGGCCACAGTCTCAAAGAAAACCATTAGTAACACACTACGCCGCCATGGATTAAAATCCTGCAGCGCACACAAGGTCCCCCTGCTCAAGCCAGCACATGTCCAGGCCCGTCTGAAGTTTGCCAATGACCATCTGGATGATCCAGAGGAGGAATGGGAGAAGGTCATGTGGTCTGATGAGACAAAAATAGAGCTTTTTGGTCTAAACTCCAATCGCCGTGTTTGGAGGAAGAAGGAGGATGAGTACAACCCCAAGAACACCATCCCAACCGTGAAGCATGGAGGTGGAAACATCATTCTTTGGGGATGCTTTTCTGCAAAGGGGACAGGACGACTGCACCGTATTGAGGGGAGGATGGATGGGGCCATGTATCGCGAGATCTTGGCCAACAACCTCCTTCCCTCAGTAAGAGCATTGAAGATGGGTCGTGGCTGGGTCTTCCAGCATGACAACGACCTGAAACACACAGCCAGGGCAACTAAGGAGTGGCTCCGTAAGAAGCATCTCAAGGTCCTGGAGTGGCCTAGCCAGTCTCCAGACCTGAACCCAATAGAAAATCTTTGGAGGGAGCTGAAAGTCCGTATTGCCCAGTGACAGCCCCCAAACCTGAAGGATCTGGAGAAGGTCTGTATGGAGGAGTGGGCCAAAATCCCTGCTGCAGTGTGTGCAAACCTGGTCAAGAACTACAGGAAACGTATGATCTCTGTAATTGCAAAAAAGGTTTCTGTACCAAATATTAAGTTCTGCTTTTCTGATGTATCAAATACTTATGTCATGCAATAAAATTCAATTTAATTACTTAAAAATCATACAATGTGATTTCTGGATTTTTGTTTTAGATTCCGTCACTCACAGTTGAAGAGTACCTATGATAAAAATTACAGACCTTTACATGCTTTGTAAGCGTGCAAACCTGCAAAATCGGCAGTGTATCAAATACTTGTTCTCCCTACTGTATGTATGTATGTATGTATGTATGTACTAATGTGTGTGTGTTTTCATGTTTCCGGGGGACTTCGGACTCGTGACACTGTGGGGACCTAAATTGAGGTCCCAATGAGTAAAAAGCTCATAAATTATACAGAATTAGTTTTTTTGAAAATGTAAAAATGCATACAGTTTTCTGTGATGGGAAGGTTTATGGGTAGGGCTAGTGTAAGAGGATAGAATATACAGTTTATATACACCTCCTGCATCTACGTCAGGGCAATCGTCCCGTGGAGGATTATGTCCAGGACTTTTGTGAACTTTGTCACCTGGTTGGTTTTAAAGATGTTGCCCTCAAGTACATTTTTAGAAATGGGTTACAAGAACCCGTTTGTTCATGGATGCCTGGGGGGAAAATCCACTGGTTCCTGGAGGAATACATAGATCATGCCCTTCAGTTGAGTGGATCCTCATTTACTGTGGGAACGGCGGATGAGGAGCCCCGCCATTCCACAGTACCCACCAGAGTGTCTCCATGCCCCCAGTGTCATGTCTGGGGTTGTTCATGTCATGCCTGCCACAGCCTGCCCGCATCCAGAGTCCAGCGGCGTCTCCTGCCCGCGTCCAGAGTCCAGCGGCGTCTCCTGCCCGCGTCCAGAGTCCAGCGGCGTCTCCTGCCCGCGTCCAGAGTCCAGCGGCGTCTCCTGCCCGCGTCCAGAGTCCAGCGGCGTCTCCTGCCCGCGTCCAGAGTCCAGCGGCGTCTCCTGCCCGCGTCCAGAGTCCAGCGGCGTCTCCTGCCCGCGTCCAGAGTCCGTTTTGTATCTGTTCATGTATGTAAATAAACTGCATTTGGGTTCTCAGTACAACTTGCCTCCAGTGGATCTTTCGTTACATCAATATAGTTGCGTGGAACCCACTTGACACTGCTTTAAGTAAATCCTACAATTAATTTTTTTTGAGTGTAGAAACAACTGTTAAATTTTAGTTCATGTAGTTACATGAGTTTTTAAGTAATGCGAACAAGGATGGTTTGAGTGAAACTAACAACAGTGAATGTTTATTTTAATTTAGTGACCTATACATAGTGCAGAATATTTACTATTTCTTATCATTTTTACACCATAATGTTAAATTAACAATCTTAGAACTTTTCATTCCTTGCCAGGTTTACACTAGATTTTCAATAGATTTTGGACTCCATAGTACTTTGACTAGCCTCTGTATTGCATCACCAAAGAAATGCGCTAGAGTTCTGGAACATAACGACATAAATAGGAGCTCCATTCTAAGAATGTGAACTTTTTCTTTCATCCCACGTAGTTTGCCTGCTGTTTAATTCACTCTGCATTGCTTTGAGATCAAAGACACGGTAGTATCATAGGCCATAGAGCACTTCTATTTCTCTCTCAGGAGAGATGAGCTTTGTGCTCCTCCTCTGAATGCGTTTCACACTCGCTGTGGTAGTGAAGGACTGTGCGTGCTCTGTTAGTCATGGTTTGGTTGAACCTCATGAGATCGGCCCAAGTCCTTGATGAAAAGCCCTTTGCTAATGTCCCCAAGCATCTCCTGCAGTATTGTAAGAATGCAGGCATCTACTCTTGTCTCTGCAGATTCCTCTCATTAAATATTTAAAACTCTAAACGCAGCTATTAGTAATCGAGACATATGTGCAAAGCTTCCTTTTTCCCTTACCAAACCCCTGTGCTGGTAAAATCCCCCTAGTGTTGCAGAAACGTCCAGAATTTCATGCCGCATACAGTTATTGCAAAGTTTGAACACGTAATTAAAATTAAAATAAATCATATTTTTTAAATATCCTAAATTATACAATCTCTTAAACTCACAAATAATAGCAGGAGTAACAACAACCTTGTTTTTATTCCAGAGTATAAAATATTTATATTTATTTTCTCCAATGCCATGCTATTGTTTATTTACACAAACCTTTACACAAAATATATTTTTTTCTGACATAGTGCTCATCTGAGACAGTTCTTCATTGTAAGATATATTTTCTTCACAGCTTTGAGTTTTATTCAAGCTTGTTTTTCTCTCTGAGTATTTATTTATTTAATTTATTTGTTTATTTTAATGGTTGTAATTTATTCTTCAATGCTATGCTAATTGTTGTGTATGCAATTTGCTGTAATACATTTTTATGACAGTGTTCATCTGAGACCATTAATGAGTTTCATCACAGCTTTGAGTTTTATTATTGATTTATTCGTTGATTTATTTATATTCAATAAATTCTTACTTCATTATTCTTCAATACCATGCTAAATCTTATTTTAATTATGCAAGTTCCAATAATAAATAACTGTTTATAGCATCATAGTGTTTATCCGAGGCATTGTTTCCCATTGTAAGGAGCGTCTCAGCACAGCTTGGAGTTTTATACAAGCTTTTTTTTGCCGATCTTTCCAACCAAATGCTAAAGTAAATGTTTGTATAAATGTGATCAGTTTTCTATAGCTTTATTTCATTTTATTTATTACATGCATCTTGTCCCATATAGTATGTAAATGGTTAACTGATATCACAAAGGTGAAAGAAGTCACTGAAAATCATCAATAAGCAATTAAATGCTCATTAACTGCCGACTTAAAGTTGTCAGTTGCAGTCTTTTCACAGCAGTACTGAAGTGTTAATACAACCCTTCCTTAGCTCTCTCTATCTCTCTCTCCCTCTCACATAATCCTTCTCGTTTTATCTTCTCTTTTACATTCACTTGTTCCACTGGGCCTCATTTGTTCACCATCTTGCATTACTCCCTCTCCTCAAATTCACAGCCAACGCCCAGCTTCTGCAGTACTGCAGTCTCTCCTTTTCCGAAAGTCTCACCCCTCCTCTTGATCACTCTCTAGTTATCTGCAGTGAGGAGGAGGGAGAGGAAGAGAGATGCCGTGAGGAAGAGCACACCTCACGACTCACACTGCTGCAACACACCCAAGGATCAGTTCATCACAATTCATTGCACCGACAGTCACTCAGAGGCTTGTACATTTACACAGAAACGTAATTCATAACCCACACGCTCTCTCTAGTGCCTTACGCTGGCTAGCATGAATGTCCTCCCTCAGGCCTCTCATTAATCAGAGCTCTCTAACCCACTGCCCTCTCACAGAAGAAGCAGCATGGTTCTCGGTTCTCCAAACTCGGTTCTTCATGCTAGGAATAAAAAAGTTTGGGGACCTAAGCTAATCACATCACAACAGTGTTGCCCGATCTAACTAACTTGCATAAAACATTAAACAAGGCTAAATTGCCACTTGCTGCAAAAAAGATTTCAATAATTCTACCTTTTATGCTTCAAGAATAGATTTATTGAAGCATAAACTTGCCTAAAACATTAAACAAAGCTGAATTGCATCTTGCTGCAAAGAAAGAAAAAAAAATATATATATATAACTAATTTGTTATTAAAAAACAAATAAGCTAGCCCAGCCCAAGTGAGAAAAAGTAATGCAAAAGTAACGTAGCGCATTACTTTTAAAAGTAACTTTCCCCAACACTGACAACAACAAGTATAGAACTGTCCATCTAAATAACTAAATACAACTCTCTTGTCTGCACACACACAGTCCAAATATTTTTGAGACAAATATATGACTAAATGCAAACTACAGCTGCTGTTATCTATAAGCCACTATGAATATAAGCCCCGTACATGTATTTCAGACACATTTAATATAACTATTGGCTGCTGTACTATGTAGTTGACATATTTTGATTATCGCTGTATTGTAAGTTCAAATCCTGGGCAATTGCACTTAAATTGTCAAATTGTGATTTTGTTAACTTGACCTGTTTACCTGACCCACATTATAGTTTTGACAGGTGGCCTATAAGTTCCCCACACAGTAGAAAAAGCCCTAGATCAGTCCAACCCTGCACCGAACTGGAAAGTAACCTGTTCAGGACCTGTTTCAGATTGGGCCCAAATTGAATCAGCAGAATAAAGAGCCATGAATGGAATGGAAAAATGCTTAAGATATTTCAGGAGATGTGATTAGAATGGATTGTGCAATTCTTAGAAACTCCTACCTGACAAAGACAAATGTATTAGATTATAGAAGGTTTCTCTGGAAATATATTAAGGTTTGCTATTTAAGAAAAGGAGCATGCAAGAAAAATGCTTGGGCAGGTAAGGACAAGGTACAATGAGGATATGAGCAAGCACAAAGTAATGCAACGTCACCAACATTCAGATGTATATCCAATATAGCAAAATACTATATAGTAGAGAAAAATTTGATATTTTATGAGCTCAGCATATGAAAGGCTTAATAACGAAGCAGGTTTAATGGATCAATATATTGTTGTCGCACTGAACAAGACTGTGCAAGGCTAACAAATCTGCTGTAATGTAATGCTGGGTACACGTTGACCAGTTGCAGCATTAACATCATCCTGAAGTGCTCTAGAGTTGTTCTCAAGGGGCATCGTAATTTAACCTGCATGAGCTTCAGCAGATTTCCGAGCAGGATACAAGAGAATCGGTTCGATACTGCGGAGTGAGAGGCTCCTCCGAGCATGCTGGGTATAGGCCTACATTACCTCTGTGCAGGTAAGGGTCAGCAAAAACAGAAGCATCTTAATGGGAACAACATGAAATTCTACAATGTGTACCTGCACCACTGACAGACCCTTCAAATCCACCATCTCTCACCATACATTAAGGAGTGGAGATGAGTGTCTGTCTGATGTTGGAGTAGAGTTCAGTATTCATTTCACACACAGAGGGAAAAGTGAGCTGGCGTCATTCCTCTTGACAGGAAATATGGTTGCAATATTGAGTTTTTGATAAAGGTTTTCTGAGTTCTTGCCCAGTGCTTTGGGCCAAATGAATGCTTTGACTGGTGCAATGGAGTGACTCCTGCAGTAGCCTATACCTCTTAACACATTTCTGTATTTATTTGTATAGTTCAAAACACTAAAATGTGAACTAAGATTAACTAACTAATTACAGGCATGTTATATTTTCATTGTTTTTATTTTTTATATAAAGAAAGAATTCAAAATTTGGAGTAGCCTACTAGAAAATCCAATAAAGTAAAGTGTCATGTTGAAGCCTTCAATATCTAAAACATGAACAGTGTGCTATGCAACAGGATGTGCACTATATTTATTGGGATTATGGTTTGGGGTGAGTTTGGAGCTGTGTTAAGCCTCATATTCTATCACAACATGCTGGTAGCACATTTTGAGGAATTATTAGGCTACTTTCTGTGCTACCTATATTTTTTTTTAAACACATTTCACTCTGTCCTACAACATCTGACAGCTTCTTTTGAGTCCAAAACATGCTACCTTCGTTTTGGACAGTTTTGACTGAAAAAATTACTGTTTAAGTAACCGCACATCCTGAGCTGGTAGCACAAATCGTCAGAACACCGTCACCGGCCCAGAAGCAGTTTTTACCATTAGTAATTTTGTCCTGTGCTGCCCTCTAGTGATGAAAGAGTCGTAAACGTTTTATTTTAATATTTCTTTTATGATGAAAGATTTTTTTGTAATAACTATATATATATATATATATATATAGAGAGAGAGAGAGAGAGAGAGAGAGAGAGTAAATAAGGGTACTTAGGGAAACGTTGCTATATGGCAACGCTGTACCACAATGGGAAAAAAAAATTCTTTAAAATTATGATTTTCTTTTCTATTTAAATGCACATTTCTTTTAGAAATTGATAGATATACTTGGAACTCATGCAAACCAAAAATAAGTTGATCCCTATCATTTAACCTTCAAAATGGCTAAACTCATCTTTAAAACTCCTCCTCACTCTCATCAGCTAAATCTGCACTCATCCTCTTGCCCTTTCCGTAAAATATTGCTGTATTCATTTTCTGAAAAGAAGAAATTATTTTATTTATACATAAATACAACTATACTTAAATAAACACTTCAAATAAGTAAATAACTGCAATCATATTATTGATGCTACTATCTATTAAAAAAAAAATCCCAATGGGGAAATACATTACTGCAATTCCACTGTGGGACAGTGTTGCCATATGGAGACATTGATATTTTCTCAATTTACAGTAAAACTATGTTAGACAAAGTTGATTTGTGAATAAAAATATTTAATTTATTTTCCAAAGATGCTGCAAAAAAATCCCCCTTGAGAAGGGATGTTTAGAATTGAGGTTGATGTGGCAATTTCTGGAGCACTTCAACAGGTGTCTTCCGTGTGAGGGTGATAGTGGGAAAGAGAGTTTTGGAGGGACATTCAAATGTCATTTTACTTAAAAACAGCACATCATTGGCTACCTTAAGGCCTGCCCTTTTAATTCCCATAGTGCAATATATTGTATTTTTTATGAATAACAAGGAAATTAGTAGAAATTTATTGTTACCATATGGCAACTCCGTACCATAAAGGGATATTATTTATTTAAAAAAAAGACTGATCGCACAGCCGCTGGGCGGCGCTACCATTTTATCGAAGCGATCGTTGCCACGGATGACGTTCCACGAAGAAGTAAAAACGGATTTGTTCTCCCAGAATGCCTTTCACTTCCTCTTTCCTTCTGCGGCCTGAGAGCGTAAGTGCTATAAGAATCCCACTGCAGCGATGTTCAGAATAATCCCTTTATATCACCAGCATCATAGACTTTTATGTTCAAATATCTCATCGACAGTTTAACTTAAATTGTATTTAGCATTCTCAGAGAATATGAATTCTCACTGTAGATGATAAAAAAAAAAAATCAATGTGTTAGTGGATTGATGATGTCCCGTGTGCTGCCATTTTCTAGTCTCGGCGTTGAACAGGGGACTCGTCTGAATGAATGTAGCTACATGTGCTAAAGAGTTTACAAATGAAAAATATGACTGAATTGTAAACGCGTTAGATATTGTGGCTACTAGACATGACAATGTCTGTGTATGACTCTATGTATGTATCATGCGGCGCCCATACGGGTTGTGCTAGTATCGAGGTGGTTTATTTTACTGGACTCTTATCAACAGTTGTTTTTTTGTTTGTCGCGTTTGATATCTTTTTTCCGCCTGTTCTAACCATACAAGTGTCATTTTGTTCTCTCCGTAGATCTCTGAAAATGGTCCGCTACTCATTAGACCCAGAAAACCCGACTAAATGTGAGTTGGTGGCTACTTTTAGCAAAATGGCTGTTCGTGATTGAACGTGAAGTAATTGTTTTTGTATTCTACAGCATGCAAGTCGAGGGGCTCAAACCTTCGTGTTCACTTCAAGGTAAGACTTCGTGTCACAATTAGAGGGATTGTCATGACCCTGACGTTCATTGATGCTTCTGGAGCTCGTGTATTGTGATAGTGTCTGTGTGTGTGCACCAACTTAAAGTTGCTGTTCACAGGTTATATTCATAATGCAACAGTGCAACCTTTTATAAGCGTTTGTTCCCCATTCATTTTCTCCATAGGACATCACATCTTGCTTGTAACAGCCAACCCTGAGATTAATCACAATAACAACTTTGTTTTGAAGCGCAGTTTTTTTTTTTGCATTGCATTTTTATGCATCGAGTTTAAGTAACGAACTATGTAGCTACGGCAAAGCTATTGGTGAATTGGCATTTATAAAAATTAAGTTGATTTCAAAATCAAATGTATACGAAAATGCTTAGAGGCAATGGCTGCATCTGAAATCACATCTGGGTATTTTTTTTGCCTACTCCTAAGGCCTGTTCACACACCAAGAATAACTAATAAAGAACCATTAAGTCACTCACAATGAGCTCACGCCACACCTATAACGATAATGGCACAGACAAACTATCATTGGAATGATTTTATCCAGCTGATGAACAAGAACATTGACAGCCAATCAGAACAAGCCGATTTTGCAACAATGCTGTAACAAGCTCAAGCTTTTAAAGTGACAAAAGCGTACACTTAAAATAAACAGAACAATATAATCCGCTGGTGCGGACGCTAATATAGTTCTTTAGTTATAGTTCTTGGTGTGAACGGGCCTTTAGTCTTTGGATGTACTATTCTTGTCACATGCTGTTTTTCGCCTCATATAATAGGGAAGCATGTGATTTCGGATGTAGCCTGCACTTGATATCTTTTGGTGACTTTAATTTCCATTGTGTGATTAGTGCATTCTGTTAATTCAAATGGCTACTTCATGATCATTAATGGTGTTAATTTAAACGAGTTAAGAATGGCCTTATGGTTTTTGTCATCACTCAATCTTGATGCTCATGGAAAAAATGAATGGGATTCTTACCTGACAGTACTCATGTTGCACTGTGCCTGAATAGAATTGCAAATGCTCTGTGGCTGCAATGATGACCACTTAGGACACCTTTTTATTAATCATGAAAAGAATCAAGTATATTCTGAGTAGCCACAATTGTAGTTTGTTAAAGTGCTGATGGAGGCTGATTTACTTGAAGTGGACTTTAAGCTTTGTCTTGCTGTTCCCCCCCTTAGAACACCCGTGAGACCGCCCAGGCCATCAAAGGCATGCACATCCGCAAGGCTAACAAGTACCTGAAGGATGTGATGGTCAAGCACCAGTGTGTTCCCTTCCGTCGTTACAATGGTGGTGTTGGCCGTTGTGCTCAGGTGAGTTTTTGTCCCATTCATTTAAAGCTGCCTTTTAAAACCTTTCCGTCCATGTTGCAATGATGACCATCTTAGGACACCTTTGGAGTTCACCATGAAAAATCATCTTATTCTGAGCAACATGTACAAGAATGTTCAAAAGTTTGGTTTCTGTAAGAGTTTTGACAGGTCTTATGCTTAAGGTTGCATTTATTTGGTCATAAATTAGTCAATATGATAATATTGTGAAATTACAATTTATAATAACTTTACTGTTCCAATGTATATTAACATGTAACTTATTACTGTGATGTCAGCTAAATTTTCAGCAGCCATTACTCTAGTCTTCAGTGTCACATGATCCTTCAGAAATCGTTCTGATAAGCTGATTTGATGCTCAAACATTTCTTAATGTTAAAAACGGTTGTTGCTTAATTTTTTTTTTTTTGTGATGGAAACCATTTTTTTTTTTTTTTTTTTCTTTGAATAGAAAGTTAAAATGCTTTTCATAGTATATTTTTGTAAAATTTAAAGTTTTGACTACCATTTTAATATACCCTTGCTGAATGAGTATTAATGTCTTTTAAAAATCTTACTGACCCCAAACTTTAGAACAGTATTGTAGCTCAAAGTCTAAATGAAATTAAGATAACGTTTTTGCTTACTGGTGTTGTCGTTATTTTCCATTTTTAGGCCAAGCAGCATAACTGGACTCAGGGACGCTGGCCCAAGAAAAGCGCAGAGTTCCTGCTCCACATGCTGAAGAATGCAGAAAGCAATGCTGAGCTCAAGGTATGACTATCAATTGCAATCAATTTAGAATTAGGCAGCAATGTGGCTTCACTTTATAACTAAACTGGCTTGCATGAATGCAGCTTTACTACTGTTAGGGTGTTGGCTTTATTTCATCCCACGTTGTGATCCTGTAGGGTTTGGATGTGGACTCTCTGGTGATTGAGCACATCCAGGTAAACAAGGCCCCAAAGATGCGTAGGCGTACATACCGTGCCCATGGACGTATCAACCCCTACATGAGCTCCCCATGCCACATCGAAATGATCCTCACTGAGAAGGAGCAGATTGTTCCCAAACCAGAGGAGGAGGTGTCTCAGAAGAAAAAGGTATGATTGTTAATGTTCTTCTGAAGTAAAGTTCATTTGGCTGTAATGATGACCTCTTAGGACACCTTTGGATTAATGATGAAAAGAATGTGATGTTTTCTGAGCAGCCATTGTGCATTAAATGGAGTTGTGTGGAGTTTTTCTATTGGTGAATGCACATTAATGTTTTCTGTCTCTTTGCAGGTTTCTCAGAAGAAACTGAAGAAGCAGAAGCTTATGGCTCGGGAGTAAATGTAAATAAAGTCCAACATTCGTACAACACAATGACTCTGATCCTTTTCTTTTTTTTTTGGGGACATTCAGTTTTTACTATAAGGCATAATGCTCAAGTAAGCTTGTGCTTTAACTGTTTTTAACCCTCTGAGCCTCTTCATTTTGGGGTCACATTTGGCTCTTTTCTTAGTAAAATCAATGTAATATGTTTGCTCAATTTTATTTTGTATCTGGAGAGGATGTTATGGTACTAATTAACATTCATGCAATAATTAATCATTTAATAATTACCATTCTTCCCCATTGAAGAAAAACAAATTTTAATTAATGCAGCATTTCATGTTAAATCCAATTTTTGAAGTCAAATTAGTGCCATCTGGTGGGAGTAAAAAAGAAACTTGTGTAATCACTAGATTCCTATGTAGCTCTATATAAAGAGGCTAACAATTCTTTGTGTTAGTTTCTGCATTAGTTTTACTACAGTCAAACCTGAACATAGAGGACATGTTACACCGTAATTCAATTAAAATGTGTAACACATGGAATGCTTTAGCAGAGCTTAATCTAAGTCTGATCTTATTTCATCCTCTTATTTGAATCTTCTAACTCTGTTTTGTCAGCCACATCAGTTTGTGTAAGCAAGTGTTTGAGTGGGTGTGTCCTTTTTCACCCCTTCATTGCTGGTTGTTTTTTTTGGGGGGGGGGTGTGGATCATGGTTGATTTCTTGTAGTTTGTACCACCAAAAAAAAGAATTTTTTTTTTTTTTTTTTTTCTTTTCTCCCCCTTTAAATGTGTCATTTGACTGTGAGGGAGCCATGTGATTTTCAACCCTTCAACATATCTGAATCATGTCCATGATTTTTGTGTTCATATAGCTAATGCGATAAAACACCAAGTGTCATCCCATTCTGATGAAGCAAAAACATGTAAAAATTCAAAATGTAAAATATTTCGGTCCATCCCTACTGAAGAAGCCCAGAGGGTTAAATGAGAGAAATGGTCAGGGCTGCATTGTAAGCCTAAGTTAATCGTAGAGACCATTGGTGGCAATTGTTCTATGATCAACTTAATACTTTTGGGAAATGCAACCCTGAGCAGACTGTACTCCTTCAGTATCAAACAGAAATATGTCAGTACTAAGCAAAACTTGGGTTATTTGATAAGGACAGAACACTAGCTCTTCCGCCTATGGGTTTAATCAGAAGTACAAGAAATTAGAAAGTTATTTATTTTTTTTAATTAACAGTGCATTAAACGAAAATAACTCAAACTGTGGTTACTTTATTCAGTTTCAATTCTTTACAGAATGTAAATCTTTATTGATTTGTGTACGTTTTATCTTGTGAATTGAGAGATGTGTCAAAAGACATATCTTTTGATTGGCTTGGTGGTTGGTTAAGGATCAGTTTGTGATATGAAACCTTGATGGATTTTATTAACTAGATCAGGGTTCTTCAATGTTTTTCTGGGCAGGGACCCCTTAGGTGATGGAGACATGGAGCAGGGACCCCCGATACAAAATGTGTCAAACAGAGCTACATATTAAGCACATAGCCTTCGATATGAATAGAAACGAACTATATTATTAAGAATAAGTTATATTATAAGACAGTAGATCAGAACTATGCACATTATTGTTGAACGCATGACTATTTTACTTTTCATTGTTAAAATTGAGATTTATGCATCATAAACATGCTGCAATTAAAAATCACAATTCGTTAGTTGTTTGCAGTTGTTGTAAATTTTAATTGATTTGCAGAGTCATAGATTTATTTTACTAATCAGATGGACATAAACATTTACCTGAACCTTAGCTACAAGTTTATTAAAAATTCACATTTTAATTTTACAGACAGATGGGCAATTAAACATTTACTTGAACTTTAGTTTCAAGTTTACTAAAACATTTTAATTTTACTGTGAGATGAACAATTAAGAATCAAGGGCCATATTCACAAAACATCTTAAGGCTAAAAGTAGCTCCTAACTTGCCGATTTAGGAGAAACTCTTAAAAATAATGGGCGTGTCAGTCCTAATTTTAGGACCCATACATTTTTGCTCTAAGAGTATTTCACAAAGCATTTTAGCGCTAAAACTAGCTCCTAAATCTGTGAAACGTTAGGAGTAGTCAAGAGGACTCCTAAGTCACTAAGACCAAATCACAAACAATCCTAACGGCTATTGAGGACCTTTCTCTCTTCCACCTAGCTTCCTGTCTACTCACTGTCCTATCATAATAAAAAGGAAAAAATGCCAAAAATATTTATTAAATAAGTAAATAAAAAAAAAAAAAGGAAATAATGTCTGATTACCTGTGGCAGTTGTTTCATGAGTTCACACTTTACAAATTTTCGGATAGAGTAAAAGAGTAAAATAAGCCTATTTGGCGTGCTGTCCGAGGGGATCGAGGGCTCCGAGCTCAGTTTAACATCCTGGCTTCGTGAAACATACTTCAAAAAGTCACTGACACTTTATATATTAATGGCATGTCTTTTTCCAGATCAAGTAAAGGAAAAAAGTAAGGAATCACTCAATGTTGAGGAAAAAAATATGGAATCATCAACAAAAAAAAAATCACAATTAGTACACAATTAGTTGCTCCTCCTCTGGCTTTTATGACAGCCTGAATCCTTTGAGGTGTGGACTTCACTAATGAAAAACAATATTCCCCATCAATCTGGTTCCAACTTTCTCAAATTGCAGTTGACAGATCAGCTTTGCAGGATGGAGCCTTATCATGGACCAGTTTTTTTAATTTCCACCATAAATTTTCAATTGGATTGAGATCCGGACTGTTTGTTGGTCATGCCATTGAGTTGATATGCCTTTCCTAAAGAAAAGCTTCAACACTCTTTGCTCTGTGACAAGATGCATTGTCATCCTGAAAAATGACTTTCACCATTTACCAAAGCCATTTTCTATGGATGGAATGAGAAAAGTGTCCAAAATTTCAATGTACACCTGTGCATTGACTGTTGAGGTAATGATTGCCATCTCCTCTGGTCCTTTACCTGTCATGCAACCCCATATCATAAATGAGTTGGGAAATTTGGTTGTTTTCTTCAGGCAGTCATCTTTATATGTTTCATTAGAGCGGTGTCAGACAAAAGTTCCAGCATCATCTCCTTGACCAATGCAGATTCGTGATTCATCACTGAATATCACTTTCATCCAATCATCCACACTCCCTGACTGCTTCTCCTTAGCCCACTGTAACCTTGTTTTCTTCTGTTTTGGTGTTAGTGCTGGTTTTCATTTGGCTTTTCTATAGGTAAATCCCATTTCATTCAGCCGGTTTCTTACAGTTCTGTCACAAACATTGACTCCTGTTTCCGCCCATTTGTTTTTCATTTGTTTTGGTGTGCATTTTCTATTTTCAAGGCATATTGCTTTGAGTTTTCTATCCTGATGCTTTGACGTCTTCCTTGGTCTGCCTGTATGTTTCACTTTTATAACCTTCCCATTTATTTTATACTTGCACCAAATTTTAGACACAGCTGACTGGGAGCAACCAACTTCTTTCAGCTTCTCAACTTCAACTTCTGTTTGTTTGCTATAAAGTAAAAAAGCTGGGTGAACATCCTCTAAGTGTGGTGATTCCATAATTTTTGCCAGGGGTTGTATTACAGTATCAACGGAGGGTGCTCTGCTTTTGTTTCAGGGTGCTTATATTTGAATTTGACTTTGTGATGTTTTTTCCTCATATTATAATTTTTTTATCAAAAAATTATTTGTGATCAAACATTAATTGGCGGACCCCTTAGGGGTCATGGACCCCCGGTTGAAGACCCATGAACTAGATGGTTACTGAAATGTCCTTAAATAGTCATATCTATTATTTGTTGGTTTTTCAATAATTTAAATGCTTTCTTTATAATCAAATGTTGACGAACTATTCAGTCAGCAAAATGTCAACCAGAATATCCATGAAGATAAGTATGCATAATGAGTATATGTTATAACAAAACAAATACACATACATATATATATATACACACACACACACATACATATACATCGATCAGGCATAACATTGACCACATTCCTAATATTGTGTTGGTCCCCCTTTTGCTGCCAAAACAGCCCTGACCCGTCGAGGCATGGACTCCACTAGACCCCTGAAGGTGTGCTGTGGTATCTGGCACCAAGATGTTAGCAGCAGATCCTTTAAAGGGATAGTTCACCCAAAAATGAAAATGACCCCATAATTTACTCACCCTCAAGCCATCCTAGGTGTATATAACATTCTTCTTTCAGATAAATACAATTGGAGTCATATTAAAAATGTCCTGGCTAATCCAAGATTTATAATGGCAGTGAATGGCAGCCCAAAAAAGTGCATCCATCCATCATAAAAGTAATCCTCACTTAAGAAAAAAGTGTAACTGGCGCGTTTCCATGAAAGGGTGTACATGGTCTGCAACAATGCTTAGGCAGGTGGTATGTGTCTAAGTAACATCCACATGGATGGCAGGACCCAAGGTTTCCCAGCACAACATTTCCCAAAGTATCACACTGCCTCCGCTGGCTTGCCTTCTTCCCATAGTGCATCCTGGTGCCATGTGTTCCCCAGGTAAGCGACGCACACGCACCCGGCCATCCACGTGATGTAAAAGAAAACGTGATTCATCAGACCAGGCTACCTTCTTCCATTGCTCCGTGTTCCAGTTCTGATGCTCACATGCCCACTGTTGGCACTTTCGGTGGTGGACAGGGGTCAGCATGGGCACCCTGACTGGTCTGCGGCTATGCAGCCCCATACACAACAAACTGCGATGCACTGTGTATTCTGATACCTTTCTATCAGAACCAGCATTAACTTCTTGAGCAATTTGAGCTACAGTAGCTCGTCTGTTTGATCGGACCACACGGGCCAGCCTTCGCTCCCCACGTGCATCAATGAGCCTTACCCACCCATGACCCTGTCGCTGGTTCACCACTGTTCCTTCTTTGGACCACTTTTGATAGATACTGACCACTGCAGACCGGGAACACCCCACAAGAGCTGCAGTTTTGGAGATGCTCTGACCCAGTCGTCTAGCCATCACAATTTGGCCCTTGTCAAACTCGCTCAAATCCTTACGCTTGCCCGTTTTTCCTGCTTCTAATACATCAACTTTGAGAACAAAATATTCACTTGCTGCCTAATATATCCCACCCACTAACAGGTGCTGTGATGAAGAGATAATTGGTGTTTTTCACTTCACCTGTCAGTGGTAATAATGTTATGCCTGATCAGTGTATATAGCTGAAATTTTACCTCACTTAAACCGTCTTTGTGTTTTGCACAACCTCCGGTTCAACATTACGCTAGGTTCAACATTAGAGGGCGCTGCAGCACCGCCGATCTGTCCATGTGAACGCCAAATAAAGGTGGCAATAGCTTTTTCTCTTAAGGGACTCAGTTTAGGTTATGTGGTAGCCTATATATGGGGGGAACACAGTCAATGTGAATTTAATTTTTTTTATTATTATTTTTTTTTTTTAATCTGGAGTTAAATTTAAAACTTGTGAATTCCACTGCTTCTCATCTTGGGATTTTGCATATTTTTTTCCTGTTTTTGAGTTTATATTCCTCAAATAATTCAGCATAATTTTTTTTATAAATGTATGTACTTATATGCATTAGTATATACAGATAGATATATAGATATTCTACTGTATGCAATATGTAAATATACTACAGGAATCAGGGAATTTTTTAATGCAACAGGACGGTTGCATTAGTTGCCACATCCCAGTATATGCTATTTCACTGTTTGACCACCAGATGCTGCAACACTTTGCACTTTGCATTAGGTTATAAATGGATGGACTAGGACAGCAGAAAAAAATGATACACCATGAGACAAAAACAGTCTCCCTTTGGTTGTCTTGCATAACTTATTTAAATAATATTCTGTAACTACAAGTCAGCCTCTTTCTCTTTAATGGACTGCTGATGATTGTAAATTAGATTATCCAAATATTTTGATACAGCCTTCTGTGACTTACATAGTCTAGAGAGAAGTACAGAACCTTAAAAACTGCAGCTGTGAGTTTCTAATATTTCACATGTATTCAATTGGCGCTTAGTTTATTCAGAAGAAACCAAATAATACAATAATCTTTGCCAATAACTTCTATATCAATTTTTAGGAAAAAAAATGGCGGAAGGTTTTGATGAGAAGGTGGGAAATACATTTACCTTGGAGCTCAAAGTTGAAGTAAAATGATAGTGTTTATTCAAGCTTCATTACTCTGTGATTGTGTTGTGATGTATCTGGAGTGTCCACAGAGACTTTTAAGCTCATAAGATATCCGACCGCCTCACATGACCGGCACGCACGCAGATGTCCCTTTATTTAAGAAATAGATCTCAAATTGACTAGATTGATTTTGTCCCCTTTTTGTATTTAATAGTGGGTCGGATGGCAGCTCTTTTAATGTGCAAATGAGAACCAATGAGGACAGACTCCTAAATTCAGTTCTGACAGAGCCACTCAGCTGACACGGACCGCGTCACTGCCGGGCTCAGCCAATCACGTCCCACCGAGCCCCTCTACTTTCCCAGGCACGCTCTCAAAGTTTTGACTTTTTGCAGCAAAAGACAGCAGGTTGATGAAAATGTTTTATTATCTTCCAGATCTTCATGTGAACTACTCAGAAAGACTCTCTTTTTATTTATAGATTTCAAAACACTCTATCTTTTAAAGGACGGCTCTCTGTTGTATCATGCCATATTTGCAAGATCTGAAAGAAGGGAATGGATTTTGCAAGAGGAGATGGGTTTGAAGCTTCAATACATCTGATTGGGATTTTTTAGAGAAATTACTTTTTGTCTGAAGGCTTGAGATTGTGAGGTATTTTTGTTTTTCTTTTCACCCCCTCATTCAGACTTGTTTTCACGTTTTTCTCCGGTCTTCACCGTCTTGCTTCTTGCGCAATATTTAGTTAAAGTTGTAGTTTCTTGGTTATGTTAGCGGTGGGGCAAATGGACGGGTCTCGCCAGAGCGCTTTCCTACTCAATACCCCACCTTTGGCTGCTTTACACAGTATGACCGAAATGAAGACACCACTTTACCCAGCCTACCCGTTAACTTCCACTGGACCAGCATCCTCCACTTCACCGACAGCTACCTCTCCGAATCCAGGTGGTATCCCCATCTCGTCTCCGGGGATCAAAACATCCACTGGACTTTCTCTTGGATCACCCCAGCAGTTCGCGGTCGCCACACCTCACGGAATAAACGACATCCTCAGTCGCCCCTCGGTGGTCGGAGTGGCGGCGGCGGCTGCATCTTCTCCCGCTGGAATCTTGTCTGGACTGCCCCGTTTCAGCAGCCTGAGTCCGCCGCCTCCTCCAGGGCTGTATTTCAGCCCCAGTGCCGCGGCCGTGGCGGTGGCTCGCTATCCGAAACCTCTGACAGACCTTCCAGGCAGAACCCCTATATTCTGGCCTGGAGTTATGCAAAGCCCTCACTGGAGAGACGCCAGATTTGCGTGTTCACCGCGTAAGTGCACGATTAATTCGTGATTAACTTTCTTGAAGGCATCCAAAATATTACTTGATAACATTAAGGACATTATCATAATAGGGTTAGGTAATAACATAGCTGAATTTTCTATTCTACCCCTCTACAGATCAAAACTCAGTGCTGCTGGACAAAGATGGGAAAAGGAAACACACGCGACCAACGTTTTCCGGGCAGCAAATTTTTGCTCTGGAAAAAACATTCGAGCAAACGAAATATTTAGCAGGACCCGAGAGAGCGCGGTTGGCCTACTCTTTAGGAATGACAGAGAGCCAGGTCAAGGTAAGACAGTCCTAATAGTTTATGTATGAAACGGAACAGCCTTGACTGACTTGATTATTCATTAATTCAATGTCTAGCTATTAAAAAAGAGAGTTAGATGTGGGTTCGGCCTAATAAATGTGTTTATTCTTATAGCTGTTAATTTACTACTTTTATATATAGGCCTTCATCTATTTATTTCTCAACAGCAATGTAGCCTATTTCAATTGAATGCAACGTTGCAAAAATGCGTTTTAATTTATTTTCATCCATAAGTTATTCAGCCGTTAAATTATCATAAACGTGTAACACTGCAATAGTTTTAATTATTGCAATAAAACAATTTAATAAAAAAAATTTTCTTAAAAACCTCTTATTTTCGTTAATATAGGCCTAGCCTGTATGATTCAATATCTTATTTATTCTCGATTCGAATATTGACTTGAAGAGAAGGAGGTTATAGATACAAATATTTAAAGAGCTCTGTTCAAGTTATTTTTTTTATATGAAAAAATCTGTTTAATTTGTTTGACACTGTTAAATGTTTCTGGGCGACATGCTATTATAATTCTCGTTTGATATGCTGATTTTTTCTGTGTGGATTAAAAATTTTTATCTCATTTTTAATTGTAAAGGTGTGGTTTCAAAACCGAAGAACAAAATGGAGAAAACGGCACGCGGCTGAAATGGCCTCGGCGAAGAAAAAACAAGATTCAGAGACCGAGAGGCTGAAAGGGGCATCGGAAAATGAAGACGACGACGACGACTACAACAAACCTTTAGACCCAAACTCGGACGATGAAAAAATAACGCAGTTACTGAAAAAACACAAACCAAACTCAGCTCTTATCATTCACACATCGGAAAACGAGAGCTCGTAAAATGGAAACGGGAGATGGGTTGTCAAATTCTTCAAGAAGTGTCAAAAATAATGTAGGCTACTGTTTTTCACCAAGTTTGAGCTCTGGTTTGAGAGGAAGGATGCAAATCAGAGGAATATGCACTATTGGTGGAGCTGAACGTGCATCAGTGTCTGCCATAGACACGTTTCAACAGAAAGACAACGGTACATTTTTGTAAATTAACAGCGTGAGTTGTATCTCATAGGAATTATATTACTGTGAATATTTATGTGTAAAATATTTTGAATAGTACACATTGCAGAATTCGTTTAATTTTTGGTTAGGCTTTGTGATTTGCATTTTCATATCATTAATTTGTATAGTTGCTTATCACCCTGAGTTATTTTTTTATTTTATTTTTTGTCTATGGGTATAAGTTGCCTCAGCCTTAAAAATAATCAGCCATGGAAATATAGAATAATTTTCAGAATTTACCACTGATGGTGAAAGACATAAGCGACAGCCTAAATTGAGGCTCAGTCAAAAGATTGATCTGGCCATAACAAGTGTAAATATAGCTAAACAAACACCTAACCATATATTTGTAATATAATGCATAGTGTTCGTCTCCCAATGTTAGAATGTTTCTTTAAAAAAAAAATTCATGATTAATTTATGATATTTTAAGTTTGTAACAGTGTTTGAATCCTGCAAAATGCGCCTTGCAGGTTGTGTATTGCACTTTTATTTAATAAAATGTTAAACATATGGGATATTATTTCTTTCTGTTATTATTAAATCGAATATAAATATTTTGTGAATAAACTACAACAAAGTTTTCAAGCATTAATAAATATGCTTGCCGATGTTTGATTAATTATTGAATCTTTCGCTTCGGTAAGAGGTTGTCTCACTTTTAAGGAGGCAACTCTTCAAATGTATTTTATATATAGGCCTATATAAATATGTTGTATTATTATTATTATTCGTTATTTGACAATATCAGCACAGTGATGTGTTTCATTTCAGTAACTAAATAAGCATGTTCTGTGTTATTGCTCTGTGTGAACACATAATTGTTTTATTATAAAGACAATTACTCCGAGCACTTACAGTAATTTACTAGATTTTCGATACATTTTAATTTATTGAGAAATGTCGATAAAAAATGCTTTTGGCATAACTGGTGGGATAATGAAAGTAGAAAGCGTTTTTGGTGGTCTTCAGATGACCGCGTCACAGCTTCAATATGTCAGCTGATTCGCGCTATTAGATCACCATGTTCTTTGGAAATTGGAAATCATTCAACCGATTAGTTCTCAACAAACCAACAGAAAATTTTAATTCATAAGGTGAGATGATGCACCATGCACAGTTGTACTATCAGAAAATATTTTGAGCTGGTATTTTTGAAGGACAGCAGGTTCAATGCTTCTCCACAGGTTAACCAAAATGAATCATTTTTTTCTGGAAGCGATACAGCATTAGCCTATCTATTAGTCAATGTTACATTTAGGCTATCATTGTACCTATATAGCCTACTCAAAATAAATAATTAAAAAACACTGTTTTTACACATTCATTCGTTTGACTCATTTAACTATTTAGATTTTAAAGAGCAACACAGATTATAACATTAAGGGTCAATAAAGCGTTGCCAAAAGAACAAAATGGTTTAAAACTGTTATTAATCTGGAAAAAAATGTAGCCTTTAGTTGTTCAGCATTTTATCAAACAGCAAGTTATCGAATTGACAAAGGCGACTTAATCTGTTTTATGCACTTGGCAAAGATGTGTGGTTTAGTGCATACAAATAAAATCGCGTTTGAAATAGAACATTTTAGGCTGAATTAATAACTGAACGATAAAATAAAAAATAAAATAGGCTATATATTATCATCATTAAAGAAGCAGAAAGCCTGATGATTTGGTGCATCACAGAATGGAAACTGTCATGGTTCTGTGATTAAATTGAATTTTAACAACTTTTCAAATTAGATTTCTTTGAGCAAATCATACGGTAAAAAAAATTATCATTGCCATTCCCTAAACAATAATTTTGTAATTTACACGCGTGACATGTAAAGTTGGAAATCTGAGAACAAGCTTTAGTCTTCAAGCCAGAGTGTCTAATCGAGAGTGAGCCATAATCTGACCAATTTGCAAATGTAGAAAGTTTCTATTAATAAAATAAAATTTCTTTCTGAGCACACGTTCAATTTAGCCTTGTTTTTTAGCATTCCAATACTCATCTTTTTTCCTTTTCAGTATTTTTTTAACTTTTTCAACAATTTCTCTTTTATTCTGTGGTCGCGTCTATCAAATGGCGTTTACCCAGCCTTGACTTTCCGCTTAAAACAACTGAAATTAGATCATTTTTTTTAATACGAAAACTATATATATGGTTTCCTTATTTTTTATATATATATCCCTTTAACGGTCCGTCTTCTTTTTCAAGAACATCGCTGTTGTTTTCATTGCATGACTTATCGGCTCAAGATTTCAGCATGTCAAACTCTAATGAATCTATCCTTATTTTGCTACATGTGTAGGCCAATGACCTGATGTCAATAAGGTATCAAATTACTGTTGAGAGAGAGCTTAATGAACTCTCATCTACAACAATTAATCTCTGATTGCTTCACATTAAAATACATTCATGAATATGCTCATTAGCACTCTTACTGTACAAAGCCATTTCAAATGAGGACACCATGAAATGAGCTAATACAAAAGACCAAACAATGAATGTAAATGATTTATAACACACCAACATTTATTTAGTAAATTAACAATTATAAATAAGTTTTGATTTATTTTATGATTATGATGCAGTGGGGTTAAATTGACACAGATTCCTCTTCATTTATGGAAGTAATGATTAAGTGAACATTGTAGATGTTATAGACAAATTTGTATATTAATTTCAACTCAAACACTTGCATATAATGCCCCTGCATTTTTTACAGTGGATTTGAGTGAGATGAGGAGGCAGAGCAGGTGGACCAGGTATATAGGCAGGAAAGACCTGGTTCTGCTGGCTTGCTCGTTCCCCTGATCTGGGTAGAATTATGATCCATCACCGCGGTCCAGGTGTGGTGAACATGGCGTCTGCTCCTCAGGGGAGATATCTTAGCATCTGCTGAGTGCCTGCTGATGTAGTGCTGTGACTGCACTGCTCCAGGAACAGTGCTGGGGCTGCAGCTGGCCACATGATCCTGGGTCAGTGTTGCTCTCCCATCAGACACTTGTTGTAAGTGAGGTTAATTAGTTGAGAAATAGCAGTTGCCTCCCACAGCCCTTACCTGAGAAGACATGCATATTGCAAATGTGCAGTTTATCACTAAATCTTTACTGCGGCATTCAGAAATTAATTTCATGTGCCTTTTAAATTCCTGAATTTAAATTGGGCTGCAAACAGGATGTAGAATTGTGTGAATGTATTATTTGAATCTGAATGTAAGGATGTAGGCTATAATTAAAATGAATTGACATTCAAATAAACTCATATAACTGCACATTTTAACTACTTGTGTGAAAGTTTAAAAAAAAGTAAAAAAACATGGATGGATAGATAGATAGATAGATAGATAGATAGATAGATAGATAGATAGATAGATAGATAGATATTATTTAATGAATTAATGTTTGTGGACCAGGGTGGAAGAACACTTCATTTCCCAGAATGCATTACCTGTGCTTAATTTCTCTAAATTACAATTCAGTAAATTCCTGTCATTCCAGTTTAATTTCCTGTCTCACGGCAATTCGTACGTATTTTACAAGGTGGCTAATTCGCACGAATTCGTACGATTTTTGCTAAATCGTATTTACGAGATGGTCAATTCGTATGATTTCGTACGAATGACCGAACCTCAAACCCCGCCCCTAAAACCTACCCATCACTGCAGTATAGACAAATCGTACGAATTCATACGAGTGAGGTCGTACGAATTCGTACGAATTAGCCACCTCGTACAAATTGATTCAGTTTAATTGATATATTGTCCTAACCAACCCCTAGCCCTAAACCTACCTGTTGGTAACCCTGTTGAAATATTTAAACAAATTTAAGTAATTAAATTGCTGTTATGTTAAAAATAAGGTGTAAAAAGTTTGAATCAGGTCTCCTCTGTTGGAGTACAGTTGGCTAGATGGCACTGTCAAAAAAAAAAAAAAAAACTAGGGTCCTAGAAATGCAGTCCTGAAACTCCTGCGTCCTAAAAGTGCAGCCTCCGGTATTGCAGGCAAATAATATTGGACCATTCAGCAATAGTGACATTGAACAGGAGAGAGAGGGAGGATTATGGGTAAATTCCTGTTCCTGTCATTCCAGTTCAACTTCCTGTGGGGTGTGGCCTTTTAAATTCAAATTCATAATAATTGGAAGAGAGACAGAAAAAAATTAATTCAAAGTCTGTTTTGCAGCTGTACTGCAGTTCCCATACTCAGTGTTTTTCTCCACACATATCTTCATCCATGGCGTTTGGTAAGATGTCTTTTGACATTTAGTGATGTGACTAATTTGCTGATAACTGTGTGTTTTGGATAAAGAAGCCCATTGGTGTGCTCTCAGTTGAACATGTACTACAAGAGATTACATACAAGACTGTGTCACAAGAGGCTGCAGCCGTAGAGAATGAATGCTGGCTTACATGCGCCTGAGGCCTTATCTCTTTCTCAACCATTTGGAGAGTCCTGATAAAGAGCACCTTGGGATCCCCTATTATGAAACCCCGGGTGCTTGTCACAGTGCAATGAGCTTCCTGAGATATTTTCAATGCATGAATGATTTTATTTTTTTTACTCTTATTATACCTTTTAATTCTTCTCTTAATGATTACATAGTGTCCATAATGATACACTTTATTCTTCTCTCATGTTATATTAAAGATATATTTACCACAATTTACCCAGTTTTACAAATTACCCAGCTAACAGAGAACGTTCTCAGAACGTTAGCTAATGTTGTGGTTACGTTGAGGTTCTCTCAAAGTTGTTTCAATAGTGTAAACATGTTCTCAATAAGCACAATTAGCACAAAAACATTATTTATACATCATTCAAAGAACGTTTTTACCTGAAACATTTTTGCCTAATGACTTTTAAATGTTACTTGATGTTCAGAGAACATTCAGAAGTAATGTTGCCATTGTGTTTGTAAAATGATAAAATGGAATGTTCCGTTAACGTTCGCATAACCAAGAAAAATGTTTTTAGAACATTAAAAAAACATAAACATTCAGGAACAACTTAACGGGAACGTTAGCAAAACGTTATTTTTGTTAGCTGGGTAACTGCTCGGTTAAGTATTGTTATTTTTAAGTATGTAGGAGCAGGTGATTGTGGAGGTTTGGGTTTGAGGTTGATGTGTGGTCTCTTGAGTATATTTGTATTGTTCTCCAGGAGCTGAGGTTTCTGGGGGCATCCTGGGTGGTATGAACACACTCTAGTGTTTATAATCTCCTGTAATCTTGTCTAATGATGTTCTCATAATCTGTCAAAGCCTCTAGTTGCAGTGGCTTACAAACAAATCTGGATTTACAATCAGATGGTGGTAAACAACCAAAGATAAGCACATTTAAAGTAATCTGATGGAAGGACTTGTACACTGTGGAAAAAGGGCGGGTTTTGTTGAACGCAGTTATAGTGAAACTTAATTTCTATATATTATTATTTTTCTCATACACTCTTAAAAATAAAGGTTACAAGAGAAGGTTTTTGCAGTTGATGACATAGAAGAACCATTTATGGTTCCCCAAAAAGCCTTTCAGTTATGTGAAGAACATTTTAAAAGTCTAAGAAGCTTTTTCCACTATAAAGAACCTTTTGCGCAATGGAAAGGTTCCATGGATGTTCTTTATGGAACCATAGATACCAATAAAGAACCTTTATTTTAAACAGTGTATATACACTAACGTTCAAAAGTTTGGGGTAAGATTTGTAATGTTTTTGAAAGAAATCTCTTGTGCTCACCAAGGCTGAATTTATTTGATCAAAATACAGTATAAACTGTAATATTGTGAAATATGATTACATCTAAAATAACTGTTAGTTGCTTAATTGAAGCTTATTAATGTAGAGTAGAGTATTGTGAGAGAGAGTTCGACTAAGCAAGTACATTACATGCATCTAGCATGTAATTCAGGTCAATGTCAATCCTATATTCATAATCATAATTTTAATGTATTTTAAATGTCATTCATTCCTGTGATGGCAAAGCTACATTTTCAGCAGTGTCAAATGATCCTTCAGAAATCATTTTAATATGCTGATTTGGTGCTCCAGAAACATTTCTTATTATTCTCATAGTTGCAAAAGGATGTGCTGCTTTTTTGTTGTTGTTGTGGAAAGCGTTCTTATTCAAAAACCATAAAGCAAGCCAAGCCGTTGCCATTTTGTTTAATGTTTATGGTGGTGGGGGTCTAGGGGAGAATAATGACAAAATGAGCACCTTCAATAGAAGGCTCAGGCCATGAATAAACTGCCCTCATCGGGCCAAGTCCTGAGTCCTGCATTTTATTAGCACTAGCCATGCTAAAATAACCTGCTAACACGTAGCATAGTGCAGCAATAATAACCTCCTCAATCATATTTTAAAAGTCACGTCAAGCCAGGCCTGTATAATTCATCTCTATGCAAATACATCAATGTCAGCCCATTAGTGTATTGCTAAAGAGGTTTTTTATTAAAATGCATTCTTGCCTTGTCCTTTTTTCTTTTTTTTTTTTGTCGTCTTCTTTTTTTTTTTACTCACTCCAATAAAACATGAGCCCTATTGGCCAAGAATTATAGCAACTATTAGAGTAACATATGGACAGCATGCACTCTGAAAATAAAAACCAACAGATAAAGTAGCAGGGTCATGGTAGGGTACAAACACTTAGGAAAATGGCAGCGGAGTAATAGATTTCTCCCTGGCTGGCTGAGGAGACCCAGCGTACCACTGAAATCAAAGCCTTATTATACATGCATTTAGGGCTGTATTGTGTGGCAAGATGCGTAGCCCTCACTCACTGGGAGAAAAGTTATGGCCGACACAAAGAGGACCAGTGCGATGAATTAAAAAGACAATAAAAAGGTGATAAAGTGCACCCTGAATATATTATATCTTTTAATGAAATTAAAGTAGTGGACAAGCTCTGTCACATCTCGTATCATTCAGCTATAGTGACACTGAGCAGGAGAGAGAGAGGGAGGATTATGGGTAGAGCACAAATCAGTTGATAGTGTACTTTCTGCTATTGGAGGACACAGAGTTGAAGCCAAGTGTCATCCAGCTCCAAAGGATTGATCAAAAGCGATGGGGAGAAAAAGTGAGATTACTCAGGTGATTATATTTTCTATTATGAACATAATAGGCCTATATACACACTCTAAAAATGCTGGGTTATGTTTGGGTCAAATATGGACAAACCAGCCGGGTTTAATTTAAAAATGTAAAACAACAGTTGGGTTTCTCCATGTTTGACCCAAACATGGGTTGAAACAACCCGGCATTTTTTAGATTATATAAGCAATATCACACTTGTAGCCGTGCGATAAGGCTCTATATCAGCATGCATGGCTGTGATTCGACCTTAGACAATCACAGCCGTGCTGATATAGAGCCATATCGCACAGCTACGAGTGTGATATTGCGTTTATACAACAGTTCGACGGCACAGGTGTGTAGAAACAACAATAGAGTTTCTTTAAAAACACTCTTTTGTGCGGAACTACTTCCTTCCGCCACGGATTCAAATCTCAAATTGACAGTTTAACAGTTGAGCCCACCTCCGTTACTAATTCTAGTAAAAAAGTAACTACTAAAAAAGTTATTCTGAAAAGTCACTTTAGAACTAGTAACGAAAGAACGCTGAGTTGCTTCATTGAAGCTTATTGTATAATGTAGAGTAGAGTATTATGAGAGAGAGATTGACTAAAGCCCAATTTATACTTCTGCATCGCGTAGATACGTCGTAGGCTGTGTGTTGCAAGCGTAGCCTACGACGTACCCTGACGTGCACCTCTCCAAAAATGTAACAACGCGTCAATTCTACGCGGACCGCAAGCGCTGTGATTGGTCTGCCAGAACCCCTCCCTCAGGGGTACACATGCTCCCTCTGCTGCCGCAGACAAGGAGGCAGAAGTATAAATCAGCCTTAAGCGAGAGCATTACCTGCATCTAGCTGATATTCTTCAGGTCAATGTCAATCTTATATTCATCATCATAAAATCAGTTTGAATGTCTGAGGAAATCTATCTTTGTCTTTGTCCTTTTAACAGTTAAGGGGGATTTCTCATGACAGGCTAGTAAATGCATTGTTTACAACCTTGATTCAATCCCTTTCAATATAAAAGTCTTTGCTACCGACTCACTCATAAAGACAGTCTTTGCTGCCATCTAATGGTGTAATAATGTAACTTTCAATGAAGTCAAAATCACAATCACTAACGGATCCTTTCTCAATACCAAATACATGTTATGTATAGAACATAATATTTGTTTAAAAATAATATTTAAAAAAAATAATATTAGCCATTATAAAAGTATAAGAAGATTGTGCAATAGGAAATACACAAGCAAACAGTTCTTTGTAACTTTGCTCTTAGCCAAATCGATTTGCTCTGGAACAAGACCAAGTGGCACATTTGAGGTCTAAATAATTACATCTCCCCCCTCCATGGCTGGAAAAGGTTCTCAGCAAATCAGAATCGAGAACCAGATTGAACTAGCCTCTATACAATTTATTTTTATACCTGTATATATTAATTATGTATTGTATACATTAAAAAATTATATTTATTTTACATATAAAATTATTATAATAAATTATATAATGATTTATAATAGTGCTGTCAAGTGATTAATTGCATCCAAAATAAAAGTTTGTTTACATAATATATGTGCGTATGTTTAATTATAATGTATATATAAATGCACACATATGCATATATTTAAGAAAAATTTGTTATATTTATATATAAAATATTTCTACTTATATATAGGCCTAATATAAATTATATAAATATATTTACAGTATATACATGAAAATATTTCTTAAATGCAGGTATGTGTGTGTATTCAAATATACATAATAATTATAACCTGGTACACACTCATATATTAGGCTATGTAAACACAAACTTTTATTTTGGATGCGATTAATCATTTGACAGCCCTAATTTATAATAATTTTAATGGTAATATAATAATTTATTAATGTCATGTAATATAATAATTTATTAATGTCATAGTTCGTGTAGTTATAAAGTAATATATGTTTTTACTTTCATTTACAGCCTATACTTTTTAGACAATTTTGGTCGTCTCAGGGGATACCGGCACAAAACGGCTAGAAAAATGTTTTATGAACCGCACATAGTATAGTGAGTACGGTACATTCCCCACGCCGTTTGGCGTGTTGTGTTTGGCTGGATGTTGTGTTTTCAGGGCCTGATTACCCCCTTATAAGTTTAATGCTTTAGCAGGGCCAGTGGATCCTGTCATGCCTGCGTGAACAGTGGATTTTTCTCCTTTATGGTGTCATTAATTTAATGCGGATCATTAGCTCTCATACAAACCCATGTTTTGACAAATGTAAGCAGTGAATTATGTACATAATGTACCGCGCCCGTTCGTGAATGAATCATATGATAAACAGGAACTGCCCTGGCATATTACCCAAATGTGTTTCAGGGGGTGTCTCTCCCCAGACTCGTCACTCCATTACAGAGACAGCTCACTCAATAGCAGCTGTGTGTCTGACACATGCGGCCATTGACAAGCTTTTCATTGTGCCCGCCGGTGCGTTCTGGCTAACAGCATTAAATATTGGGTCTGATGAAAAATGATGAAAAAGTGAACATGGAAATGATATTATCCCGCAGCTCTGGGTGGTATTCTTCTGCCCCGCGTAGGCTACTTGAAATATGGAATTTTAAACTAACTCGCAGCGTGAATTTCATTGATGAGCTCTGGCGTATCTTTCTGTCATTTGTCTGAAGTGATGTCTTTCATATTTTTTTTTTTTGCTAGTGGTTCGAACTGATACTAGATTAGGTCATGATACTGCGATGTGTTATCGTTGCTGAAACAGTGCTGTGGGAAACTTAAAACTGGCCAATAAAACCTATAGCCTACTGTAGTCGTCACTAAATGTTTGACTTTGAGAAAATAATTTAAATATAATTTTATTAATAACTTGGGATATAAAAATCAAATATAGTATTAATAACTCAAATAATAACATCAGACACAATTTAAATGAGGACCAATGGCACAATTTCAGTAATGAAGAATGAACCGATTCACAAATAAAATGTAGGACAAAATCTGTAAACTTTCAGAAACAAACCATTAACAACCATAACAATAAACAAATCAATAAACAATTAAAAAAAATCATCACAAGCACAGCAAAACAAAACAAAAAACATCAATAAAGCAAAGAAAAAAGCAAAGCCCAAAACAAAACAAAACAAAACAAAACACTTTAACTCAAAAACTCAGTTGTTTAAAAGACAACAGCAAAGCAAAGAAAAAAAAGCAAAGCCAACCCCTCCAAACAAACAAATGAAAATAATTTAACTCAAAAAATTTTTTTAACTTGTTTAACTGTCTATCATCTGTTGGAGGAGACTATTATCCAGCCTTTTTCTTTCTCTTTCTGCCTATTGAATTTAGATGATTCATGTATATGTTTCTCAGTTTTATTGCTAAGGTGAGAGCTTAAGTGAGAGACCAGAGCATGAACTCTACGCAGCCTCTTGCTGACCGGCGCTAATATCTAAAATCCTTCTTATGACCTACTTATGAAGTCAATCTTTGAGAATATATTGATCTGAATGCCAAATCTGAGTCTGTAGCCTCATGCAAGCGCATGGAGGACGATGGGCAGAGAAGAACTTAAGTGCATTGCTCTGACCTCTTGCCTCCGATTCACCACATGACTGGAGCCCCAGACGATCCTCCCTGTCAAAAGTCGGAGGTCAAATGTTCCACAAGAGGTCATTCGCCATCAGTATGGCCCGAGCTTAATTTAATATTTGGACAATGGAAGTAAATACATAAAAGAATGAAATGCTTTTAAAGAGGAAGAATTCAAGGCAGGAGGGACACTAATTGAATGGACTCCTGATTTTACTGCCAAAGATGTTTTGGTGTGTATTTAATCAATGCTTAAGGCTCATAAAATACCTAGGTCATAGTCAGGCATATTTCCATAATCAATAATGACGAGACCTCAAGTTCAGCAGGCTATGATCCTATTCATGCCTCTTTATTTTTCATGGATATATTTGTCACTATTGCTGTCACTGGATATTGGAAGCAGTATATAAATGCTCTTCTTGAAAACTAAAAAAATTATGTTCTGGTCACTTACAGCCTATTCAGATTAGATGCTTTGTGTGGTCAATAACCCTTTCAGAGAAATGTTTATCCACTGGCTCCGTATTTGAAAGGACCACATCAAGTTTGGCTACTGATTCTGGGAAGCAGAACATTTTGAAACAGCATTGAGATCTATGACAAAATGATGCTTGAGCATGTTAAAGTGATAAACCTAAACAGACCATTGCTACCATTTAATCACCTGAGGTTAATGGTTCTAATTTTTTACTTCCCATTACGTTTGAGGTGTTCCTCATCTCATTTTTATTTTACTTCATTTTGTTTGATTTTATAGGCATCTCTTTAGCACACATTGATGCCCCGAGCTGTTAAACTCTAAAGAGCTTCAATAAAACACCTCTGTCAGTGGCCTGCCAATAAAAAATGAAAACCCATTTAACTCTAAGGAGGTACAACTCTGGTCTGTGGCCAGTCAATAAAACAAACACAAACCGTGGGTTCTTGCTGGTTTGCAATGGAGATTGCAAGGTCAAACAGACAATTCAAACAAGGCAAAAAGAAAGACATTTTGGTGAAAACCATTGAGGAGGTTCATGCAAATGTATTGTTTTTGCATATAAAATCAAAATAGATCAATACACAGCTACATCTTTTTAATGATTTAAAGTTAAATCAACAAAAACACCAATCACAAGTTTAGATATTTATCATCAAGTAAATCGATGATCTAATGCACCAGAAATATTGGCTGAACTACTTCTATATTAAAGACAATAGTAAGAAGTTCACCTCATGGAAGAGGGCAAAATGTCAAGCCCCCCTGGCTCTGGACATGATCGTCACACTGGCTGCAGTAATGAGGCCAGGATCTCCTTCCTCTAAGTGTGTGAGGAGAATCTGGATGAGGCATCAGAATCATTGTTTACACTTGGAATGATTCCATCTGAAACGAGTCCCATTACGTTCTCCTCAAACACCATCAGCTGTACCACAGTGACCAGGGGTCAAAAGTTTAGACTGGAAAGGCTGTGTCAAAGCTTCTGAGCAAACAAAAGGCATAGATTATAAATGAACATTCCTGTTCCTGTAGCACCATAATTTAGAGCTCAAAAGTAGACATTCACTTAACTGAACTCAGTTAATTTTGGGCTTTTGGACATCTGAAATATGGTTTCTTATTACACAGGTCCGTGAAAATACTGAAATACTTTTTTTCTGAATGGTCAAACGCACCATCTGTACACTGTAAACCCTAACGCTCAAAATAATGAATTGGTTTGAGTAGAGCCAACTCAAATTAAACAAATTAGTTCAATCAAATTAACTTTTATGAGTATTTAGAACTTTCTTTTTCTTTTGAGTTCTTTTGACAAAACTGACACATTTTAAGTAATCTGAATTGTTTCATTGTTTTGAGTTTTATGAACTTGTTTCTTTTAATTTAGACAAACTTAACCCAAAATTGAAAATTATCCCATAATTTACTCACCCTCAAGCCATCCTAGGTGTATATGATATTCTTCTTTCAGACAAATACAATCAGAGTTATATTAAAAAAATGTCCTGGCTAATCCAAACATTATAATGAATACGCCTTCCGTATTCAATTTACAAAGAAGGTGTAACGCCTCTCGCAGTTCAAAACGCTTACATTACGTCCGACGCCATCGTCGCGCCAGTTACTCTTTTTTCGTAATTTGTATACTGAAGGCGGATATTGAAGCTAGATATTGTACTTTATAATGTGTTAAATATGGATATTTTTCTTACACAAACGCATCGCTTCGCTTCAGAAGGCCTTTATTAACCACCGGAGCCATGTGTACTTTTATAATGGATGGATGCACTTTTATGGACTTCAAAACAGAAACAGCCAGGAAGAGCCAGGACATTTTTTAATATAACTCCGACTGTATTCGTCTGAAAGAAGAATGTCATATACACCTAGGATGACTTGAGGGTGAGTAAATCATGGGGTGATTTTCATTTTTGGGTGAACTATCCCTTTAAATTTAACTGAAACTGGGCTGGGATTCATATTTTCCAGCATGATTTGCCATGACACTCAAAAGGGAAAGTAAATGCTAAAATTAAGTGTTATAATGCTTTTTGTGCAAGATTAATGTTATGTGAGAGATTTAGTTGTGTTTAATGTTTTGTTATGCTAGTTCTTAATATTCTTTGTCGTCCATGGAAACTGTATATCAGACAAACATACTCTAAATTTGTATTGTTTTTGGTTTTGACGAATTGGTGGCTATATTTGTATGAAGTCGTATACAAACTCATTCATACATTTATGTATGATCTGCTTACTCACCACTATGGTAAAGTTCAATGGTGGTTCATGTATACATTTTTTTTTTAAATCATACGTTTCCATACGAAACGCACAAAATCGCCACCTTGCAAAATAATTACGTTTTCTGATGAGATTGGGTTGATCAGACCAAATATATCATTATATTGCAATAATTTTACAAGGAAACACTATTTTTTAATCTTTGATTTCTACTTCAAAATTGTATTTAATTTTTATTGAATGAGTTACTTGCTGCTCCTTTGTAATTAATTCTGAAATTTAATTTGTGAAAAATTACTTTACACCAATTTTTTCAGTGTATTTGCATGCTCTTTCTCTCATTTCATATAAATACAACATGGTGCTATTTTGCGCCTCAGTTATCAAAAATGACCTCAGAGGTCTTCAGTATTAATATTACTGTAATATTGTTTAAGTGTTTGTCTTGTTAATAGGATTTTTTTACACATTGTAATGGACTAACTTTATGATAATATACAGGTAAAAATATAAAATAATTCAACTCAAAGCAATATTTAATGTCCACGTGTTTAATTATTTGATGAGTGGTGTAATATATGTACAGTCTAGTAATACAAAAGCAATAATAAATGTCCTGAAATGGCAGAAGAGAGCAGCTACCAAGGGATATGTCCCATTTCTGGATTCTTCCCAGTCACGGTGTAAAGAGCATTAAATTCCTGCACTATCACTTTCTGACCTCACAGTGACACTGTCTTAATTTCCCCTTTCTGAAACAGTCAAGGATTGAGAGAGGAAAAGCAGAGGAGCCTCTCCTGCTCCTTAACAGACAGGGGTGACATAACTAAAGAGGCATTAACACCCAATTGCGACATTGCTAAACAAACGACAGGGCCTTGGCGAGCATGGGAAAATAGCATTATAGCCCGGGAGCAAATTGACAAGGAGAAAAAAAGAACAATTCAAGCCTTGTTTTGCTCACTCTATTTGCGTGGAACTGACAACTTTCTATCATGTATACCAACTTTCCCAGGCAGGATTAGGTACATAAAAGAGCGTTTTCTGGTGAGCATGACCATAAATCAAGCTCTCCTGGGTCTTGCCTCTCTCTCACCTCTCACTTTAGACAACACAAGTTTTGTCTGTTCTCAAGCAAGGCAAGGTCTTGAAGGCCTGTGGGACAACTGTGAGAGTAAATATTAACCTTCTCAGGACCAAAGACCAAACATACTTGAAAAATCAGACCGGAGCAGGTTCATAAATCTGTATTTCAGTTGCTTGGTAAGTTATTAGTTTATTTAATGTTTTAGATCTGGACCTTAGCTGTGAAACCACATAAAAGTGCAACTGACAAAACTAAACTGTTTAAAAACAACAACAACAACAACAACAACAAAAGATGTATATTTAAATTGATTATATTTTAATTAAATATTATATTATTTTTTATTTATTAAATGATTTTCACTTCGTGGCAAATATTTTTTGAAAAACAAAAGTTGATCAAATAAATTCTCACAAGCTGCGCTTTCACCCTTAAGGAGGATCAGTGACTTAAGAGTTTTCTTGAGATCTCATGCTGAAAAGACGCTGGCTGTCACTCAGATAATTCCCTCAGCTTCATTGTTCATTAAGCTTTGCTCTGGTTTCCTGCTGCTCTTGTGTGTGTGCTGTGGAGAGCAGCTCAATGGGGCCTCTTTGTAATCCTATAAAATGGAAAATTCACAATTTGTAGCAATTTGTCTCACAGCAGCTCCTGCTGTTACAAGAGCCCTGATCCACTCCCCACCCAAGTAGCAAAGACTTTATATGCCTATAGGGAAATAATAATATAATATAATATAATATAATAAAGTACAATACAATACAATATCATTAGTGCTGGGCAATCGATTAATCCAAAATAAAAGTTTGTGTTTACATAATATATGTGTGTGTACTGTGTATAATTATTATGTATATATAAATACACACATGTGTATGTATATATTTAAGAAAAATATATTATATTTATATATAAAATATTTATATTTATATATAAGATAAATTATATAAATATATATACAGTATATACATGCAAATATTTCTTAAATATATACATGAAGGAGTGTGTATTTATATATACATAATAATTATACACACACATATATTCTGTAAACACAAACTTTAATTTTGGATGCGATTAATCACGATTAAATATAATATAATATAATATAATATAATATAATATAATATAATATAATATAATATAATATAATATAATATAATATAATATAATATAATATAATAATAAATAATCTGGGTAAATACTGTAACTAAACTATCATCATTAAATTGAAATGAAAATGAAAATTGAAAGTTTACATGTGGCCAGTACACTGTAAAAAATTATTTTCATTGTTTGTTATCACAACTTTGTATCATTTGTCAAATCAACTTAGATAATTAATGTGGTTCAAATAATTTATTAAACCAATCTCCTTTGTTGTATTAACTCAAATTTTTTATTTCAATGAACTCAAAATTTTAAGGCAACCAGGTAACGTACTTTTTTATGTTAAACCAACAATAATTTTTTTTTACAGTGTAGGCACACCCCAAAATGAAAATAAAAGGCATAAACGAATACACAAGCCAGCAGATCAATCTTGTCAAGTATGTTCTGTAATGTGCATTTACTTTATTTTCTTGGAAACAGGCAAATCGGCTTTTATTTGTTTAACCTCTTTTATGGCAGTCGAGTTTATGGCTCTCAACTTAATTTCAGAGGCTGATATAAGTAGAGTGAGGAGAGCAATGCTGATGTACTGGGTAGATTTGAAGATTGAAGATCAGTAATGAGGTAACCATTAGCTAAAACATAGTGAAGAATTTTAAATTGTAAACAAATTATGAAGAGTAATGAAACCAGCACTAAAAACCTGATTTAACAGATTATTCTGTAAAATCTTGCCAAGCATGCAGGATCTCAGGATACTTGTATACTTGAATATATTCACCTTATAGTGACGCGGAAGTAAGCTTTTTTCTGTGATTGTGTGGGCACTTCTGATTCATTTGGTACTATAATAATGGGAAGAATTAAAAAATGCTGTAAATGTTAAAATAATTTGCATTACAAACAAGTGTGTCTATGATTAAAATAATAATTTAATATAAAATGATAACAAGTAACAGTTTGCACTATCAAACAGTATAACGAACAGTTTTCATACAGCTAAAATAAATGGAAGCAGACGAGAACGGAAGTCTTACACCCTGTTGAAAAAAACAGCACATGCTGGTTAGGTGTTTTAAAGCATGCCAGCTGGTTTGAGCTGGTTTATGCTGGTCCTTAGTTGGTCATGAGCTGGTTTAAGATGGTTCTGAGCTGGTTATAAACTGGTCCTGAGCTGGAGCTAGCTTCTTAGGGCCAGCTTAGGACCAGCTTAGGACCAGCACGTGACCAGCTGCCATGCTTCAAAACATACCTAACCAGCATATGTTTTTTTTTGTTTTTTTTTTAACAGGGACAATCAAGTTACAATGCCCACATTTGAATCCTTTTTTCTTGTTACAACCAACAATCCACTGAAACTGTGGATTCATTTATATATTGCTATATTTACAGCATCCTTTTGGCAGCCAATAAGAGACAGGGAACACACTTAAGAGCATGCAGAAATGTAAAACCACAGTGAAAAAGACAATCAATCTCTGCTTCCACCCACATACACCCAGGCAGACTCAATATATTTGACCCTGAAAGTGATGAAGTGTTTTAATAATTCAGTTTTCCTGAATGATCGGTTCTGAACAATATGGGCAGAGGAGTTTAGTGCAGTACAGTTCCTCACCCCTCAACATTGCAACAGGCTAGTTGTCTTGTTGTATTTTTGTTTCTTGAAGAGGTCACTCACCGGCACATTATAATAGCTCAGTAAAGTCTGGTGACCTCAAAGTCTCACCAATTTACAGCCAATGAGTTAAAGTGTGTCCAATCTAATTCTAGATTTATGGAATGGAAAGTGCAGCCCTGCTCTCAAAGTGAATTGAAGTCTTGCTTCTCCGTACGCTGCTCACCTGAATTAAATGATATGGAGTTTCAGACTGATGATGATAGCTTGGACAGGTGGTCGCAGGTGGGTAATATTATTCATATAATATTAATATGTACAGTATACAGGTATATGTATTTATTTAAAATTGTAATTTTACAATTAAATTATTAATGCGTTTAATTATGCGAAAAATGTACAAATGTGTTTATTCATTTTTAGAGAATATCACAACTAAACTACAAAAAAAATGTAATCTATGAAAATCAAATGTAAGACTGGAAAACTCACACCTCACAGTCCTAAAAAGCAACAATCCAGCTGTATAAATGGGAAAAACTGTATATGAAATGTAAACAATGCCGGTCAGCATAGGTTAAACTGCTGTTAGGCAAATAAATAACTTGACATAATTGCATAAGGAGGTCTTTTTTGTCGACCTAAATTCACACTTCACCTCATTAGCAACTTGGCTGAGTGATGTGAGCAGCCCATTTCAGTAATGAAGCATTAAAAAGGGACTTTCAATGATTTTTGGTCAAGCTGCCCAGCTAAAGTTACTGCTAAAGTATGTTATAGTGCTCACCGATGAAACCATCATGAAAAATCAATATGGACAATGGCTAAGAAAGGTGTCAGCATTTATTTAATATGGATCTTTCTGACATAAGCATTCAGTATCTCTGATGCAGGATCCGTCCCTTCATTATAATACCCCTTTTCGATAAATATAAATCATTTAAAGTGCAATCAAATGTGTCACAGTTGGTTTTAAGTTTAATTTTGCAGACTGTATTCAACATTTTAACTTTGATAAACCTTTTATATGTGCCCTTCTATTGCATATTATTCCCGTAGTTTTAATCTGAAACCTCTGTCTAATATAATTGGATCCATTTTCAAGTTAAAACCCTGGTGCCATGTCAATTGTCTTTTTCAATTCACACACAGGCACTGGCAGACATTCACACAAAATAATTTGTTTCACCACCAGTAATTTTGTTTTGATTATTTTCTAGTTGGCTGTGATAATGTTTGGCATTTTGATATTTAAATGGGTATGTAATTGTTCCAGCCGTCGCATTTTGGGTCCGCCCTACCATCAAATCTCACTTTTCTTGTTATTTATTTTTTGTTTTTTTGTAAACCGGGCGAGCAAACAATCTAATCTCTTAACCGAATGAGAAGCTTTTCCACAGTTTGATTACAACCACACACATACACAAAGAAGAAAGAAACACTTCTGTCTCAATTTATGTATTTATTCCCTCCTAAAGTGAGCCGTGTTGTTAAAAAATGGTTTTATATTAATTTAATGGATTATTTGCTCATTAGGCATTAATCATAGTGCCCCATCTGGATGGGACTGCCGTGACTACAGGAGAAACAGCTATTCTGATCTCAATTAGATTATGCCTCTCTTCTTAGCCTGCCCATAAATCATTCCCCCAAAGTGAAATTAACAGTTACTCGAGCGCATTAATAATCTGCGTCAGGCATAGGAGAAATTCAGCAACTGGAACCACCCGTCCCAGCCAATGGAGAAAACATCATTTTGTTTATGAAATATAAACATTCCACGGTGGGGTTCCTCCGCAAATTCCTCCCCCTTTCCGTCCGTGACAGGGAAAAATGATGGTGTGCCATGTGCCAGATGAGCAGTCACCCGGACACAGTGTGTATAGCCACACAGCTTGATCATACTCCAGATGGGCTTGTGGTGCTTTTCTACGACGCTGGCTTTACTGCAAACATATACTCTGCATATAATCTTAGATTGCTTTTTGATACGATAGGGGGAAATGCATGAAGATGCATGTTGAGGTTTAACGGGGTTGATTCATTTGAGACCTTTTTTTGTTTGAATTCTAGGTAGTGTTGCTTTTTTTCCTTCCAAAATGAGCACAAAGCATTTAAAATGCAGTTTTTATTGGCAAACTTCTTTTTTTCTGATTATTGCAGTCAGGGTGTCATTATCATTAGGGTCAGTGAATAGCATTTTAGCCATATATGGATCCATTAAAGGATTCCCAAATGAGCATAATATTGACACAGATAAATGGATGGGGTTCACTTATTTCAGTCCCCCTGCGGCACGAAACACGTGTGGCGGGGGGACTGGATGATGTCCTACAAAATTTCAGCCTGCTCTGAGGCTGTAAGCCACGGCCGGCCAGGACTCTTATTGCACCTCAGACGGCAGATATTGAGAAATGGAGAGCAATCGTGATGATTACCTGAGTGAAAGCGCAGGGAATGAGTGATATATGAAGACCACTTAAAGCCTTTGTGTCTTGTACATTGCATCTTTGAGAGATTAGAAGTGTGACATTAAAATGGAAATCACTTCACTCGGGCATGACAAGGGACACTACGTGACCCCTGACGTCCCAGTGAGACTGGCGGATGACCGAATGATCCTTCTGGGAGGGAGGTAGTCATGAAGCGTTCCACAGGGAGAGGGGAAAGAGGGCGGTGTAGAGGAGAAAGATTTTCTTCAGGAGGAGTAAACAAATCAGTCATCCTTCTGGGCCATTCTATGAAACGGGTAGAATTTTGAGTCATTTAAAAAAAAAAATTGTAATATAAAGTAGCGTAATATAAATATATGCTTTCAGAAAGGTAACAGGGTTGAAAGCATTAGGTTTAATTTGACTTTTATATTAAATTAAATGTGTGTGTGTGTGTGTGTGTGTATTACAATGTTAGTTCATGTTGGCTAATGTTAAGAAATGGAAGGTAACACTTTATTTTAAGGTGACAGTTACACGTTACATGTTTTTAGTAATAATCGAAAATTATGCACAATTACAACTAAACCTAAACCAAACCCTAACCCCAACCTTAACCCTACAGTAAGTACAGTTAATTAGTATTACTCAGTAATTATTTGTGTAATTACATTGAAACAAGGGCACATGCTATATAAATATGTGCCCTTGTTACAATGTAGTTACACAAATAATATATATACAAAATATAAATATAGTATATATAATACAGTAAATAATTCAATTCAATTCACATTTATTTGTATAGCAGTTTTCACAATACATATATGCATGCATCTACATTACAATTTAGAGTGATCTGTTATCAGAGGTGACTGTGTCTAAGTTATGCATTTCAGAAATGTACATATACAAATCACACAGTTAGCTAATAATGTATTAATTTAAACAATGTCTTAATTTAAATGGTATATAATATATAGTAAATATACTGATAAATTAAAGTTACTGGATTTTTGTTGGTGTTCAGAAAAATGTTGATAAGTAAGAATTCCATTTTATAGAATATGACCTAAACCTCTTGATCTTAAAGACATTAAGCAGAAATTATTCCCTTAGTTGAAGTCCACCTATAAATGTTCATGGTGACAGCCTCCAAAAACACACATTTTCTACATTTCAGATCAAACACCAGAGAAAAAAACTCTCAGAACAGCTTGATCTACTCATGTTCATCTAGCTTCATTTGAAAAACATTAATTTTTACCCAGCTGCAAATGAGAACACGTCCCTTTTGACACTCAGCCTGTTTCTCCGTCCCACAGACTCGTCTTGTTACACTGTTCAGGGAGCTAAACTGTGCCCTACACTAATCTCAGTTTGAAGAATGAATGATGAGCAAGTGGATTGTCAGAAGTATATCAGCTGTAATGGCAGCCGTGAAAAGAGAGAGAGATGTAGAGCACATATAGAGAGAGGAGGTAGGACAGATAAAGAAATAGATCTGGGGGCCGAAGAATTCCCTGAACTGCTCCGAAACCACCTCTCACATCTGTCAGAGCGAGCGGCACAAAGCGGCACGCCTGGTTCCTCTCACCAACGACCCGACACCCCTATCTATAATTAATTACATCATTTACATTAGAATATTGACTAAATAAATACATAAATCACAGGGCCTCAAGTCAATAGATGCAGACATATTTAATCATGTTCTAAATAATGATCACTGTTCCCATAATGCAATAATTATTTTCAGCAGCTGACTGGAATTAATCTTGTGTCACTATGCCATCGGAGACATAGAGGGAGAGAGAAAGAGAGAGGCCTTGCAAGATGATAAATACAGCCTCATTTGGGAGGCTGCTGTGTGAATGACAGCAATAGAGAAAGTGGCATGTGAAAATCCCAGCTTGTCTCTTTATGTGGAGTGACAGGTGAAAAGCGGCTGTCTAAAAATGCACTGGATATTCGCTGTTTTGTTTATCAGCTGCCGAGCGGCGAATGAAAGAGGAGTAACATGTATTGCCTGTCCCTCCACCTTTTCATCTGCTGTTTAAATGGGCCAGGGGATTGGAGAGTGAAGTTTATTCCACCCATTCTCCCCGACACTGGAACCATTTATAGCAGAGCATGAAGGAGACAGCGTTCTGTCACTGGAGACACTCCTTCAAATCAGGTCTGGAGATAGCTGCCTGTTTAGGTCACATTTAGCAATCTTGCTAGTCCTTACAGGGCTGCACTAGTCTGTTGCCTCTTTATTTTAAAAGATTTTGCATTGCCAATCATCAAGCCTCATAACATGGGATATTGTTAAAGAGCAGTGGTTGCTCCAGGACACAGATTTTTATGTATGTACGTCAAGTGGCGACCCAACAATGTTAGTTTATATAATGTATATATGTGACCCTGGACCACAAAACCAGTCATAAGGGTCAAATTTTTGAATTTGAGATGTATACATCATCTGAAAGCTGAATAAATAAATAAATTGTTAGGATAGGACAATATTTGGCCGAGATACAACTATTTGAAAATCTGGAATCTGAGGGTGCAAAAAAATCTAAATATTGAGAAAATCGCCTTTAAAGTTGTCCAAATGAAGTCCTTAGCAACACATATTACTAATAATAATACATTTTTGATATATTTACGGTAAGAAATTTACAAAATATCTTCATGGAACATGATCTTTAATTAATATCCTAATGATTTTTGGCATAAAAGAAAAATCGATAATTTTGACCCATACAATGTGCAATATTTGTGGCTATTGCCACAAATATACCCGTGCGACTTATGACTGGTTTTGTGGTCCAGGGTCACATATTGTACAAGTAAAAATAAAATGAAATCAATATCATTAAAATACAAAATTAACATTTATTAATGTTACAATGGACCGCATATGTCAAACTATACTCAAAAATGAAATAGGAAATTCCAGAATAAGAAATTTCAGGATTCTTTTATGAATAGAAAAATTAAAAGAAGTTTTTATATTTCAGATATTTCATTATAAATGTCTTTACTGTCACTTTTTTTTTTACTATAAAGGTAAATCCTAATAAATAACTAAAATATGTATAGCTCTTGGGAATCTCTTTCTCAAACAATCAGTTGGTCAGGTGCTGTTCCTCTGGCCTAAAAATTTATTAGGGTCAAAGGTTAATGACTTTGTGTTGACCACCTAACCTGTTCTTTGATAAAGCAGACGCAGGGTTTTTCCACCTTTATAAAGACATCCAGTGTAGCAACAGGATGTATGGAATGTGGTGTTGCACAAGGCTTTGTCAGACAGCAAGCACCCAAGTTGGATGGTGAGAACCACCAATATTTATTCATGATAAAGAGCCAGCGCTGGTGTGTTGGCACAGGCTACTTCATTTACATGCTGTTATAGACTGTTTGCCCCTGCCTGGGCACTCTGTCCATCACTAAATAGATGAACTTGTCTCTTTTGTTCCATCCCTCTGTCATCCTGCCTTCATATAATGGCAAAGCTTTAAACTTTATGTGCTACCTTTATTTCGTTTTTATTTAATTATGCATTAAAAAAACTCAATTTCCTTTACTTGTATTTATATATAAAGTACAATGTTCATAAGACAAAAATATAACTTTACTGTACTTATTATACATTTTAAGAATATAACATAATTCTATTTATACACTGCCAGGCCAAAAAAAGTCGCTGTTTGTATTTAAATAGGCAAACGCTTAAGAGTCTATGATTGGATCATTACTGCAGTGATTATGTTTCTAGCATTTTATATGTTTGGCAACAGTTCTTCTAATCCTAACTGATGGAGTGTGTGAACGTGTTGAGCTTTTCATTTCTTAAACAACCATGTAGGAAGACACATCGTGGCCATATTCCAGGATGACAATGTCAAGATGCATCCAACCCGATCTCACGGCAATTTGTATGTATTTTACGAGGTGGTGAATTCGCACAATTCGTACGACCTCACTCGTATGAATTCGTACGATTTTTGCTAAATCGTACGTATTTTACGAGTTGCCCAATTCGTATGAATTTGTACGAATGACCTACACCTAACCCCGCCCCTAAACCTACCCATCACTGGGGTTTAGACAAACTGGTCGTACTAATTGGTCGTGAGATAGCGTTGGATGCATCAGGCTCAAATTGTGAAAGAATGGTTGGGCGGGAGCATGAAGAATCGTTTTCACACATGAATTGGCATTTCTGAGTCCAGACTTTAAATTCATTGAAAGTCTTTGGGATGTGCTGGAGTAGACTTTACAGAGTGCTTGACTCTTGTATTGTCAATACAAGATCTTGACCAAAAATGTATGCACCTCTTGATGGAAATAAATGTTGTCATGTTATTTCCATCAAGAGGTGCATCAATTTTCGGTCAAGATCTTGTATTGACAATGCAAGAGTCAAGCACTATTTAAAGTCTATATATATTGTATATTATGTATAAAAAATTATGTGATCAATAAGTTAAGACAACACGTTTTTATATTGCTTTAACTCATCAAAATAAGTTAATGTTAATTTTTTTCAGTTTAATGTAATTCAGTTTAAAAGTCAGTTTAATGTAATTTAAGTTGAAATGACTTAAACATCCAAGTAGACTGTACTTAAAATTTAAGGTAGCAACTTTTTTGAAAAATTTGAGGCAGCAAGCTTTTACACACACACACACACACACACACACACACACACACACACACACACACACACACACACACACACACACGCGCGCACACACACACACATATGGAGTTTTAATTGTTGAAGTTCAATAAGGTAATAACAAACTTTATTTTGCGAGTGTGCCAAGACCAAATTTTCCCTCTTTCCATTCCTCATGTCCTCATGAGTTATGTGGGAACTGGCCATCACTCTCAACTTGGGTAATATATGTGTGATGTGTGTGTTTGTCTGTGTGTACGTGAGTGAGAATGTGATGTGTGTATGTGGTGGCCTGAGGGTCTAATATCCAGCACTCAATCACCAGTGTTAAGAGGGAGGAGGGCTGAAGATAAGGCCAGCAGAGACTCATACCTCTGCACTCCCAAACGTATCGACCAGGAGATTCTTAAACGACAGCAAATGCAGTGCTTCTCACAGAAAGACGTTCGGTATCAGCTTCTCATCCACAACACTCAGCGCATGAAAAATCATCCAACAGCAAACACTGCGTTAAAGCTAAACTAAAGCTGACTGAAAGCATTCAGACACTTTTAAGAACATTTAATTTCTTCCTCATGCTTTGGTTATCTCATTAGGCCCTTCCAATATTCATTAGTGCGATAGTAGAGATCTTTTCCATCCGATGGTTAAAAACAACCTGACATGTCACTGTAAAAATGTTTTTGTCAGGTAATCTAAAAAATATATATGTGGTAACATCTAAATTAACTGGTTTTATTGAAGTTTAATATATTATTTAACTGAATCAACTTGACTACATTAAATGACAACTGTACAGTTTCAATTTTTATAATGTTTTTCACTTAACTACTTTGAATAAATATTAATAAAGATTAAATATAAACCTACCCAATTTTGCAATTTAGCAATACTTCTAAATGCGCATGGTTGATGAAGTACATTTTACTTACACATCAAACACATGGTTTGTGCTTTCTGCTTAAATTTATTGCCATTTAAACATGACAAAAAGGCAGTGGAGGTGGTCATTACAATAATCCATCATGTCTGCAACTGCTGCGATCCAGCCTTGTGCTAAATTCAATCTACGAAGGGTCAACACATCTTTTTTTTTTTTTTCCCACATGGCTGAGAGCTGGCTTTTCTAAACTGTCATCAGTTTACCTTTGTCAACAAAAGGGCATCGAAGGCAAATTAAAAACAGAGAGTTGAGCCAAAAACCTGGATTAAACATTAGCTGCTCTGAATAGCTTGGATTTCAGATTTACCTAGATGAAATTTAAAGTGACAGATCACACCAAAAATCTGACATTCACAATCTGACTTAAACCTGGAAATAAAAAAGTATAACATTTTAAATAAAGAAATAATATGTAACATTATTAAAGGTCCCATATTGTACACCTTTCTGGAGTTTTATTTTAGGTGTTGATGTCCTTAAGAATATATATTTGCGGTATAAGTACCTAAAACCGTCACAATACATTTTTACAGCTCCTTTCTCAGGTCGATTTTGGCCTGTCTAATTAATATTTATGAGCCTCTCTTCTGATTGGCCTGTTGTTTTTGGAAACTATGGTAATGCAGGGCTGTCAGTCAGCGGCCAAGGGCGGGGCATGAGGATGCACACACACAAAGAAAATAAATAAAACATATATATAAAAAACTTTAATATAATTAAAAAAATATATAATATATAATAATTACATGGCTTGCAACGCCACCATACACCAAGTTGATAGAACTGCACCTACAACATGTACCTTCTTAATTCATCTTATTTTACAAACAGTATACAGGCTGAATTCCTTCAGCTCACATGACGATTTATGCACATGCATCAGTCGAATCACATCCAAATCTTTCCGGAGCTGATGTTGAAATGGATTACGCATTCTGCCGTAGTGATTTCTGCTTGCTTCAAATGTCCCCAAAGCCTAATCAACCCACAAAAGGAGTAAATCAGTAGATCTCAACCCTTTGCCTCATTGATTACCCTCCTTGTGGAGCCCACCTAGTCCTCCGTTCTGCTGTCGATGTAGATCCTCAAGGCACGAGAGAAGCCGGCCCATGAACAGGCTTTTATTTTGTATGTTTGTACTGAACAAGTATTGATCTTTGAGCAATGGCTTGACACAAGCAGGCTGTGCTTTAGAGTCGATTTCAAGCATAACCATGCTGTATCAAATCCTGCTACAGCCCCTCGGTATACAGACCCAGCTCTCACTCTATCTCTCTCTTTCTCTCAAAATGACATGATTTTTCTTTGTTACCTCAGGTTTCATTCAAGGTGAATTGACTTTTTGCTTTGTTCTGGTTTTGTCATGGTCGACTTCCCTGAGGAGATCTGTTTGGTGAGAAAAACAGACAAATGACTTTTCAGATTCTATGACTTTAACTGATCTCAATGCTGAACTACATTACCTGAAATTATCCTTAGTGACGGTTTTATGGAGGTGGATCTTTGCTGGTTTTGCTTCACAAGCCATTTTACAAGTGGCAACTTGATAAGACAGTAGCAAAATTGTACTCAAAATCAGATATTTCTTTCAATTAGCATTTTTAACCACTGCTCTGATCTGCATACTCATAGTTCATTCTTATCATATTTATGTCCATTTATATCTTGCAAAACTCTATAGTATTTTACTGTATTGTATTGTATTTTACTATTATATTTAACTTGCACCTTAACCTCATTTTATGTTATTTTTCTGAAAAAAACGTATGTGTTGATGCTTAGAATCAAAACGTATCAACAAAAAAAAAAAATGTATTGAAAATTGATTAAAATAGTTTTCACTCTGGATTCTTACCTTTTCAAATGGAAACCTGAAATGGATGCCTGAAAACATACTGCATTTAGTAAAAAATGCATTATGTTGTGATACTGATAAATATCCATTGGATGGGCAGCAGTGGGATCATCCATTGTCCTCTGAACGCCAGACGCTTACAACCAGATGCAAAGGTGCTGTGAGTAAACTCAATTTAATGTGCGCTCCAGTATTTGAAATACATAAATATGTCAAGTAAAGGGCCCTTAATAGACCTGTTTGGACCAGTGATTGCAGCAGTATTGTTTCCCACTGATTAGGACGAAAACATACCCCAAGGACCTCCCATCCCGCTGCCATTTAATCAGCATTAGCTTCCTTTTACTTGCTGTTTAATCTGCTTTCAGTCCAGGTACTTTGAATAAATCAATAGGAATACATGATTGTCTAATGATTTTCGGAGGCCATCCCTTCGACCACTGCTGCATGATTTAGAATGACTAATTCCACTTTTTAACATTGATCCCGGCCCATAGAGGACTTGCATCCTTGCTGAAGAAGAGAATCCTATAGGGGGTGGGGAGGAACAAGAGAACAAGACATAAATAAAGGAATAATTGTATGGGTAACCAAAAGCTGGAAAACCAAGATTTTTGTCAATATATACATATATTAGTTATTATTATCATTATCTTATTTAAACCATTATTAGGATAATAGTTACAAATCCAAAGACCTGTCTTTAACTTCAATGCTTTCCGCACTGGAAACATCAATTGAAGATTTCACTTAAGTGTGTCCAATTCCAAGCCTCTGCCTGTTGAAGCTAACAGCGGTGTGTCTCTTGTTGATGGACACCATAATCAGAGGGGAAGCTGATTAATTACAGAGTCGGCCACAGGGGCTTCACTTCCTATAGAGGCCTCATTAGCTTTCTGCTGCCCTTTTAGACCAGCCAGGGTATAAAATCATTTCACTTAATGAATGTGATAAGATCTGCTCATTGCATTTTCAGAATAAATTTGTTTATTGTCTTGTCGATGGTGAATAATATGATACTAGTGTTAGGAAACCTTCTTTGAAACTGTAACTAGCAAAGTTCACAATATGTAACTAACATGGAATCTATATCTCAGGGGGCAGTATTTTTTTCCATTTTAAATAAATTTAATATAGCCTATATATTATATTTTATATATATTTTACCATTTAATCAGAATTTATTTATCATCGGAGCCTAAAAAATGCATTATATAAATACCTGGGCACACAAATTGGTGAATATTTTTTTGAATCTGTTCCTTTAAATGAACCGAACCATCCGAACGAACCGATTCACTAAAATTAATCAGACGATTCAGAAGAACGTTTTATTGCTTCGCTCGACTGTAATACGCAAATAATACGAAACGCAAAACAGCCATATTTTGTCACGCTACACTGTTAGTTGTTGGAAAAAAACGAGCTCGTTAATAGAAAAGCTACACTATTGCTATTTTGTAGTTAAAATAGTAGCCCCGTGTCGTCTTTTTTAGTTAGTTCACAAGTTCGCACATATAATCCTTGAGGACGATGCAGGTGAACAGATTTGGTTTGGCGCGAACTGGAGTGTTGGAGGGAGGGACACTGACTGTCATGGTAGCGAGGTAAGCCTCTTTTTACATACTGTTGCGTGATGATTTACAGATTAGATGAACTAGCTCATCCCTAGATTCATGTATGAGATACATGAATTGCATTAAAAGTTCTGTGGCTTTATTTACACGTTTGTTTGGAATGTCATGGTTGTCTACAGGTGGTTTGACACATATATTTACCAAACCTCTGCTCGCGAGCTGCTTTGATTGCGCACATTCTATTGCCTGCGGATGTATCTAGTGTATACTGACCTGCTGCCCGATAAATGAGCATGCTTTGTTCATGAAGACCTCCCTCTGTGGGGTGACACTGGGAATATTAATGGGGATTCTCCGGGCATTTGTTGCTTCCTGCTTTAAGGATTAAGTTGGTTGGGGATTTGACCAAAGATGATGTATTACCGTCAGTGAAAGGCCTGCATGAATAGGTGTTTGCATAAAATAGGCCTACTCTTCCTGAACAGACCTGAAAAGGGATGGATAGATTATATATATATATATATATATATATATATATATATATATATATATATATATATATGTGTATATGTGTATGTGTGTGTGTGTGTGTGTGTGTGTGTGTATATATATATGTATGTGTGTGTATGTATGTGTATAGATACATGACACACACACACACACTATCTCCGTGGGGACTCTCCATAGACATAATGTTTTTTATACTGTACAAACTATATTCTTTCCCCTTACACTAACCCTACCCCAAAACTTCCCATCACAAAAAATGCTTCCCATACATTTTTACATTTTCAAAAAAACTCATTCTGTATGATTTATAAGCTTCTTTCCTCATGGGGACCTCAATTTCCCCACGGGGATAGTCAAACATGAACACACACACACACACACACACACACACACACACACACATACACATATATATGTATGTGTTTGTCTACTACTATACTTTTAAATGATAAATTATTATTAAATTATTTAGTATATATTAGAAATTTGAGATTGTTATATACTTTATATCAGAAAGTATTATTACAGTATTCCAATTTGCATGAATTTGCTACTTCAAAATCAACAGAATGCAATCAAAGCAAAAGTACATGGAAATTAAACTTATTTACCCCATTAAATGTGCTGCCTGAAATCATCCCATGTTTTTTTTTTTTTTTTTTTTTTGCATGAATTTGAGTTGGTGCAATATAGGGACTCTTTAGGCAAAGTGCATATATTCTAACAATGCAGCAGATCTCTGTGTAATCCCTTTCTTTGCATTTCCTAAGTGGCTAAAGACCAAACTAGTTAAAAGTCACTTCCTCTGACCCAGCCCCCATCAGCTCAAGCATGGCTTCTCCCTTTTCAACAGCACACCACAATGCTGCTGCTGTTTACCAAGAGAGTAAACAAAGTAAGTCAGTGATGTCAGATTATGAAAAAGAATTGGGGTCAGAATAAAAGCAGCAGTCCGTATGCACAGTGTGGCCAGCTTCCAGAGTTCCCCCCCTCCCCCATTGAATCAATGACAGACGTGTTAGTGGTTTTGTGCCACTGTTTATATGTCTAAACCATGAACTTCAGGTTGGACATAATGCTTTAGCAGCTTTTGACAGGGATGGGCAGAGATCTCCTAAACGAAAACAGCTATGATTCTTAAGTTGGTAGGAAATGTCCTTAGCCCTTTTCAGCCATTGGTTTTTAATCAAAATTACCTTGTAATTGGTGTGTTTGATGAGATTAGTTTGAATAAAATCAACCCCCATTCCCGTCCTTAACAGGATTAAGTAGAATGAAAAGCAGCTTGGAAAAAGGGTTCATTCTAAAGTCCTGGGATGAGATATGGATGAAAATGCTATTTTAAATAAAAAAAAAAAGTAAATGAGCAAAAAAAGTAGACTTGTTGGGAATGCAAATCACCCTCAGTCCTATTTTATGCTAATAAAAGAATAGCAAAACATTTCAATGTATTCTTGTCTTGTTGTAGGCAGGCTAAGAGCTTCTAAATCCCTACCATTTACCAAATTAAACTAATTTAAAGTGCTTCCAAAAGGCACATCTGTAGGCTGACGTGGGTCCAAGCCTTTGAGAGTGGGCTTTCTCTAGGCATTCTACGTCCCATTGATCCTTGAATAGTCATGCCTGTCAGGCAGCCATATCAACCATTATCATTCTAATTTTACTGCCTTTCTTGGTCCCTAATCTAATTTGCAATGATGCCTGAGCATTTCGCGAGGCCACAGCACTTTCTTCAGAATTTCAACAAGGGCATTAAAGCCCCTCAATTTACATTAATGAAGTGCACATTTAATTAAGGGGGAAAAGAGGGGGAATGGAGGGTTCTTGAAGATCAGTAGTGACTTGAGGATGATCGGGTGTGCAGGGGAGGAAGATTATCTCATAACCAGAAGGGTGTCCTGCTATTGGGTGTCTGCTTGCTGAGCCACCAATGAGCTTGTTGGCAAACAATCATTGCTGTCAAATCACAAGTGTTGCATTCTGAGGAATTCAGATGATTGTTGTTTAATAGTGTTGGTCAGTGTTGGGTGGGGTTACATGTTACGTATAACTTCTGTTTTTTTACTTCTAGTAATTCAATTCTAGTAATTCACTCTACTAGAAAGTAACCAGTTACTTTTTGAATTTTCATCAGGGCTCAACAATATGGCTGTTTCTGCTGAAAAAATATTATACACCATATACCGTTCAAAAGCTTCAGGTCGGTATGTTTTTGAAAGAAGTTTTTTATGCTCACAAAGGCTGCTTTTATTTGATTAAAAATACAGTAATATTATTACAATACATTTTTTTTCCATTTTAATATATTATTCCTGTGATCAAAGCTGAATTTACAGCATCATTACTCCAGTCTTCAGTCACATGATCCTTCAGAAATTATTCTAATATGCTGATTGAATGCTCAAGAAACATTTCATATTATTGTCAATGTTGAAAACACTTGTCCTGCTTAATATTGTGGAAACTGTGAAATATTGTTTTTTCAGGATTTTTGTATGAATAGAAAACTCAAAAGAACAGCAATTATTCGAAATATAAATATTTTGTAATATTATAAAGTCACTTTAGATCAGGTTAATGCACCCTTGCAAAAAAAAGTATTAATTTCTTTCAAAAATCTTACCGACCACAATTTTTGAAAGAAATTAATACTTTTTTTTTTTTTTTAGCAAGGGTACTCCTGTTTACAGACTTCATAATATTTCCACTAGGGATGTGACAGTGAGAAAATTTTCCCACCGGTTAATCGACGTTTGACAACACCGATAATACGGGTATTTTAAATCGTTAATTCTAAACTGAAAGTAAAATGTGCACAACATTTGCGCTTCCATTGGAATTAACTGAAAACGCGCCAGTGGACACGCACCGCGAATGACAGTGCGGCCGTGCGCATTTTACTTCAGAATTAAATTAGTGCATATTCGCTAATTCGGGGGCGGGTTGCTTGAATGGTGGGTTCATTAGCCTATTATTCTTAATGAAAAACACAACAACAAAACAGTGCAGTGACAAACTCACTTAAATAGGCGCTTTTACATTTCGCTTTGAAACCAAGTCTACCGCGATCATCTTGTCAGTCAGCTCTCGTGATAAATGAAATCTGACACCTGCTGCTGGTCTGTGCTGAGACTCTCATTCGGCTCACGCTGTATCAAGCAGACCCGTTCAGTTTTTATTTGTAGTGTCTGTTCTCTAACTGAACTAAATTATTTTATTACTATAAAAAAAATCCAAATGGCGGTGAGGGGGCGGTGCCACGGTGGGCAAGTGTTGTAACCGGTGTTGCGCCTGAAAACTGGTAACACCGGCAACACAGACTATCGCAGCAAGCCTAATTTCCACACAAATTACATTTTGGGAAATTAGTGGAATTTTTTTTATGCACAAATCCAGAATAGAGAATATATTGGCTAAAATGAAAAAGCGATTTTTGGCCGCTCGACTGGTGCATCTCTAAAATAAATGACGTTACTTTGATGTAATATTCAGCAGAATTCACAACAGCTTTTAAATAACATCACAAAAAAAAGTTACTCAACAAAAGTTTACATTTGCAATGCATGCACATTATGAATAAACGTAAGATGTAGTTACATTTCCGTCATCTGTCTCGAAATTTTCTTACCTTCGCACCAGTTATTTTTTTCAAGTGTGTTTTCTATTTATGATATTTATTTGCTGGTATTTTTGATTGACAAACCTCTCTCTTCTCTATAACGTAGTCACGTAGGCCTACACACTGCACATGACACAGAGCGACGCAACACAACAAGAATGCTTCCATTGTAGTCTACAAAGCTGTCTACACTACAACCGGTGTGGCATCTAGGGGTGTAATTGTTGCATGCTAACTTGTCCGAGGCAAAATATGCCATTTTGAAGCGAATAATTTTAAGAATTACTGTAGTTTTTGTCATTATCGGTGCAATAAGAAGAGCATCACTTTACAGTTTTATCTTCAATCCAAAGAAAAGTCTTCTCAGTCGTTCTCTTTCTTCAGCACAGATATGTCTGAACTAGGTCTCTTCTCTTTTCACTGGCTCTGTGTTAGGAAGTTTTGCAGGAATAGGGGAGGCTGGCCAACAGTGGTGACCCAGGACTCTCAGAAAAGGGAAGGCCAGACTCAGTTTGGGTGGCACAGACAAAACATGTTTTCAGAGAGAGTCTCGGTCTCTGTGGAGGGACAGCGAGAGGGGGCGGAGTGGGTCCCAGTGAAACAATCTCGCTACTTTAATGTGAAAAGGCAAAGTTATAAATTCATCTATTTGCTCTCTCCTGACCCTGCCTTTCACTCAATCCCCTGCTGGGATGGCTGAGTCAGACACAATGCATTAGCCTGTCACAATATTGAGAAAAATTGAAACCAGGAAGAAAGACCACCAGATGCTTTATTGTCTTTGCAGTTTCCACATAATTAGCTGGGAAGAAAAGTCACTGGTCTGGTTGCAGTGCTCTGAATGAACTTGAGGACGGCTACACAGCCCCGCTGTATGATCCATTCTGCCCGGCCTCAGCGACAGAGCGGCTTTCCCTTCCTCTCCTCCTCCCTCCCCTCAACACAGCAGCGCAAAGTTTAACTGTGCGTGACAGATGGCCGTGAAATTGGTTAACACACAGCACACCAGGCTGTCTTAAGACAATTCAGCTGCCCCACACTGACAAGCGGTGTAGCTGAACAGATTAGGAGAATCAATCCGTTAACACCTCGTGGCATTAAGTTGGGCTTGCTGCTCTAAAAAAAATGCTCCTCAGGCAGTTTGTAAAAGTGCGTCATTTGTCATTATTTAAGATCCAATGTGGGCTACAATCAAAGAGGCATTAGACTGGCTTGATGATGCATAAGTGGAGCCTTTTTATATGCCATAGAAAAGTCACTTAATTTTCGGTGTGTGCAGAAAAGGAGCAAACATAATGAAACTCTCAAATGGAACTGGTTAATAGTTAATTATGCATCGTTCGGTTAAATGATTAGTTATGGATGTCGTGGCTTAGTGGTTAAAAATCAGGTGTGAGGTTTTTGGTTTAAGTCTAGCATGAGACCAAATGTAATATAATATTTTTATGGGTGCATGATATATCAATACCATGCTGGTTATCGGCCTATATTAGAGTTTTTTTTTTTTTTTTTTAAGTTACACAAATGGTATTGTTCGACATTGGATATTTAATTGTGCATGCTCATTTCTTATATATTTTTGCATTTAGATTACCTTTACCTTTACCCAGGGGTTCTCAACCCTGGTCCTCGAGGCCCACTGTCCTGCAGAGTTTAGCTCCAACCCTGATCAAACTCACCTACCTGTAGCTTTCTAGTAATCCTGAAGAGTTTAATTAGCTGGTTCAGGTGTGTTTGATTAGGGTTGGAGCTAAACTCTGCAGGACAGTGGGCCTCGAGGACCAGGGTTGAGAATGCCTGCCTTTACCTTTGTCATCTAACACTTAAAGTTGACATTTAAAAACATCAATAATTGAATAGTAGTAGCACTGTTAAAGTCCTAATGAAATTTGTAAGCCTTACTGTTACCTATAAGCTAGTGTGCTCCAAAACAACTACAAAATTCGCATTTAGAAGTTATAAGCATTCAAAACTTAGTCTCTCATTTCCACCAATATGGATCAGTGATTTTGATGACATCACTCTGCACTTCAGCTTCTCATCAGATTTTCTGTCCAATCAAATGCTCTCTATAATCTAAAGTGCTCCGCCCCCTACATTATAAATAGATGCTGAAGATGCAGCTAAAATTGGTCACTTGTTCGCACATTTACTGTTTTATACATAGTTAATGGCACATAATGTGCCATATAGGGGATGGGGAACGATTCTGACTGTAAATATGCTTTCCATTGGGGCGATGAAGTCACACAGTCTGCTCCGGTCCAGAGACACGGTAACACAGAGCGGATCATATGCGCAAGTCGGCGCATACCAGAAAACATATCGGACCCATTTGATTTCTGCACAGAATGCTATATTTTAAAGCGATATGGAGGAGATTATGAAGGAGAAACGGTTAGAGATTAGGAGGAAACTGCGGCTTTACCGAGCTCAACGGCTCTGGCTGAATTGTGATTATAAACTAAACACTATTGGCTATTTTAAAAGAGGGGAGGAGCTGTTCGATATGTCCTGCCCTGTCTTCCTGTTTCAGTGGAAATTACGTGTTTCAAGGCACTTCAGTGGGCCTTTAAATTTAATCTTTAGTAAATCTGAAAATCCATTTTTCATTGTACATTATAATGTTGTGATGCCTAAATTCACTTGTAGCATTTAAAAGACTGATTTTAGCTTTTAATTTTTTATATTTTTTATATATGTATCTAGACAAAATAAGATGCATTTTAATATCAGGTATTTATTTGTTATCGGACATAAACATGAACATATTTTTCTGTTTATCGATATCGAATTGTATATTGGTGCATCCCTAAATATTTTTCTACAACTTGGAATGCAAAAGAGAAATACAAAACAATACTGACTAAAGAAATTTGCTCACTTCATCTTTGATGTACATTTTCACTGTGTCCTTCCTCTGTTGGTCGCTTGCAATTCGTTTGAAATTAGACTCTTGTTTCGCTTATAAGCTTCACCACCCCTTGGTCCTTCACAAAAGCACAGAGCTGGGAGGCAAAGGAAGTGAAGAGAAAAAGGCCACCTTCAGTCTATGTGTGCATGAATCGTAGAGATCCATTAAATCTATTTCACCAGCTTTCCTTGGTACTCCATACATAAGCACCCAGCCTAAATTCCCCCCATAGTGACTCAGTGAAAGGGAGCAGGGATGAATAGCACACTTTATTGGAGCATGCCATGAGTGGTCAAACAGCAGTGGCGGGCCCATTCTTCGCCCCTTCAGCCCATTATTAAAAAGGGCTTTACGGAGGCTTGTAAAAGTGTTCTCTCCTCAGGGGGCCTGCATAATAAAAATCGAAGTCAAATTAAAGCCCCGCGGAGCAAAGAACTGTGGGTGGGCTTCCTCCAAGAAGCTGCGGTGATGTCCCATTCCCACCACTTGTGGCACGACCCCAGTCAGGCCACTTTTATGTGTCTGACAGCTTCATGAAGGACAAGAACACAGACTCGTACATGGCTTGAAATCGGCCACAAAAGCAGAGTGAACGGATGAACAATTCCCAAGCAGGATGTGATCACAGAATAACTGGGCGGCAGCGAAAAACATATGTCATCTCTACCTGGAAGGGACCCATTTAGGACTCTCTTACAAGGCTATGCAAGAGAGAGAGAGAGGCAGAGAGAGAATGCTGAATGAGTTGGTGGCCAGAGGAGGAGCCAATCTGTCGGAGGGATAGGGGGTGAAGTTTTTAAACCGGGTGCAAATGCCTGGTTTTGAGGCAAAGTCAATGAATAAATCAGGGCCCGGTAACAGTACTGGCATAATGGGTTGCGGAGGTTTTGAATATGTTAAAAAGCCTTTTCACAGGAGAATGTAGGACTGGTCCTTTGCAGCTGTAACACTTTACGGACAATGACCACTCAACAGATGGGAGTCATGTGGAAAAAAGAGCTCAGTGTTCCTTAGCTAAGGAGAATTCCGCCCCCAAATCCCTTCAACCATCCCACCGATTTGGCTGTCTGCCCCCGCAGGTGTCCCGTGGCACAATAAAAATAGAGTAAAATGAGCAAGTTGGTTTAGTCAAGTTTGTTTGGTTGCTAGTGGAGGCTTTAAAAAAACAAACAAACAAAAAACATTTTTTATTTTAACAATGAAATAGGGCTGCACAATATATCTGTACATTATCATTTTTTTAAATTTAGTACTGGTTTATATTGAATATTTAATTGTGCATGGCTACTTTTAGTTACCTTTGCCGTCATATCATTTAATAACCTGGTAAAAATCTTTAGCAGATCTCAAAATGAATATCTATTATGCAGTAAAGTAATATTCTAACTATTTATAACTATACTCACTATTTATTATATTAATATATTATAATTTAATTGAACATTTTTTAGAATACAATTAAACATAGAATTTTAATATAATTGATCAATTTAACAGCCATAACATGAAAATAATTATGGACAGAATTTCAATATCATGCATCCCTAAAAAAGGACACAGGGCAAAGGAATGTTATAAAATTTTATTGGGCAACTTTAGTTGTAAAAAATGGTCTGTTAGTTAAAACTGCTGTTCAGTGTATGATCTATCCCATGATCTGTGTATAATTCACATACGTGTGCAGTACTTTCAGTGATTTTAAACAGAGGGATTGCTGTAGAATTGAAGCTGTTCACTTGCTGCCTATTGAGATTCCTCAGATGCTTTTCTGGCTTGAGACACGGTAGGACTTTGTGCATTCATTCAGAAATGACTTTTTCATCTGCGTAATCTCTCACCACGGAATTATCCTTCAGATATGCATAAGTGTGAAATCTGTACTGTCGATGCCACGTAAAGGCTGATCTCAGGTGTTGAGACTTAGAGGGGCTTATATTGCAGTAATTTAGTGATTGCTCCTCCTGAGCTAGATTTAATTTCTCACAAGTGTTCCTTTGCTCTCCTGAATCCATATTTGCTTTTAAATGCTATTCGCCTGCAGAATATTAATGTGAACGGGAATATTAATGTGTATTTTCATCTTCCAAATCAAAAAATCCTTATGTATTTCCTTATAATTTGCAGTCTTATAATCATAACTAATGGTTTAAGAACTTGGTCCATCAAGTGCAATTTATGCATCCATCTTGAGCACATTCCTGCTCTCTTTCTAAATTGATTAACCCAATCTATCAGCCCGCCATTCCTCTGTAATTATAGACTCAGATCTAGATCTATAGATCTGTAATTTCATCATAAAAATGGTAAATAGCATTTACCGCCAGTTAAACCTAGTCTGTCTCCCTCCGTTATGAAATGTGAGATCTTAAGAGCTGTCGTTAAACATCTTTTTCATGCTCATCTAGGGCAGGATAATTTCTGTCTCTGTCTCACAGCTTAAATAAATGGAAATTTAACATAGAGAAATGCTAGCTGTTGGGTAAACAAGTTAGCGCAATAAAACCACACAAACATACATTCAGCGAAGGGTCTACTATATTTTTCGTACATGTCAAGTTGTTTTTTTTTTTTTTGGGGGGGGGTGTGTCGTGTTTTAAATGTCATACATTTTATACAATAAACCATATTTAATTGTTCAAAACAATGGTTTGATATTTTTGTACATTACATTTATATTCATTTTGTGTTTCTTAGTTGTTTAACTATTTAAATGCTGAATAACAAGTTCCACTGTGACAACTTACCCATTACAGTGTGACAACATGGCTCGCCACTTGGTCGTTGTGTTGTTTTTTTTTTAAATGAACTGTATCTTAAAGTAATGGTTTGTAGCCATGATGTTATAACATGTGCCTATAAACCTATTACTCTCAATATCCACTGAAGTAAAAAATGTTGCACAGGTAATATTTGCAATTTTATCGTAAGAGAAAGGTAGATCCAGCATGACAATTCTTTACAGTGTATATTTCTAGCAGTATGACTTTTTAAGTCTTCTGTCTCTACCAATATCTGCCAAATTTGCATTTATAAGGCTGTGGAGGACGTTCAAGTTAATCACTTTGCATTTGGCCAGGTGGCATTCTGCCTTAATCACACTGAAATAGGTAATGATATTTTCCTCCCCACTCAAATAAGGGCGCCACTGCCCAAGGTTGAAATTAGGGTCCTTGTTCTTAGAGGACAAATCTAGTTCACTCTTTCTAGTGCGTGATTGTCTTTGGTCTGAATTATTTTTAACCAAATTAGTGTGCATGTATACTTGGATGATATGGGAGCTTTTTTGGAATCCCATTAAAAGCAGCTTCATTACCGCAAAACTCTCTGCAATGATATGCAAAATGGTTCACAGCGTTACAGGTTTGGTTATTATATGCATTAAATGTGGCTTTTTGATTGCAGTGGTGAATTGGATTAAGGGATCCTGGTTCCTAAACAATGCATGATGAGAGTAAATGGCTTAAGCACATGCAACTCTTCCTCATGGTTTGCATTCTTCTGCGCAAGGAGAACTGAAAGACAATTAAAACCGTATTATGTGAAGAGAACACTTCAAGGGGAACGCATATGAGATCACAAATGCCATGATGTCTTGTCACATTTAAAGCATCCATATTGAGGCTCATGTTGCACGTATAACAAAAGTTTTTTTTTATTCACTGTTTGTAATATCACATTGCTAGCAGTGTCTAAACTCCTGACCTAACATTTTTATAAACCTATCAAAATTGCAAATTAACTTGACAGACTCTAAAGAAAGGCATTTTCATTTAAAATTTAATTTAAAAACAAACACTTCGGAATCTGTATGTATTTGTAATGTTTTTTTTTTTTTTCATTGTAGTTAAAATATAAGTATGTACTTAATAAGTACTAATAAATAAGTAATTTTTAGAGAGACACAATTTTATCATTTCTTTTACAATTTGTAGAGATTACCTTGTTCTATCTATCTATCTATCTATCTATCTATCTATCTATCTATCTATCTATCTATCTATCTATCTATCTATCTATCTATCTATCTATCTATCTATCTATCTATCTATCTATCTATCTATCTATCTATCTATCTATCTATATATATTATATTAAAAGATGTTCATTTCTAATATAATTTTGGGGTGGGAGTTTATAACATTTGGAATCCACTTGGCTCAAAAATCTTGAAACAAAGTCTTTTTTTTTTAATTCACATGGCCTCATTGATAAAATCAATATTTTCACAGCATGTTTTATCCTTTATTGGCGCAAAGGCATTTGTACAGTATTTAATATACCTAAGCCTCACCTTCCAAAACTGAGCTATTAAAAACAGCTCTTCTTTAAAAACCTTATCCTTTGCCCTCCTCCAATTTGGCTGAGATATAGTTATTATCCAATCTCCACACACTTGATTAAAGAGCAGGCCTGCATGACTGTCACCCTACCCGACGTGACATCTCTCTTCCGGGCCACCGTCTGACTCGCGGCCCCTCTCCCGCCCGTACACCGTTCGGATCATGTGACGGGGATTATTAATGGCCACCGTCTTTCTGCCACTTGACACAGTGCTCCAGCTGTCAGTGGGCTCGTGGGCCGTATGATTCTGGCGCTGGTGCGGTGCCAGTCCTGGGTCTGACCCATCCGTCACTGTCAGCGGCAGTTGGGTGATGAATGGACCGGGGAGGCACGGCAAGAGGATCCATACTCACCCACGTCTCGCTTGCTCCTCTCTAAGACGTCCTCATGCCAGCTGAGGCCTGCATGGCCTTGCACTTCCTAACCCAACCCTGATTACTTAAACCAGCTGGTTGTCTTTCACAGAGTTTGGTTTATCCTCACTGCACTTTAATTGTCACTTCTCTGCCTTTCATTTTTTCTTTACCCTATAGGTGTAATATAATTTATTTAATGCTATGTCCTTTATTTCAGTTATTATTAATAATACACCTTTTTTTCAGTGAGAACTAAAACCACAGGCTCCGAAGGTGCCTTGAATCTAACCACTTACCTTTCCCTAACTATTTGAGTTCCATATTTACCTTCCTTTCACGAAAGCCCCCTGTGATTGTAATTGTATTAGTTATTATTCATTTAACTGCTAACTGAACTGGAGCTAACTGCTCCCTCAGTGACAGCTTTCGTTGCTAGAAGGCAATTCATTCCTGAGATGAAGAAATCTAATTAGGGGCAAATGCTTAGAAGAGAAATCCTTTCTGGTGATAATCTTATTTGCCAGCATTAACATCCCAGCTGTGGCTGATGTTTGCCCTTTTTGACAAAATGTTTGTACTCGCTTTTGTAGTAATAGGAAGTGCACACACTTCTCTCAAATGTTTGAATGCATCACCTGCTAGTCATTCACCCTTAAACATCTGTTCATCCTTTTGCATTTTCAGGCTTGGGACAAGTTTGGATACTAAGGTATCTTATTTTTATTCAGAACCAGTTTAATTTATAGAACAATTTTCGCTTCTGTTAACGGTTCTTGCTCAATGTGGACAAATATATGTTTTTTTTAAATATATGTATACATAGCAACCAGTGTTGTGAGATTACTGAACGGATGACTCAGAATTGGTTCTATTTTAGCAAATCCAAAGTATACAGCGCAACCCATTGTTGTCCGATTCTTGAACAAATGATTCGGAGTCGGTTCTTTTTAGTGAATCAAACACATACCGCTTACAACTAACTGTAAAATATACAAATGTATGCATATGTTTTGTCAGTAGTATTTTATAAATATTAATTAATTATATTACCACATTTTTTTGTTTTAGTATTGTTGTTAATGTATAGTTAAGATAATTTATTTGATCACAGCTCTAAAAATTTATAATGAAGACCCTTTGCGAGATTTTTTTGTTGAAATCATCTTTTTTTTTTTTTTTGTCCCTAATATTTATTCCTTAAAAGAACTAAGAATCGTTAATAAAACCGTTAAGAAAATGCAGTTGTTTAATTCTCATATTTATTCTCATTTGTTTACAAAATCCAGCTTAGTTTGAACTACTTATTCATCATTGGATTTCAAGCAGAAGGTCCTGCATGACTTTTACACATGTATTTAAAAGCAAAATTATAGCTTATATTTGGTGAAATGAAGTACGTAGTTGCTGACATTTGTGTTTTGTTCTAATTACATCTAATGATGAATCGTTACATGATGATTGCTTGGAAAATCTCATAAACACACACTGTACACACATTGCACGTGAATCCCAGTTTTGGAAAAGCATCTGTGGCACATGTGTACAGTATTCACGTGATTAGCTCAGTGACACAGATACGCTCTTCACACACTAACAGCTTTTAAATGGAAGTCATCCATAAGAAACCAGGGGCCATTGGGGAGGGCCAGCAGAGGGCTCTGATTAATTCAAATGTGTCCGGCGTAGAGGGGCAGATTGGAAAGTTCCCCAGCGTGCCGAAGGGGGCCGGGCCAGTGTGGTCAGCCGGAACGGCCGGCACAGCTTCCCCGGGACCCCCCGTTTCCTCTCCATCACTGTCAATAAGGCAAACTGCGGCCCCTTACATCATTTAATTTACTATTTCAGTGATTACATACCTCATTGCCTTGCCATTGTTTCGCTGATTGATTTAATTAAGTTTGGATTAATCACAGCAGGTGATATTTAATGTTTCGGAAGAGTGTGGAGAGTGAGAGGCCCGAGATGGAAAAAATCACTCCATGACACTTCACTGAACAGGAGGTCACGAGAAGATTAATACGCCGTATGGACAGGGGTTAAAAAATAAATTTCACTCATGTTCTGGCTCTTTGGTTTTCTCTGCTCTCTTCATTTTTCCCTATCTTGGGCCATTGGCCTCCCCACCCCATTCTTTACCTTTTGTTGATTAGTTCTCGCAGGATGTGAAGCGACGGTACGCGGAGGTCAGATGAATTATGACGGCAGCCTTTCAAAGGTGACCCCAAGCGCTCTTCTTGTGATCTACATGTGAAGCGCTTTTCTCTCCTATCACCAGCCTGATGTCTGTCTGTTCTCTGCTGCTTCTGTCTTGATGCCTGTATGATGTATGTCTACATCACACGGGATGGGTCAGATGTGATAATGTGAAATTATTTCTGCATTTGATATGTGACAGTATAGAAAATATGTTGAGATGACAGTGGAAGAGCTGCTCTGTAGAATGGGACAAAAATTGCATATAATCGTAGAACCGTACTGAACAGCTAGATGTTAATGCATCTTAATATCTTAATTCCTTTACAAATTTGTTCATCTCTGTTTCGTGTTCCCAGCTGTGAGACACCAGAACGTCACCTATGGTGGTTTATCACATTAAACCATTGCAGTTTTTGGAGTGATTCTTGTATTCTGCACACACACAGAAAGATTGCATAGGGCATTCACTTTTTATTTAAAGTGCCCCTATTATGCTATTTTAAAGGTTCCTAATTTTGTTTTGGAGGTCTCCTACAACAGGGTTACATGCATTTAACGGTCATTTTCATTTTCTCATAATTTACATTGCACATCACCACATTTTTCAATGATTCTCAAACAACTCGTCGAATGAATCAGTCTCTCTAAATCCCTCCTTTCCACGAGCTACTCAGCTCTGATTGGTCAGATGGCCCAGTCTGTTGTGATTGGTCTACCGCTCACAGCGCTTGCTCGAAGCTAAACGCCCATCACCATAACTGAATTTCAGTTCAGGAGACTTCCTCAGTCCTCAGCGATTGTATCAACCCGATCTCACGGCAATTCATATGTATGTTATGAGGTGGCTAATTCGTACGAATTTGTACGACCTCACTCATACGAATTCATACGATTTTTGCTAAATCGTACGTATTTGACGAGTTGGTCAATTCATATGATTTCATACGAATGACCTACCTCTAACCCCGCCCCTAAAACCTACCCATCACTGCAGTATAGACAAATTGTACGAATTCATACGAGTGAGGTCGTACGAATTCGTACAAATTAGCCACCTCGTATAATTACGTACAAATTGGTCGTGAGAGAGTGTTGATTGTACACACTGTAAAGACCATAACGATGAGGTCGATTTATCAATCCGAGCACGAGTCCGATGATGAAACATTGGAAGAACTAGATATTCAACCTGAACCTCCATCGTAAGAACAACATGAGAAGGATGTTTCTCATTAATACACTACTCAGTTTGAGGTACATTATGAGATGTTGCAACTGTAATTCCTCACCATCAGCATTAACAAGTGTATGTCCATCAACAAATCAATATGTATATTTCTAATTTATTGCGGTGCACATGCGGGAACTGTATCAATAACAGTGCATACGTTAGCCGAGCACTAACGTGAATGACTGATGTAACATTTAAAGTTTGCAAAACAAATGGCTCGATCCTTTATCTTTAGTCAAAATAGTAAGAACAACAGACAATCTGCATTAATGGACACAGTTTTAGGTAATAGTGGCCCACAGCTGATTTGCCGAAGTATTTCAGTAAGACAGAAATAATGTGGGTTAGCCGGAAACTTACACGATATAAAACACAAAACTACGTATTTTGAACACTCAGTAGAAAATGTATACATCAATAATTATTTATACTTACAGGTTGTGATTCTGAGGAGCAAGGTGGTCCAAATAAACTGGGTACTGACCCATCTTTCCAGAACAAGTGTTTTGCGAATCCTGTGTTGAACTGTTGAACAGTAAAATGACGTGTTTGAAGGCGGGACAAGTTGTTCGCGGGCAGACAACATACAACATAGGCCGGCATTATGCAAATGTCTTTTTCTAGTGACGTAGAACTGTCACACAGTGGGATTCAAATTACAGACGACTCGTTTAGGCGGTTCTGAGTCGATTCTTTCTTTTGGGAGACAATAACTATTTATCGTGCACTTTCGACTTTACAACTTTGCAGAACGTTTACATTTACAAACAGCTATATTACACACTTCATGAAAGGGAATATTTGAAAAACCATAACAGGGGCACTCTAAAAGCAGTTTTTCTCTTAATGCTCATTGTTACTATTCACTCTTAAAAATGAAGGAAACACATTTCTTTCTCTAACATCCTCCATGAAAACTAGTCCTGTCCGAATATTGCTTTTTAGGGTACTGCTGTAATGACATAAATACATAAATGCCTAAAAAATATAAATGTATAAAACATGCTTTGCTTTGATATCCAGTGCATTCTTCCATTGGCAATAAATTACAGATGCCTGTGCAATGCCACGCTGATGTTAACACAGCACCTGTTACCACAGAGCCGAGGGCAAACCTATCCAGTGCAGAACAATAGGAGGAGTAGCACAATCAGGGCCAGAGGTAAATTAAAAGGTTTGCAATGATCCTTTGATGAGACCACATGGCACAGCTAAATGGAACAGTCTCTCCCTTATCAGGGCCTAAATCAGCCTCTTCATGAGGCACAGAGGCCCAGAGCGCACGCCGGACGTCAGACAATGGCTCTTGAGGTGTTGCTGAGGGAATCCCTCGACTCGTGCCACATATGTCCCCAGCTGCGTTGCCCTCTCATCAAGAAAGTCATCTTTGGCGTGCTGCTTATTGTGGCTTTACAAGAGAAAGCTTTGAATGTAATTATTTGTCCAGGGTTCTGGTATCATTAACATTGTAATAGGGCATCTGTCAGTGTTATACCCTGCTGCTCTAGTTAAACTTGAGCCTCGTGCTTTTCTATCTACGCGTGATTCAATCCATTAATTAACCTGCGCCTCCGACTGACCCCGGACTCCCTTTACGCGTCGCGACACGCGGCATGTGTGACACTCACGCCACTCATTAACTCCTAATTTAACCATTACAATTTTCATCTTCCCTTGTTTACCACAAACAGGCATAAACATGATTCAGTGAAAGCAATATTATGCTATTATTTATCGAAAGAGTCTAATGAGCCATGCAAATTATGTGTGTCATTTACATTAAAGCAGCTACCTGTCATTTTTATGAGGTCTTTGATTTAAAACGTTTGTTTATGTGTTCAATAGAGATACTATTTCCTGTTACATATTAGTAGAACAGCTGCATTTGTAAATATGAGAATAGGTGTGCGGTATACAAACAAACTGCCTCACTGGGAATATACGACTGGTTGGGATTGTTGTTGACGGCTTCATGACTAACGAGTTCTGCATTTGACATTCGTTGTTCAGCTGTGAAATATGGTTTTTCAGTTGATTATATGTCCATATAAATAATAGGTGAGGCCAGAATGATCATTAAATCATTACTAGGGTCCAAAATGTTCATTAAATCATTCCTAGGGTCTTTGTTTGTGTCCAGATGAACACACTTCTATGGGCCATCTGTTACTTGCGTCCTATCTATTTTCTCCTCAGACTGCTGAAACTGCTGAACCATGCACGGCTTGGCCCCATCTCCTCATCACCATAGAGTCATTACAGATTTAATGTTCTCCAGACCATGCTGTGCTGTTAATAGTTTACTAAACGTACAGTTGTGATTGCTGCAAGATGTGCCATGTTGTCATCCGAGGAAATGGGTTTAAAGAAACAATTCAGTATTTACTATAATGGAAAGGATCCCTACTTATTTACCAATGGGTCATTCCATGAAACGGGTGACTTTTCTTTTTTGATTAGGTGAATTTTACTGTACATTATTTTTCAATTTTAAATATTATAACAGACAATGTGTTAATTGCATTATGCTTTTTAAAACTGCATTAATACATTGTAATATGTTGATGGTTTGCATCTATAAGGTTCTCTGAGATTCTAATGCCGAATTTATTTTATTTATTTATTTATTTACAAATATCCATTTTTGTAATATCCACTTTTTATTTGTCAGATTTTGTTGGACAAAATCATGGTTACAAGGTTGACAATTTAAAGGGGTAGTTCACCAAAAATTCAAAATTAATTCACTCACACGCATGTCCGTCTAAACCTGAATTTGACCTTTTTTTCTCTTCTGTAGAACACAAAAGAAGATATTTTGAAGGAGGTTTGTCACCAATACCAGTCAAATGTAACAATTCTCTGTACCAATTTTGGTACCACAGCAAAAGCTGTTGAATTAAGTACTTTAGGGATAGTTCACCCAAAAATTACTCACCCTTCATTCATCTTCGGAACACAAATGAAGATATTTTTGATGAAATCCGAGAGCTCTCAGGCCCCTCCATAGACAGCTATTTAATTAACACTTTCAAGGTCCAGAAAGGTAGTAAAAACATTGTTAAAATAGTTCATGTGACTCCAGTGGTTCAACCTTAATTTTATGAAGCGTCGAGAATACTTTTTGTGTGCAAAAACAAACAAAAATAACGACTTTATTCAACAATTTCGTTCTGGCCTGTGCCAGTCTCCTATGCAGTTTCCGCTCTCGATATCTACGGCAGCCGATGCTGTTCACGTGAGCACCACGACACATGCGCGGGAGCTGCACTACAACGTAAACAGCTTAGGAGACTGGCACAGGCCAGAACGAAATCGTTGAATAAAGTCGTAATTTTGTTTGTTTTTGCACACAAAAAGTATTCTCGTTGCTTCATTAAATTGAGGTTGAACCACTGGAGTCACATGGCCTATTTTAACGATATTTTTACTACCTTTCTGGACCTTGAAAGTGGTAATTAAATTGCTGTCTATGGATGGGTCAGAGAGCGCTCAGATTGGATCAGAAATATCTTAATTTGTGTTCCGAAGATGAACGAAGGTCTTACAGGTTTGGAACGACATGAGGGTGGGTAATTAATGACAGAATTTTCATTTTTGGGTGAACTATCTATTTAAAAAATGTTGTGCCATTTTTGTCTTGTCCATTGGTTATTACTGTCAATCCTCGCAGTTTCCGATTCAATCGTGCATTTAAATACGGTTGTCAATCCAAAAGCTTTGCAGTGGACTTGTCAGCATGAAAAACTAAACTTGCATTTAGATTGTGAATGGGTAATAAACAGAAAGCAAGATAAGAGCCCTCCCTTTATAATAACTAAGGCTGTCAATCTCTAAAGCGCAAGCTCACTGAATTCTGCACTCTTGTGAAAACTCCCGATATAATAGAAAAACTGTCTTAATTGTACAATGAATCTCTTATTTACATCGGTTACACTTTGTTGGTTATAATGAAAGGATTTGCGAGTGCTCACATTGAACAAAACCTTGTGCATTCTCAGCAGTGTTAAGCGGATACTGACTAACTTACTGACAAGCACCTCTGATAGGCCATTGCATTCAAATGCTCAACAGATATGATTGTGATTGCTACAATGGTAAACGCTTGTAAAAACACGCTGTAAATAGAACCCTTCGACACCCAAGAGTTTTGGTGACCATTTACTTCCACTGTATGGGCAAACAAAAAATGGATGAACTATCCTTTTAAAGGTGCGCTGTGTAAATTTTAGCGGCATCTACTGGTGAGGTTGCGAATTGTAACCGCTCACCCCTCCCTTTCGAAGCACATAGAGAAGCTATGGTGACCGACAGGACAAAGATGTGTCTGAGACACCAGAGAGTAGCTAGCGCTCTGTAGAGCAATTTGTCCGTTTAGGTCTACTGTAGAAACATGGCGGCGCAAAATGGTGACTTCACTATAAGGGGACCCGTGGTGTATGTAGATAGAAATGGCTTATTCTAAGGTAATAAAAACATCATGTAAGGTCTTTATACACCACTGAAAACATAGTTATGTTTATTATATCAGGGCTCAACATTAAGCCTGTTCATGTGCTTGTCCTTCGGACAAGTAAATCTGTCATTCACTTGTCCGAGTAAAAAAATTTTTTTTTTTTTTTTTTTTTTTTTTATGTGAAGCAATATTCTCACCAGTGTTCAATCAGCTTTGACATATTTAAATCTGCATATTTGTGATAAATACCCTTTATAAAAGGTAATCATTTCTTATTAAATATAGACTATGCTTCAGCTTTCATTTTATATCAATAAATGAAATTAGAATAAGAAACTATAGGGCTGTTACCAATCAAATGAAATAATTTACACTGAAAAATTACAACTGCATTAAATAATGTTATGAGATTGTTTTAAATATTTTTTTGAGTATACAAATAAGAAATGTTGGAAAGAATGTTTAAACATGAAAGTAAACTACCAGTAGGTGGCGGCAGGTGACTGTCTTAATGAGTGAGTCATTGAGTCGATTCGTTGAAACGGCTGATTCATTCAAGAATGAGGCAGTCTTTTACGAATAGGTCATTGAATCTTTGATTCAACCGATTCATTCAAAACGCTGAATCATTCAGTAACACTCTGTTGCTGTGAGACGCGTTATGGTTCTGCTGTGATCTTTGTTTGGAACTATTTTCGCTGCTGAAACAGAACAAAAACAGTCAATATTGCATCTTAAATATAAATACATAAGTGACTTAATGTTAATTAATTGTTTATGGAACTGTCATATGAAATCAGTGTCATTTTCAGTCGTGATGGTATTCAGGAAAACAGCACTCTTGGTCGTGTGATGTTGCATAACTGTATCATATGTTATAAATATAAAAACTCCGCAGTATGTTAACTGAGTTTCTCTGTGTGAGTGGCGCTCATTTGTTTCGATTTCTACTCGAGAGGCTGCGCGAGCGTAAACAGCGCAAACTTGTTACCGTCAGTTCATTATATATTATTATCCACTATCGATCGCCACTTACACTAAATGAATGCAGAATCATTCTTGCATTTTGGTGGTTCCCTGGTTATTTTTTGTTATTGCTGTTTTAATCAGGATACTTGTCCGGTTGGGCAAGTAAAATTCTCTTTCACTTTTTGCACTTTTTGTAGCGGTACCCTGGTATTTATTTTTATTCTTGTGGGGTCTACCACTTTTTTCCCCAGGAAAACATTTGTGGCTGCATTTAAGGAAAGTTTCTGCTGTCAGTGGGATTATAGGCAGAGGAGAGATGTCAATGAGATCTGTGAAATGTGCCTACAGGCAAGCTAAAGGTCAAATGAAAAAAAAAAAAAGTTATATATATATATTTTTTTTTCATTGCACCCCAAATAGAGAGACTGGAAACAAATTCCTTAGTTTAATCTCAAAATAATGATTATGCACCTGTGTGTGAATAACTTTGAATGTGGAATAGAGGAGGAGGATACATTTCGGGATTCATTTAGACCAGGGGCAGGCGGCAGTGCTCCACGGCTCCAAGACAGCAGAAAACAGAGCATTTACGCAACACAGCTTGAGAGATTAGAATATATGTGTGCATTTATATTGCCTCCTTTGGTGTCTCCTAAATTATTCATATCATCCAGATCAATTCAGTCAAAATGTGTTCTGTGACGGAGGTCGTGCATCTAACAGGGGTTTTTCCTCTACCTTCATTTCACTGTAATACAGATCTCTCCGATCAGCGGCAGACACGCACCAGAGCTGTTTCTAAATGACCTGTGCTTGTGTTGACATCGATATGTGGCTATACTGCACACGTCTTTGTTTTGCAAACACACAAGGTGACGGTTGTTGAGTAGAGAAGGACCCTAAACGGTTTTGATAACATTTGATAGACATGAATGAGAGAAGTGCAGAGGACTTGTTTGCAAAGAGATGATGTCTAATGGGGTGAATCGTTTAAATGGGGTGTAATGTGAGTCGACGGCAATTGGAACCTGTGAGTTAGAAAAATGTAACCGATATAATAAAGAAAGTTTAATGCTTCAGGATTGAGCAAGAGGCATCCGGTGTCATTTTAATAGACATGGAAGTTTAAAAAAAAAAAATTAAATAGGCCTACTGCAAATGTTTGTTTTACTTCAAAATTATTAGATTGTGTTGGCAATTTATTGGGTCTGGCTGAATGTATTTCTATGTGGTGGAATTGATTAAGACTTTAAAGGCAAAGATAAATAAACATAAATCCCAGGCAGTATGCCATCGTTCCTTATCTTCAGTACCACATAAATATAGCTGTTGACGTTCCCAGGTAGATCAAGATGTTTCTGTAGGGGAATAAACTCTGCTGCTGACACCTTGATTTTTAACATGTGAGCAAATAACTGGGAACTATGAATTTCTGAAGAGCAAATAGATTAGATCATTACAGTGTTAACGGGTGGGAGGCAAATGTGTTTTCCGACTTGCCGGTTCAGCTTCCCGTGCGCGTCATTCACGTCATCCAGCCCTGTGCCCCAGAGCTTAATAGATCTCTGTGAATCTACTCCTGGTGTCAGAGTGGGCTTCTGTCATCTCTTTTTGTCCTCTTCGTCCCCGCTGAATTTATCTCCCTACGGACTAAGCCGGCCCCCTCCCTTCTGGACAAGATCTCTAGCAACGTCTGTAGTCTTCATTACTCCTGACCCCAGTTTGGTCATCAGTCACTTAGTAAAACAAGCCCAGAATTGGTCCTGACTGTGCTCCTTCGGCTCTGTGTGTGATGTGTTTCAGATCCAATTATCTGGCCCGTGAGCATGACAGACACCTGAAGGGAGAAACTCAGCATGTCAGTCTCACCTGTCCACTGACTGAGTCGCCCTGTCTCTATTTCTTTCTTTCTCTCCTGTGGGACCAAAAGCCTTTTCCCACACAATTACAGGTGTCATTTTGTCCTTAAAAGTAGCTTGAAAAGGATTCAATTGTATAGTCAGTAGTGACACTGATATTTAAAGACTAAAAGTGAGAATTTACTTAAATCTTTTTAGTCTAAAAAGGTCCACTTAGGAGAGGACTGTAAAAACAAACTAATAATATTATTATTAATAATAATAATAATAATTGTTTTTATTTATTTATTTTAAAGGCATATGTAAGATTTTTGGATTAAAATATCCAAAAACCACTAGAACAATGTTATATTTTTTGTTGACTTGTGTACTTAGATTATCCCAAATGTTTCCAGAATGTTTAAATCCAGAGAAATAAGCGTTTTTAACCAGGACACGGACCGTATCCGTGCATCGCCTATCAATGACATCATACCCGCGTCACCCTCGATTTTGTAGAAACCATGGAGACACCAAAGACTCTTTAATATATTATGTGTTTTATTAGACAGGTGAGCAACTGTTTGGATACATTCATCAACAGAAAACTAATCATTGTTATATAGCTCAACACAGTTAGTCTTATTGTTTAAATCTCATTTTCTTGATTTACTGCGGGTACCATGTTTTACCATGCCTAATATCGATCTATCTTACTGCAGTGTGCAACAAGTGTCTCATAGTAGCCGCCGAGCGAGCGCACAGAGTAGCATTATAACATAACTTTCAACACTCAAATGTATCTAATATGATAACACAGCGCTGCGTTACCCCACATACGCATGACCGGAAAAAGCAGAAGCAGTCATCTGCAGCATAATAAAAGCTCAGCGAAATCAAGGCGCCATCAAGCTACACCTTTGTTTTGAATAAGCGACCTCTAGCGGCGAAAAATTACATATTGTGGCTTTAAGTACTTTATGGTAAATTGTTGTATCCGCTTTAAAGTTATTGTGCGCTTTTAATTTAACAAAGGCCTGGTTTTACAGACAAGGCTTAAATTATTTAATTAATGTATGGCCTAATCCTGGCTTAATCTAAGATATGCCGGTGCAAATTGGTTCAGTTAAGACAGCTCAAATATGCATTTTAATAATATGGACTATGGACTAGGATATGTGTAATAGGATATGTGTAATATGGACTAGGCTTAAGCTTTGTCTGTGAAACCGAGGGATAATCCAATATGTTTCAATTCAATACATGTAGATTCAAGTATCCAAATTTTATTTTAATTATTTATTATATTATATTTTTTTTACTCAACTTTAGGGCAAATGTTTGTATCAACATTTTGTAGCTTTTAATTAACATAATTTAATATATTTAAACTCAGTCATAAAAATAATGATATTTTGATGTTTAGTTGACTGTAAATGTGTATTCCTAAAAAGGCTTGTAGATGGTTTTCACAGTTTTTTAAATTCTCAAGATGAAGTGAAGGAGGACATATCCACACCAGAACATTAATGGTAACAGTGCAGGTCCATCGTCAGCTTCCTCACATATTCTTATAATATTCATCAAATGTTTGATTCTCAGTTCATTAAGGCATTTAGTCAACCCGAGACAATTGACCTTTAAGATTTTTTTTTTTTTTGTCCTGTCCTGAGAAAGGATCTTATCTCTCTCCATCCAGATGATAAGACCTCTCATTGATGAATCCACAATTATCGATGGTTTCATATAAGCAGTGAACTTCTCCAATCGCCCTACATGGTAATTGTAACGGAAGTCATATGCATAAAATTAATTATACTGAACCATAAGGGCCATAAATCAGTTCACTATCAATTCCGGGGAAAATGTTTCAAGCACACATTCTTTTACATATTTCAAGGTAAAAGAGGGAGGATTTTACCCTCTATTAAATGATCTTTAGCAGTGTCCAATTAATCTGTCTGTCCATCCTTTAAAGCTGAAGTGTTTCATTTTTGTTTCAATGTTAAAGTACTTTCTCCTATCAAATATAAGTTAGCCATTTGTAAGTTGACTACAAACATTGCTCTGTTTGTTTGTGAATGACACCGCAACTTAATCAATGGGACGGGACTTTTTTTTTCAGCCAATGGGGGATGGGTGGAGTGTTCAGGTAACCTGTTTGAAAACAATTAGTATTTTTGCAATTTTGTCTGGTGATGCTAATGCAGAGACTAAAACTAAACTGTTATCTGAAATTATACAATCATGAATCAGGTAAAAAATGACATTACACTGATTAGCCTATTACTATAAATATTGTCTGCCTAAACATGTGTTTGTAAAAGAAACAAAATTGTATTATGATCAGTGAATCTAATGGTGGTGAAGGCGGGTCTGGGAAATCATAGGTGTTCAAAGAGGAGTGAAAGACAAAGAAATAGAGAATTGCAGATAAAAGAGACCAACTCTCACAATATCTATTGAACACTTTAAGCTCATTCATTTTCCATTTGATTTTTATTTGATGTATTTATTTTAATGAGACTTTGCAATACAGTTCGTTTCAGGTGCTAGCTAGCTGTCTGCAAGTCCAATTACTGGAAAGTCATTTATTCTGTCAGACTAAAAGGAATCTAATTGCCTAAACTGAATGCCTAATGAGCACTTAGGCAATTAATTCCCCAGCTGCTGAAATCTGTATATTGTAACCTAATTGAGTCATTTCACTTTAGCACTTTCTTTTACAAATGATATCAAAGAGTGTAATTTCACATTGAGAGGCAGTAGATCATATTTTATTTGGTTTTATGGGGCTCCCTCAATGTAAAAGTGTGCATTTCTCGTATGCTAAAAAATACCTAAACAAATGTGCTTTGGATATTAAACCTAAATCTGTCTTTTGTACGGCCATGTCTATAAACACCATACTATCTTCATAATTGACACATTATTATGTTATTTACCACAAATTCCAGTTCTTTTTTTTTTGCCTTATAACTAAAACTAACATATTACAATAATATTAGTTCAAGTACGTAGGGGCTATTCCAACCTCTTGAGCCTTATCAACTAACACAAACTGAAACGTTTATAGTTGTGAGTGTTTGGTATTTTAATGAGGTGTCAGGATGTTGAGTCATTCCTTGTATTTCATTGGCTCCTCCACTGAACAGCTGGAGTCTCTGTTTTGATAAGATGACATAGTAGAGGAACCCCAAGACTGTGGGAGTTTCCATTGTGACACAGAACTGAGCATGAACTCTCTGCTTTTGAATGGACAAAAATATTATACAGTGCATTTTTTTAGTTGGTTATGCTTTTTAAAATAATTCTTCTTCTCAAATAAATTAAAATATTAAAATAATTCTTATTCTCTAAAATAACTCTTATTCTCACGGTTGCATTAATTTAATCAAAAATACAGTAAAACCAATAATATTGTGGAGTATTATAAAAATTTTAAATAAAAATGTTCTATTTTAATATTTTTTTAAAATATAGTTTATTCCTGTGATTTTGTAAAGTTGAATTTTCAGCATCATTACTCCAGTCTTCAGTGTCACATGGTCCTTCAGAAATCATTCTAATATGCTGATTTGGTGCTCAAGAAACATTTCTTATTATCAATGTTGAAAACAGTTTCTTAACATTGCTTAATATTTTTGTGGAAAGCGTGATGCATTTTTTTCAGGATTCTTTGATGAATAAAAGTTAACATGAACTAACAATGAGCAATATATTATTACAGCACATATCAACCTGTTAATGTTAGTTAATAAAAATGTTTATGTTTATGCTAGTTCATTAACTAATGTTAACAGACACAACTTTTGATTTTAATAATGTATTAGTAAATATTGAATTTAACATTTAAGATTAATAAATGCTGTAGAAGTATTGTTCATTGTTAGTTCATGTTAACGAATGTAATTAATGTTTACAAATGAAGCCTTATTTTAAAGAGTTAGTGAAATATTTTGTAACAGTGTCTTTACTGTCACTTTTTGATCATTTTATTACATCCTTGCTCCATGAATAAAATTAATTTCTTTAAAAAAAAAGACTGACCTAAAACTTTTGATGCATGCAACAAAAATGTTTATACACTCTAAAAAATGAAATGATCTGCAAATCATGACAATTTCAACTTTTTAAAAAAGTTATATGAGATTCAACTCATTCAAAAGTCAGTTTAATATAATTTAAGTTGGAATGACTTAAACAGCCAATTTGATTATATATAACAATTTAAGGCAACTTAAGTTTTTAAGTTGAAATGGGTAACTTTAAATTATTCAAATTATAGCTAAATTATAGAAAGATAGGGATAAACTAAATAAACAAGAAAGTATGTAAGAAATAAAGAGCTTCTATGCACAACAATAGAAACGTTTTCCTCCCTCCGTTCAAGATTTTGTCTGGGTTCCTTTTTCATGGTAATTTTTATAGGCCCACTTTAGCAAAATGCTCTGCCAACTTCCCTCTGCAAACAGCAAAGCCCTCTCAAGACATTTAAAGCTGGATAAACTCCTCTAAAGGCTTTAATTATCTTAATGCAGCAATTTCACAGATTATTTAAAATGCTGTCATTTACTTTAGCTTTTCACAAGGGGGTGGGGTACGGGGGTCAATGAAACAACGACCGACAGAGGCTCATATCGGAGATACGTGATGACACAACTGTTGTGTTAAACTCCATGGATCAGCTGTATCGCTCTGTGGGCATCTAAGGGACCGCTTCCCGGTGAGGAAAGTAATTGATTTCAATTCAAATGGGTTTCCTATGAGGATTTATACGCTGGATGGTTTTATGAGGGTTGCAAAGGAAAACTGAATAATGGGCTCTTTTATTGTTGCATTTAACATGTATGTTAAAGCCACGATTAATCAAATGTGGCAGCCATGTAATTTATCATTTCATTTTGTCACATGCTGTGCAGGTTGTGTCAGTGCTTAGGCCGGTGCTTAGTACTTTTTATTGTGTCCATTGAAAGGACAAAAAAGCCACAGAATGAACGATAATAATATTTGGTTTAACTTGGGTGTCCACTCGTCCTTAAAATGTAAATTCAGCCTAAATATACAGAATTACATTTGTCCTCCATGGTTGATAATCCTCATAATAGCCTGTTTTACATGACCCTTCAACTAATACATAAACATAAACATGGGACACAATATTTAATATGGTCCAGTCCACACCTTGATGCTATGAATTTTCATCGGCATTGAGGATTTTGGTCATTTATGTCCGTCATGCATGTTCATGTATGGTTGAACTTTACGCACACAGTTTATCCAGTGTAAATTCAATTTTTGCTGCTTGTAATAATGTCCTGAAAAGCGAAAATGTCTTTTTTTTAAGAAATGATCAGCATTGCAAGTCATTAATCAGATGATATAAGACCAAACCAATAAGTCAAAATTAACCTCAAATGTTTGACCATCATGTCTTAGTTGGCAGTGAGCTCTAAAGAGTATGATATCTTGCAATCCAAAAGGCAAGCACAGGGCAATATACCACACAATTGAATCCATTATAGCACTCAGAATTACAAATTATCATTGCTCTCTCTCAGCTGAAATCATTTACAAGCCAATGGCCAGGCACAGAGTCAATCCACACGCAGCATTCCAAGCTGTGAAAGCTGAGGGATGTCGCCCGGGAGAATAAAGAGAGCGAGAGAGAACACTGACCACTGAGTGAGCAGAATGACCAAAGCCTTACAAGAAATTATACGACTGCAATGAGAAGGCACAACAATTTGTGCCCATTTTGTGTGGCAGAGAGAGAAAGAGATGGTGGATCTCTTGAAATGTCTGCACTGTAAGGCTAATTTACTTAATGAATGCTTCCCTCTCTTTTGTCTCTGAGACAGCCCCCTCTATGTGCCCTCCCTGCAAACAGAGGACCACCCAAGAGGTCCTCGGAGGCAGGTACAGTGGCATTGTCTGGGGTTCAGAAGTTCACACTATCTGGGAGCTGCTTGACTGGACTCTAGGACAATCATTGTTGTCTAGCTTAGAATAATAAGAGAGGCACTTGTGACCCACTATCAGAAGTATTAACATATTCCATTAAGTCAGCTCATCCTTCCTCCGGTTGAATAAAAATTGACTTCTGAACCTCCGCCAGAGTTTGGTGAGAGGTGTTTTATTTGGACAACTCTTACGGTTAAAAGCCGTAGCGTGAGGTTCTTAGAACAGGGCTTTCAGAATCTTTTTACAGAACTCAGCCAATTTTCAGTCCGGGAGGAGAGAGCTTGAGTATATTGAGGCATCGTTTTTCTTTTCTGTGCAGTGCCAGCAATGTATGTAAACTCTTTGAAATAGCAAATAGTTAGATTTTTAAAAATATATGTACATTTTCATCATTCAGTATCTATTTTTTTTTAACTTGACAAAGTAAAATAAACCCGAAACATCAGACTTTTTTTATTTTATTTTCATTATTTTATTAATTTTTTTATTTTTTTATTTTTTTTATTATTGAAAAAATAAATAGATGAGAAAAAAAGAATACGTTGTTTTATAAAAATATTAAATGCAACATTCAATAAATATATTTTTCACATTCATTATAAAATTTTTTTACGACAACATCAGACTGATGTTTCAGTTTATTTTTTCATAAAAAGCATTTAAATTTTTAAAGGTGATGGGAAAAAAATTAGTTTGGAGCAAAAAATATATTTCAATGCTTTTGAGTTCGCTTGAAACGTTAGCATTTTCCAGAGAAATTGTGCATTCGCTCGCAGAACTTTTGTGTAGAAAACGCAAAAGCATTGACAATTTTTCCTCCCATCTTTTATTATTTTCCTTCACCATGTCAGTTTAGGTGCTCTGTAAAAAATAAATTCTTAAAATAAAATAAAATAAAATAGAAAATAAAATTAGACTGATGTTTCAGGTTCATTTATTTAATTGTATTTTGTTTTAAAAAAATAAATAAATAAAACAATGAAATAAAATAATATCAAAAGTATTTAATAGACTAAAAAAACATTAGACTGAAACATTATTTTATTTTATCTTTTGCATTCAACAGCCTGCAGGGAAAGCTGGCACACGTGTACAGCTTATTTATAAATCGGATCCATTGAGCTATTAAAAATTCTTTTGGTCAAATTATGGTTTGCCTGAGTAGACCTCCACATGATCCAGCCCTGGCTCTTGTTAAAGCCACTGTTTAGATACTATAATTTCATGACTGGTTAACATTCATTACCGCAGGATTTCTTTTTCATTGCTGGGTGAAGGGGAGGGGGAGGGGAGGGCAGAGGGGCGGAGAGAAAAAAGGCAGTTTAATGTGTCCTATTCATTACACTGTCTTAATTCAGCCAAAGAAATAACATACAATATCTGTGGCCACCAGACACCCAGACTTCATTTAAAAGGCTGTATCGATAGACCTGCTGCACTCTGGTTTCTCAGTAAGCCTTAGCAGATTGCTGTTCTGTGTGTGTGCATGTTGGTTTAAGCCTGTGCGTGCATGCATTTGAGCGTCCACACTTTAATTTTATTATAAAATCCGAGATGTGTCTGTGTGAGTGGGCGTGCCGCAGTCATAGGGGTGTGGAGGGGGCTCGGGGACATCTGCTCTTCCTTTGGCGTGGCAGCGAACACAAAGGCCATCAAAGTGACAGAGGTTAAGTCAACCCATGGCATGGCAGCTGCTCACCCTCCCCATACATATCACCCTCTTGCCCATTCATACATCCCCTCCCTTAGAAACTCCCTCCACGTCCCCCTGATATCATTAGCTTAAACATTCAACTAATTATACAAAGTCTCATTTTGGTCAGACACTTAAAATCTTATAAGTCACCTTGTGCTTTAATGAATTTATTACATTTTCTGAAACAGGATTTACATACAGTGCCAGGCGGCTGATGAGTGTAAGGCAGAAGAGGAAAATCAATTAAGACTTAAACTGTTTGCCATTTATTCAACCGGGGGGGACAAGCACTGCATGCATGGAAGTTAAATCAATTGCATGAGGCTTTTCAAAGGGGAGGGTAAAAAGAATTTAAATAGAGGTTAATAGGCCCCCACAAAATGTGCGCAACACAACTGTCTTTTAGCAAATGCAGGTTGTTTAACTGAGAGGCTTGTATGCTTTTCAGAGTGAAATATGCAGTGGAAATGTGAATTCCAAGACACATTTGTTACAGATTCAAAATAATAGTCTAGCAGGGTTGTCTGCATTTAATGAGTTTTTGAGAATATGTGACCACCAATTACACAAGCGTGGCCAAAATTGATTAAAAATAAATAACATAAATCTGATCAGTAACGTGGTATTTTGTTACAGCATGATAATTTATTATTATTATTATTATTATTATTATTATTATTATTATTAGTATCATAGTTCAGACGTTTTGCTGAAGTTGGTGTTTTTAGGATGTTCTTTAAAATAATAGTTAATTTTTACACGTTTTTTTTTTTTTTTACAAATGTAAAAAGCAGTGCATAGTATAATATTTACATGCTAAAAAAATATTGTTTTTATTTATTTATTTATTTTAATTATATTTTTGCTGTTTTTAATGCTCTTTTTATTATTTAAAATCTATTCAATATTGGTTTTGGGTTTGAACACATATTTTCACTGAGCTGATGTCATATTATGAGCCAACATAGAGGCATGTGTTTATTTTTGGTCAGTCAATAAATAACATCTGAGATAATTTGCTATAGTGGTTTTGTAATGGCATTCTGAATTTCACATCTGAAAGCTGTGCATTTGTCTTGATATTGTGCCAAATTACAGAATATAGACCCAGTACAAGTCTCAGCTTGTGGCGATTAAGAGTTTCAGTTCCTTACACTGCCATCTATAGTTTACAGAGGGAAGTACAAGCTTATTTTTCCTGACATTATGCTTTTACACTTCCTGTCTGAAATAGTGGTATGTCAGTGTGTAGTGTACTGAATGATCATTTGTTTAGTCAGTAATTCACAATTACAATTAACTCACTTGAAATTCTTCAAATAATAAAAATGTGCTTGCAACTACTTTATTTAGAAAAAAGTTAAATGAAAAATGTTTGTGTAATATATAATTATACAAATATTAGTTATAATACTTACTAGATTGTTGTATTATTATTATTATTATTATTATTATTATTATTATTATTATTACTATTATAGGAACTTAATTATATTGAATAGCCTAATAAGCATGCTGGATAATGTCTGTCTAAATATTACTTCAACATTTGTAGTTTTCTTGTTAAACCTGTGTATGGCAGATGTTGTCATTTAACCTCCTCAGTTGTGTTTTTTATTTAAAATGTCATAAGTTTATGGCATGTGACAGCAGACTAAATTGCATGATTTAAGGTTTGATCCGTGTAAATCAATTGAGCCTGTGAGGGCAGGTCAGGCGATTATCCAGTGTTGTCTTTGAAAGTAAATTCCTTACAGAGCAGTTCAGACTGTTTCTGTGGAGAGCTGAGTCACTCAAGGAATTAACATATTGACTGTTGCATGTCATTGTGCAAGCATCGTGAGAGACAAAGCATAATACAGAGATCATGTATTATTATTAATATGTTTCTCTATGTCTGGATTGTTGGTTACTTCTGGTACTGCTGCAAGATTGATTGATATTCTGGACTATTTATTTATTTATTTATTTATTTAAATTAATTATCTGTGGTCATTTTAATTGTTATTGAGAGCTACTGTATATTTATTAGATCTACCATACACTTGCACCAGACATTACATAACAAGTGAGGCAAATCCATCCTCTCCAGGCTGGGCATTTAGAGAGATATTTACCGCTCCCAAGCACACCTTCTCCTCCACGGCCGACAAAAGACATAACACAAAGACAGATAAGCTGCGTAATCTTAGCCAGCAGACCTATCACACACACCACAGAGAAAATCATAAATTTGTTCCATCTCTCTGTCTGGTTTTAGTGACATATGTGGAGCAGAACTTGGTAATAAAAAGTGAGGAAGGTCCAATTAGGGCTTTAGACAACAAACACAGCCGCCCCCCTATGAGGTTCAGTTCTGAAGGAGACGGGATTGTCATACTGAGTATTCAAATAGACTTCCCAAGCCCCTCTGTTTGAAAACTCACTTTGATGTAAATTTGTGGATGGATGTTCATCACTTGAGCATCGTCTAAAGCAAACAACAGAGGACATTTTCGTCTCTGAGCAAACATCACAGAGCCTTTTATGTCCTCAAATAGGGCAGTTAATTTATCTATAGATGTCAAAAGCGGGTCATTTTTTGAATCCCAAGACGCACGTGACAAAAAAATGAATTGAAAATATATTTGAACACAAGCATAACATTGTAAGCAAGATATTTACATGCCCCAGAGAGAACTGTGTAGCTGTCCAAAAATAGCACTGGACAATAATCGTCCCCTTGCCAGCAATGTGTTCATTTTGTACATTTGTTTATTATGTATTCGGGACGAAATGTGCCATGTTGATTATTGTGGAAGTACGACGAGCGTCTAAGAGCATGTTTACTCAGCGTGGCCATTGAAGATCATGGACTTTGATGAGGATGATAATTTCTCAGGGGGGGTGTACTTCTCCGGGAATCATAAAAACACTCAATGGGAACACTTTCAAACGGAGGTCAGGCCTGCAATAATATTTTCCCTGCACGATGACGGTTCTTTCCTGCACAGAGCGGCCATCTGCGAGATGTGATTCCAAAGCTGAGTAAACTTTTTCGTAGAGGAGGTTGGAAAAAAACAAAAGACATAACAAAAGGGCACGATCTCCGTCAGAGTGTGTGTTTGAATGTGCGTGTGTGTGTGTGCTTGAGAGAGAGCTTTGGCTATGGACAAGACCCCCTTGACGGTGTTGCGGCAGTGACATGGCATTGCTTATCTGTAGAGGCTCATCCAGGAGCTTAGATCACGGTTAGGCCCGGGCATTTGTTCTGCCGCCACCTCTTACTCCACCCCCCCCCCATGTCCTTTCTCATTATTTGCGCTCCTTGACTTTCTAGCCTTCGGTGGGATGAATCCCTATGTGGAGCTTAGCACATCCCAGGAGGAGAACTGCTCCATGAGGGGACACGTGAGGCACACATCAGAGTGACAAGACGAACACGCTCTCGCTTTCTCTCCTAACCGGCCCCTTGAGATAAACCATCTCTGTCATCAGCAGGGACAGCTGTGAGTTAAATGCAATTATGGATGCAATTAGTAGCATGAACATTATGTCGTACAACACCTTTGAGGAATGTCACAGATTCATTTTTGGTTATGTGGAATTGCATCAGTTCACACATAGACTAGACTCTGGTGAGTCTGAAGTATGTAATGCCATTTGTATGATCATTTAGCAGAAATGGCTCTGTAGTGCTATCAAAATATTGTTTGTTTGTTTGTTTAGAGTATTCTGACCAGCTTGACATAGCAACACTGGATCAACTAATGGCATAAGTTTGGGGCGGGGCCATCTGTTTATGTAACCAATTGCGGATGGGATGTGTGTTTGTGAAACCTGTTGAAAACAGTCATTATTTATGCAGTTCCATTTAGCGATGAACAATATATCAGAACCATAGGCTTGCTAGGCTATAAGTTATACTTGCTACAAGAGAATTTTAGATTGTGTACAAAGGGGAAACATTATGAATAAAACTTCCTTGATAACAACAGTTAACCTCTGCGTTAAGAAGCCAAATGCATCATTTTTTTCTTTTCTAAAACAATACAATCTTTATTTATACCATTTGTTTTAATTAAAATAAATGAAAAATAAAATTCAAAGTTTGAAATCAAGCTGCCCTGCATTACTGTATAGGTGATTTAGCAAAGAAAATTACACCATACCGGTAACTAGAGTTATTATCTGTATAGCTGGTTTGTAATGTAGATACCGCACCGATACAGTGTCATTGTGCCAAGTCTAATATATTGGTTATTGGCCAATTCAATTTAATTAAATGTTTAATATTTTACTCTGCACGACCATTTCCCTTTTTTTCGATTACCTTTGACATCATCTGATGCTCACGAAAATTTAATCTTTAAAAACTATAATATTTATATTCTTAACACTGGTAAATGTAATCTTGCAAATCTCAGAATGATTATATCCATTTTTTCTTATTGTACTTTTTTTTTTTTTTCATAAAATTGTGATTTTCCCGAATTCACTTGTAGCATTTAAATTTTTAGTTTTTTTGTATTATTTTTTTTATTTATTTATACTATACTGTGTATAATATTTTAATACCGACTGTTGCAAAAAATCGCATCGGCCAGAATTTTAATATATCCCTAATTTCAATGGTGACACTAGTAGTGCAACATTTTCACACTTCAAGTTTAAGTGGTGTATATATGCATTGGGTTACCAGCACCAAATCCAAGCCTGTTCATTTCCACCCCCAATGTAATACCAAATTTAGCAAATTTTAAATCAACAGTACATTTTTTGTTAATCTTTTACCATATGTCTTGGAGTATCTCAATAATATTGTACCGTGAGTTCATTATTGTGATATGTATCGAATCATGACATGGTTTCGTTACACCCCTACTGGCCAGTAATATAAACCTTCCTTGTCACTTCAGTGAAATTTTAGAGTCAAAATAGCCATGCACTCCCCAGTAGCATTTCAATTTAACGTCCATTAAAACTCAACTTATCTGGTGTTTCAAATGATAACTGCTAAAGTATGTTGTGTGCAGAACCAGCCGTGAACCTCCTCTGGTATGAATCCCCCATAATAGAGGCCTAAATGGCTTGAGGAAGGAGGGAATTTCTCCAGAGAAATGTGATTTTTCCAGAGCAGTCCACTGAGATGGAAGATGTGGGTGGATGGCTGGCCAGCAGTACGACTGTTTGATGTGGGAGGTCTTAACTTCACCCCGCTGGGTCGGACCCCGAGACTTCTCATTAACCGTGTCATCAAAGGCCTCCGGCCCAAGTAATCATAACATTAGCGTTGACATTACCACACAGCTACAAGCTTCTTTCGAGCGCTCCACAAACATGCCTGCGCCGGCTGAGTCATTCCTCCGCAGCGAGGGAGCTTGGGCTGAAGCAAACTGCGCTAGCCTGTACTCTGCACGCTTCATCGAGAATACAAACACTTACATGACTGTGGACAAGCACGTAGCACCGTTTTTCAAAGCACTAAGGTAGGAGAGTACCTCTCTTTGCACTGCCCTTAATTAAAGCAACAGTCATTGCGAAAAGGCCCTCGGAGGGATCAGCTGTCAGGACTGCTCGGACAGCTCTGAGCTCCTCACCTACACCGTACCCCATCCATTACTCGTTTCTCCCCTCCACCTCCTCTGAGTCCCATCACATATGTTCCCATCTCCCGTCCAGAGGTCGATGGGGTTCTTGTGTTCGTACCTTGCTTTTAAGCCATCAGACACCCCCATGGGGCACATGAGGAAGATATATCTCTGTCACCGTCCCTGGATTGCGCCAAGGAAGGACGTAAGCGCACCCATCAGTTCGGCACAAACCATGTCCCACCGTCTCTTTTGGGGTAGGGAAACCAATTAGAGAGTGTATTTGCCATTAAACGACACATCTGTGACAAACCCGGCCACGGGGTCGCAAGTTTATTATGTCATCACCCTGTGCGGCAGCCATTATTATAAATAAGTGTCAGTGTCTTGAGGTCACGGATGGAAATGGGATCTAGTTTTGGTCTGATTATGCCAATGGCCCTCTAAGTGCTTCATTATGATCGTTCCTCTTAAATTCATATTTAATTCCAACCTAGAGTTTATCCGTTTAATGGGAAGCATTAAATGTGACCTGCGAAGATCACAGAGAGACGGAGAGAACAAGAAAAGGTTACGGCCAACTCGGCTCACGCTGCTCAGAAAGTCTTTACACATGTTTTCTTCGGTCCCGGAAGACGTCGACTGGAGTTTGATTTGAAAGACAAACCCCTGCTCTCAACAGGCTCGTCATTGTTCCCTTTGAAAAAGCGGCTCTCCGCTTGCAACTATCAAACGACTTTTTAAAAGGTAATTAAACAGCAGGTCTCCTCCGCCGAGGGGCCGATGAGTTTCACTTCATTAGCATCACTGTGTATATTAACTCTTTGTGCTGCACAATTATGGAATTATGGACTGCCATATATGACGGTCTCTGGCTGCTCTGTGGGGGAAATTAAGATGTGTGGGGGAAAATGGTAATCTGTTAAACATCTCGCTTATTTGTTATTCATGGTCTGATTAATGATTCTTTTTAAATACAACAATAATCTCTGAGGGCCACTGTAAATAAATACACGTGTTTGATATGAAAATAACACCTTTGGAGCAGTACAGAGGAAATTATTGTGAAAATAGTTTTCATGATCCACAAATGATGCGTGTCAGTCATTGCAGTCTTGGGTGGTTTAATCTGAAAGGCTATACAGTGACCCCTAAAAAGTATTTTGGATACTTAAGACCCATTCACACCAAGGATAACTATAAAAATAACTATAAAGATAATAGTTCTAGATAAAAATGGTTCTCAATTTTAAAGAATAGCAGAGTTCACACCACAGCTATAACGATAACGGCACAGAGAAACGATATCGTTGGAATCACTTTCAGAACAATTTTATCAAGCTGATGAATGATAAAAACATTGACAACCATCAGAATCCATCCTGCACTGTAAACCTGAATAAGTTGGCAAAACTGAAAAATTGAGGCAATCGGTTACATCAAATTTTTTAATTTGAGAAATTTAAAGTTTAAGTAAGCAGAACTTGCAGATTTTTATTTTGTACTCATACATTTTAATTGGCTCTACTCAAACCAATTAATTATTTTGAGCGTTAGGGTTTACAGTGTGCTGTAACAAGCTTGAGCATTTAAAGTGACAGACAAGCACTTGCACACAATGATAAACATATTGATATTGTCCACTGGTGTGTTATGTGTGTTATCCACTTTATAGTTATGTTTATAGTTATCATTCTTGGTGTGAACAAGCCACAGTTAAATATATAGCCGGTAAGATTTTTTGTTTTGGAAATATCTCTTATGTTCAACAAGGCTGCATTTATACAAAATGCATTAAAAGAGTAATATTGTGAAATTTTATTTAATATGTTTTAAAATGTAATTTATTCCTGTGGTGGCAAAGCTGAATTTTAGCAGCCATTACTCTGGTCTTCAGTGTCACATGATCTTTCAGAAGTCATTCTGATTTGGTGCTCAAGAAATGTTTCTTATTATCATCTATGTGGAAAATTTTTTTTTTAAGGATTCTTTAAGTAGGAAATTCCAAAGAACAGCTTTTATTTGAAATAGAATTTTTTTGTAACATTATAAATGTATTTACTCTCATTATATATAAAGCCAAGTGAAACATTTCACAAAAAGAAGTTTGATAGGTTTCAAAGAATGTGAATAAATGTAAACAATTTAAAGTAACTCCACAGCATATTCCAATGCTTTGTTTTGTGTGTTTTAGGCCATGCCCTGTATTAGTATGTACCATGTGTCGAGGAGAGTGTATAGGCTGGCTGACCTCAGTGCCGATCTACATACAGCTTAGAAAGCAAAGCAGCTCCCTCCATCAGCATGCAGTGACAGCCTCCTCTGTTTAATGCACTCCCTCAGTTTATAAATGCCCAAAGTGTGATAAACATTTCTGCCGGGCCGATGCACAGGTCAGGTGCTCGAAGGTGTGGGTGGTGTGGCCTCTAGATAACCACCGGAAAGAAATGTGCAACCATTTGGTCTTTAGAAAGTTAAAGAGCCAAACTGTAGAAAAGACCAACAGTTATGCCAGGCTGAGGAAGTACACTTTGCATTTTGATATTGCTAATACAAATAATTTGTAGAAATCCTATATAGCTACTTTTTCATGTGTTGCCATTGTTTCACAGTTCCAGACCTACTGAAGTGCAAATCCGCTGAAAGAAGCAAAATGAGATGAGGAAATGGTAAGAAGAGTGATGCATTATGGGATATCTACATTGTAAAGGTCTTGATGAGCTTTCATTTGAGTAAAACCAACCGCGGAGGCCAAGACATCAGCTCCCTGGAAACTAAAGGACAGTCTAGAGACATCTTCATAGCAACTATGATGATTCAGTTGTAACTTGCATTCAAATTCAGCTTGATTGATGTTTCTAATGAATCTTTATGCGTTAAATATATCCATGTCAGGCTCCCATGCTGTAATGTACTGGTTTTGATGACATAATTCATTGATGTCAGTTTTTTTCTGCTAGTTTAAAAACAGAAAATGCAGATGAATAGATGTCAGTAATAGTATACAATCTTGATGAGCATGAAGCAACTTCATTATTTGCTTTCTTCATCAGACAGTTTATTCCTTTGAAGAATGAACTTATTGTCTTATTCTGACTTTGATGTAAGCTGTGTAATGTGGTGAGATATGGACAGTTTAAATGTTCTGACTATTTGCTTTTAATATAAAGTCTGTCTTTTATGACCACAGGTGCTGCGAGATTAATTGAGTCGTGGATGTCTGGCTTTCAAAGCCTGTAGTACAGAGGAGGGATCCTGGATCAGCCAAAGCAAAGAGACAATCTCATTAATATATGATTAATAGTAGCTGGCAAGGTGATTAATTAGTGTTTGTGACAGTAAACGTTTACCAGGCCTTTATGTTTTCCCCTGGAATGTCAATTTGTCTCTTCTGAACGCGTTTCCCCTCCCAGCAACTCTTGTGAAAGAGCACACAACTTTGCATATTCTAGTCTTGTCCCATTTCCTTCTTCCCCTGCCCAGAACAGCAGCCCGGGAATTAAACGCCTCAAACATGATTGATTACTTTTCTTTTTTTATTTGCAAGCTGAAAATCCAAAGTAGTTGTTTTCTTTCTTTTTCGAGTCTTTTTTTTTTCTTCAGTCCACCTCTTGTTTTTATTTCTCTCTCATTCGTTGTACTTGTTCGTCCTGGTCTTTTTGGTGACCCAGGCTCATTGATACAGGAATGTCTACCGGCTCTTGCTTTGCAGTAGGATTGATTTGAGTCACTGCAGAAAGAAGTTTGTGTGTTTTTCCCACAGGGGCTCTTGTCTTGACTTTGCCCTAGACTCACAAATACACGCGTATGTGTGTGTGACGGCTTACTTAGCTATAGTTTAGGGACAAATTTGTTGCCAAAAGTGTGTAAAAGAGGACAAAAACTTCTTTTAGGGACATCCTCAGTTGAAAAAGTAAGGGTTTGAGTTAGAGCTCCAGACAAAAAGAAAAACTGAAAAGAGAGCCTTTGGCTCCTAAAATGAAAATTTTACACTACTGTTCAAAGTTTGGAGTCAGAAAGATTTTTTTTAATGAGTAAAGTAGTCTGCTATAAAATATCAGTAATATTGATAATTACAATTTAAAATAATGTTTTGTATTTGAATATATTTTAAAATTAATTTATTCCTGTGATGGCAAAGCTGAATTTTTAACATCATTACTCCAGTCTTCAGTGTCACATGATCTTTCAGAAATCATTCCGATATACTGATTTATTATCAATTGTACAAAATAGTACAAATTATCACCGTTGTGCTGCCTAATATTTTTGTGGAAACCGTGATACTTTTTTTTTTCTTCAGGAGTCTGATGAATAGAAAGTTCAAAAGAACAACATTTATTTGAAATATAAATCTTTTGTAACATTATAAACGTTTTTTTTTGTCACTCTTGATCAATATAATGTATTTTTGTTGAATACAAGAATCAATTTCCTAATTTTGAGTTTTTTTATTTAATAAAAATGTGTTCCTATTTGATCACTCTGATGCTGATTGTATTTGTGCCATATATGTTTGTAAGAATATTTCTGCCTTTTTTGGGAAGAAAAAAAAAGTACATTTTATAACCAATAATATTTTTGTAAAATATAATGCCTTTTTTTTTTTTTTAGAATAGGCTACCATTAAGCTTATTAAAAAGAAGAGGTTCATAAGAGTCATCCTTTCATGAATCAGGGTTGTGCTGTTTTTTTCCACTGCGTGCAGTAAACGCTTGCACGAAACTGAATATGGATGCACTGAATTCACAATTACATTACATAGTAGTTGTGATTTGGGTCATTTTATACCATTTAGGTTATGACTGATTTGATTGGTTCTATATGACATGCCTTCACGTCGACGACCATGAGACCTACAAAACATTTTATTGGCCTAAAGAGGCCTCAAATTATTATAAAACACACATTTAATACCAGCACAGTAAACCATTTAATACATTCACTTCAGTGAGCCATTTACCACTGCTATTAAACAGCTCTGTCAGTCTGAGATGGCATTCTCTGTTTGGACATATGGCCATGAATAGTTACGGTTTTGCATTGCGACCGTGCACACAGATGGGCTTGCAGTTTCACAATGTTCGCCACTTTCTCTGATCCAGCATTCTTCATAAAATGACTCTGAACTGGAGTTCTCTGTTGAACAATAAAGACAACAGCATAAATTTGTTTGTTTATAGCTGTACATTGCAAATTAAGACTCGCCATTAATTGAGAAAGTGGCATCTGTTCGCTTTATTCTGACAAAGCTAGCAGGTTCTTAAATCTTATTTTGTATTGTTTCATGTTTTATTCTGTTCCTCCACTGACACTGATTGGAAGCATCACTGCACGACTGTCATTTTGCAGGTCACTTCTCACTCTTTTTGATATCATACCATCTTTTTATGTCTTGATGCACTCAGAGCCTTTATTCCATCGTGGTAAGCGCACGTCAAGTATAAGAAAAAGACAAATTCATCAGAATATATGGCTTTTAATGTAAAAGCCAATCATCCTTCCTATCGTTTTTATTGAGTTTGCAGATCGGATTGACGCGGGCCGGGATCAGGGGGCTAAGAGGATGGCCACCAGTACAGGACGTTTGGCTCCTGCCCACTTATACAATAAAAAGCCTTTTCTGGGAAATTGTTAAAAAAACGACAAGACTTTTCATCGTGGCTGCAGGACAGAGTAACTTTTCTTAGATTATTTTCATTGTTGATAATCTCTTTAACTATAGGGGTGAGTCGCCACACCTGAACCTCTTTATCCGGGGCTGCGGCAATTGCTCTATGGCGTGGACGTTAATCCCATAATTCTTGAGGAGGGCAGTGCTATTTTCCCCTCCACATGCCTATGTATGTCTCTGCAGAAAGAAAGCATGAGGAAAGTAGATTGAGAGTGGCTCCATTTCATTTCAATAACCTGCATCTTGCCCTTTCTGCAGGATACATCCACATTCTAGGCCCTGTGTTCAATATAATGGTAATGTTTATATTTTATAATTGTATGTTTTCACTTTTTTTCAAGAAATAATGGACCGAAATTATGATTTCTGATCCTGCATCCCAAAAAATCCCAATATAAAATAATACGTAGATCAGATCAGATCAGAAGAAGTCTTAAAGTGCCCCTATTATGGTTTTTCGAATATTCCCTTTCATGCAGTGTGTAATATAGCTGTTTGTGAATGTAAAGTTGTAAAGTCGAAAGTGCACAATAAAGTTATTGTCTTCCAAAAGAAAAAATAGACTCTGAACCACCTAAACGAGTTACTTGTATTTCGAATCCTACTGTGTGATGGTTCTACGTCACTAGAAAAGATTAGGGCTGCCCCCTAATAGTCGACTAACCAAAATTTTATTAGTTCGCAGAAGAAAAAAAAACTCCACAGGAAGTGGCGAAATCACACAGCCTGTGATGGACAGATCGTTAACGCCAGGTAATCCAAACATTCGCCTATCATTCATCGACCTCAAATATGGCTTATCACTTGAAACGTAAGCAGTAGCAACTTTACAAGTCTGCTCGCACTAATATTAACCTAGATAAATGTGCGCTATTATTAGGCGCATGTGTGTTTGTGGGGAGCGCGCGCTTACTGCGTGACATACAGGTGATGGTTCAATCACTTGCATTTAACTTCAAATACGCCGCAATTTTTGGTCACAGATAAGAGTAATGCAAACTGTAAAGGGTCTACTTTTATTTTTGTAAACTCACAATAACAACAAAACGTTGAGCTTTTGTAAAATACTGAAAACAATCACGATGCGCTTTCCGTCTCAGTGAATTTGAGCGTCACAAAAATGAACCGAAACTCAGTGTATACTTGCCTCATAGACATGAGAAATATATCTGTGGAAAGCTTGAAATGTCTTTAAATGAACCAATTCAAGTGGAAAATAGATATTCTAAGAGTAATCCGTATGAAACGTCATCTCCACAGTAGTGGACTACTATATGCACAAATCAGCATCGTCGACTTATTCTCTGCAGCTGAAAGCACAGAAAACATTATCAAAAAATGATTAAAATGTTTAAACAGTCTCCTTTTTTTTCACGACACAATCATAAATCATTACGTTTGCCGGTGTGCTGTGGCAAGCTTATTAGGCTATGTATTAAATATATAGGCAATTAAAGGCTCATTATTATGATTTATGGCTTATAATATAAACGCGCGATTAGTCGACTAATCGCTTAAATGAACGACTACTAGTCAACTAGAAAAATCTTTAGTCGAGGGCAGCCCTAGAAAAGACATTTGCATAATGCCCGCCTATGTTGTACGTTGTCCACCCGTGAACAACTTGTCCCACCTTCAAACACGTCATTTCACTGACGACTGCTTCTCAAATCTCGGAGTTAAACGCAGGATTCGCAAAACGCTTGCACTTGAAAGATGGGTCAGTACCCAGTTTATTTGGACCAGCTTGCTCCACAGAAACACAACCTGTAAGTATAAATAATTATTGATGTATATATTTTCTACCGAGTGTTCAAAATACGTCGTTTTGTGTTTTATATTGTGTAAGTGTCCGGCTAACCGGCTAATTCACGTTATTTCTGTCTTACTGAAATACTTCTGCTAATCAGCTGTGGGCCACTATTACCTAAATTGTCAATTAATGCAGATTGTCTGTTGTTCTTACTCTTTGAGTAAAGATAAAGGATGGAGCAAGATTTGTTTTTACAAACTTTGTTACATCAGTCATTCACGTTAGTGCTCGGCTAACATATGCACCGCTATTGATACAGTTCCCACGTGCACCGCAATAAATTAGAAATATACACATTGGTTTATTGATGGACATACACTTGTTAATGCTAATGGTGAGGAATTACAGTTGCAACATCTCATAATGTACCTCAAACTAAGTAGCGCATCACTGAGAACCGTCCTTCTCAAGTCGTCCTTGCGATGGAGGTTCAGGTTGAAAACTAGTTCTTCCAATGTTTCATCATCGGACTCGCGCTCGGATTGATATGGTAAAATCAACGTCATTGTTACTGTCTTTACAGTGTGTACAATCGCTGAGGACTGAGGAAGCCTCCTGAGCTGAAATTCAGTTATGGTGATGGCCGTTTAGCTTTCGAAACACGCGGTGTACACGGTAGACCAATCACAACAGACTGGGCTATCTGACCAATCAGAGCTGTGTAGCTCGCAGAAAGGGGGGATTTAGAGAGACTGAATCACCCGACGAGTCGTTTGAGAATCATTGAAAAATGTGGTGATGTGCAATGTAAATTATGAGAAAATGAAAGTGTTTTTTGAGCTTCGATGCATGTAAACCTGTTGTAGGAGACCTCCAAAACAAAATTAGAAACCTTTAAAATAGCATAATGGGGCACTTTAAATCATTTGATACTGAATAAGCCTGATTTATAATGGGACTGTAGACTAGTTTCAAAGTTAGCTATAGTGCTAGAATACTAATGACAGGCTGACTGTGAACTTAGATATATAGATCCATGAGCTCACTGCTTTCATTACCTGCCGTATTTTGTGTGCGTTTATGTGTGTTAAGCTAGATCATTAGCCAAGCCATTGGATCTTTGCATCCAAAGTTGCGAATTTAACTTTTGCACAAAATTGGAATATCGCATAAAGCATTTGTGAATAAAGGTGCATTCACTCCATGTCGTAATCACCGTAATTACGAGATTCCAACTTGTAAAAAGCGCTCACGTCCTTGTAGAACTCGTAATTTTCCGACTTCCGACCACGTGACTGCTGTACCACCTGACCGCTGCAGATTCATTTTGGCATTGATAGTGTTGCCATAGAAACACATAATTCCGAGGAGAACATCACATTTTGTAATCTCATAATTAAGGTAATTATGATATGGCGTGAACCCAGCATAAAGCACCGTTTCCATCCCATGTGTTCAGAAAACCAAACAGTCACTTCCTGGGAAATTGCTGCAAATTTGGCGCAAGTTGCTGCATTCGGGGCTTCCCCGTGGCTCTTTTTTTTCATACATCATAAAATTACTTGCACCACTAACGCTATACACACTGGGAGGATATTATACCAAAATCATTTTGATGACAGACTTTGGCTCAGGAATTTTAGAATGACCAAACCAACATTTGAGATGCTGCAATGAAATTGGTCCGCTGGTTAGTCTAGTTATCCAATCACATCCTCTGCTGAGGCAGTCACATTTTTTGTTGTGCATTGAGGGATTTATTCAGTAAACGTGTTTCAATCGTAGTTTATGCGCATGTCGTCTTATTGGAAACAAAATTATCCTCTTCAGTTGAGCGTATGTTTATGCGCATTTTTAGAATTTATGATATTCTTGGTGTTTCCATCCAGCATTTTTTCAAGCGACATGCCAAAATTCACATAAATAAATAGGTGGATGGAAACATGGCTTAGCTAGTGTCATTTTGACAATTTTAAAGTTTTGTGCTTTGGTTTATTGTGGTGGGAAACAATTTAATTACATAAAATTTATTGATTTATTTTACCCGTAATAAATAATATTATAAACATAATTAAATAAACAGTCTGAAGGGTCAAAGAAACACTTAAGAAGCTTCACTGCTTTGCGTGTTGTTTTCCCTAAAACAAAAATCTATCACTTTTTTTGTGATAGATTTCTTTTAAAAATGAAACGAGAATAGAAGCTGTTTTTTTAATAACACACTTGACATCAGAGTGATGTAATACCAGTGAAAATTAAAACTCTTTTGCCACTTTTTCACTTTTATTAGGAATCCTAAGATTGCTTTGTTCTTGGGCTGACATCATATTTGAGGCTTGGTTTATTTTTGCGTGGAATAGGGTTGTTCGCAACAGTCCATGCAAATCAAAAGCCTTGATTTATGCACCTTTCTAGTGGCGGCTGGAACATTAAATTTAATTTTGCTGTTGCAGCCGGGTTCCACCTCGCGCAGGCTTGACACGGTGAACTGGGCCCGCCGGAGCACGGGAATTCATTACTTCCACAATATGCGAAAGCCACATTTGAATGAAACATTTGTCTCTTGTCAGAACAGTGTAAGATCTACTCTCTCTATACAGATATATCAAAAATACGAGGGGAGGAAGGCCTCGCACTTGACTGTAACAAAGCTAGAAGTCGCATGGCCTTGGCACATTAGAATAAGGCTTGTTGGATGTGGGCTGGGAAACAATCTGTTTCTTGCCATGATATTCTATTACTGTTTTGGAAAAAATAGCACCAAGCAAAGTAATGAGATTTGTTTTCCTCTCCTACTTTTGTATTTTAGAGACACATTGAGGAGGCATGTTGAAATACAAATACATTAAATACAAGACAGTAGCTCCAGTAGCTCGTTCTCTTTATTTATTTGTATTTTCTTCAACCAAATTAACATACAGTTAGACATTAGTAAGACATTCAGTAACAGTGCAAGACCTATAATACATCATCATTTATTATTTGCAAATCAACTAGTCAATCTTAAAATCTTTTTTTGTTAAAACATTTGTTGAGGGTGATAATTTAGAGACATTTTTATGACTTTTCACAGACTTTTTAGTAGCAGCATAAATGCAGTCCAATAACTGGCCATAAATATATATTAAATAACAATATTAAACAATTATATCTGTGTTTTTGATTCACTAAAAAGAACTGGCTCATAAAAGTCATCTGCATGACAATCGGATTACACATTGTGCAGTATGTATATGATTTATTAAAAAGTGTCCATTTATAATAGGGGTGTGAATCTTCACTGGTCTCAAGATTCAATTCGATTATGATTAACATGTCAACATTTCGATTTGAATCGATATCACGATGCATTACGATGTGTTGCATCCTCAATTTTCAGTATTGCACTGCTACATTTTCGTCAATGAATCCAAGTAGTCAGATATATGAACTCCTTTTTTATTTTATCTGCTCCAAGAAAGTACACTTCCTGAATGTAGCAAACATCAAACAAAACTTAAGTCTGAACACAGGAGCATTTATAACTAATAAACACTAAATACTACAAGCGCATGAAACTGTCAAGTAGTGTACTTAAGTAGGGTTGGGTATCGTTTGAATTTTAACGATTCCGATTCCGATTCTGCTTATCGATTCCGATTCTTATCGATTCCTAATTTCGATTCCAATAAGGTAAAAAAAAAAAAAAAAAACTTTAGATATCATTCACATTTATTCTAAGTCTTATTGTAAAACATTTCATAGGAGCTGAATACCATGAACAAAAATCAACAGGCTAAGAACACTTACACAAGGAACTTTTGCCTATGGTTTAAAAATATCAGAGGAAAAACAACTAGCCTAACTAATATAAATTTCAAGCATTATTAAAGACACTCAGTAATTAAAAAAGAACAAATAAATTATCAATTGCACAAATAAATACAATTGAGCAAAGATATAAATATAGAAAGAAATAAACATTTTCAGATATTCAGGTACAGAAACTGTATAATAAAATGTAAAATAACACTGCACTTTATTAATAAAATATAGGCTATACATTACAAATAGTTAAATTATATTCTGTCTAGAACAGCGAGTGAGTTTTCTCGTTGTCTTTTGTTTGATTAATGTTGTCATAGAGACGGCATCCGGAAAATCTGCCGTCACTTTAAGAGCTGCACACAGATCACACGGATTACACATACGTTTTCATCTTTTCTTCTCTGTCTTAAGACATAACCAACTGTGTTTACGAGAATATTTTGACATTTTGTGTGTATTTGTCCGTTCGTGTGCTGTGAAAAAAGACGAGGAAGCGAACTTAGTTCATTATCGCGAGAAGCCGTTCTGTGCGCACGTGTGTGTATGCGGCACAGAATGTTTAAAATCACCTTTTCTGTGCGCACGGTTTGGATGTGTGCAGAGCACGGAAAACAGCGCGCGAGTCTTTTGCGCACACAAGAACCGATAAGTGGAACCGAAATGCGCGTTTCTTATCGAATCACCGGTTCTGGGGAATTTGGAACTGGTTATAAAATGGAACCGGTTCTCGATACCCATCCCTATACTTAAGTTACAATAACGCTCACATGCTATAAATATTAAATTAGTGGGTGCATTTTTTATTACTCGCTTTTGTGTTTCGCCTTCCTCCACCATTTTATGTTATAGCGCGACAAGCACGTATGCGACAAATGATGTCAGAGAAACGTTAGTAGGGTATAAGGCTATAATCTATTATGGTCTATTACTGCATCCATGCCGAATTGTCCACGTCCGCATCACAATGCATCGTAGAAACGATTAATTTCAACACCCCTAATTTATAGCGCACTATAGATTAATATGAGATGGGAGGAAAAAATTTCAATGTTTTTGCGTTCACTTGCAAAACATTTGCACCCCCAAAAAAGCCACAAAACTTTTGTGTTCTTTGCGAGCGAGCGCAAAGTTTCTTCGGGGGAACGCAAAACATTTGAGAGAATGCAAAAGCATTGACATTATTTTTCCTCTCATCTCATTTACTTTTCCTTCATGTCCCTTTAAGGGCCGTACGCTGCCGCTGAGTAGTATTGCAGAAAACTCTGTCAGAGTATATTAGTGTAGCGTCTGCATCGGTGGAAAAATGCACATGCGAGAACCGCTAACAGAACCGAACTCCGTTCTGTGCGGCTCTAGATTACATCCACATGCTGTTGACTTGAAAACAGCAAGGTTGATTACATGACCAGTGTAGTATGGCAGGGTGCCACCCTTTGATAAAGTGAATCCTTCATGCATGCACAGTGATGGCTGTTGACTTCAAGGGCATACTGAATATTCCAATTGAGTACCCACCCTCCACTAACCCTGACGATTGTTCCATATGACCCTCTATGGCAACAAACACCCTGAACGCCCAGGTAATTCAGATTTTGGTCAGACATATAGTGGGGAGAACAAGTATTTGATACACTGCTGATTTTGCAAGTTTGCCCACTTACAAAGCATGTAGAGGTCTGTAATTTTTATCATAGGTACTCTTCAACTGTGAGAGACGGAATCTAAAACAAAAATCCAGAAAGTCACATTGTATGATTTTTTTAAATAATTAATTTGCATTTTATTGCATGACATAAGTATTTGATCACCTACCAACCAGTAAGAATTCCGGCTCTCACAGACCTGTTAGTTTTTCTTTAAGAAGCCCTCCTGTTCTCCACTCATTACCTGTATTAACTGCACCTGTTTGAACTCGTTACCTGTATAAAAGACACCTGTCCACACACTCAATCAAACAGATTCCAACCTCTCCACAATGGCCAAGACCAGAGAGCTGTGTAAGGACATCAGGGATAAAACTGTAGACCTGCACAAGGCTGGGATGGGCTACAGGACAATAGGCAAGCAGCTTGGTGAGAAGGCAACAGCTGTTGGCGCAATTATTAGAAAATGGAAGAAGTTCAAGATGACGGTCAATCTCCCTTGGTCTGGGGCACCATGCAAGATCTCACCTCGTGGGGCATCAATGATCATGAGGAAGGTGAGGGATCAGCCCAGAACTACACGGCAGGACCTGGTCAATGACCTGAAGAGAGCTGGGACCACAGTCTCAAAGAAAACCATTAGTAACACACTATGCCGTCATGGATTAAAATCCTGCAGTGCACGCAAGGTCCCCCTGCTCAAGCCAGCGCATGTCCAGGCCCGTCTGAAGTTTGCCAATGACCATCTGGATGATCCAGAGGAGGAATGGGAGAAGGTCATGTGGTCTGATGAGACAAAAATAGAGCTTTTTGGTCTAAACTCCACTCGCCGTGTTTGGAGGAAGAAGAAGGATGAGTACAACCCCAAGAACGCCATCCCAACCGTGAAGCATGGAGGTGGAAACATCATTCTTTGGGGATGCTTTTCTGCAAAGGGGACAGGACGACTGCACCGTATTGAGGGGAGGATGGATGGGGCCATGTATGGCCAACAACCTCCTTCCCTCAGTAAGAGCATTGAAGATGGGTCGTGGCTGGGTCTTCCAGCATGACAACGACCCGAAACACACAGCCAGGGCAACTAAGGAGTGGCTCCGTAAGAAGCATCTCAAGGTCCTGGAGTGGCCTAGCCAGTCTCCAGACCTGAACCAAATAGAAAATCTTTGGAGGGAGCTGAAACAGCCCAGCGACAGCCCCGAAACCTGAAGGATCTGGAGAAGGTCTGTATGGAGGAGTGGGCCAAAATCCCTGCTGCAGTGTGTGCAAACCTGGTCAAGAACTACAGGAAACGTATGATCTCTGTAATTGCAAACAAAGGTTTCTGTACCAAATATTAAGTTCTGCTTTTCTGATGTATCAAATACTTATGTCATGCAATAAAATGCAAATTAATTACTTAAAAATCATAGTGTGATTTTCTGGATTTTTGTTTTAGATTCCGTCACTCACAGTTGAAGAGTACTATGATAAAAATTACAGACTTTTACATGCTTTGTAAGTGGGCAAACCTGCAAAATCGGCAGTGTATCAAATATTTGTTCTCCCCACTGTATGACTGATGGTGTTTGCTTTTGTGGCTGTAGTATGCTACTTTAACCCACTTAATGTCATGAGAGAGAACGCTTATAAACTTTCTGGATATATAGTATATATAATCCTTAAAAACTGGCTGTTGTCGTTTTCTGGAATGTAAAAATATGATGTAGCAAACTGCTAATTGTCTTTTGATTTGATTTGCAGAGATCAGCATTGAACACTATGTGCATTGAAACTTCCAAAAGAGCATTATCATCTGATTTTTGTTATGGATAATCCTCTTGCTTTTAGAGGCATTGGGGATCATTGCGGCAGGTCTATCTCCTCCATCTTGCCTGCTGTGGCATTCCGATGACTCTGGATCCCTTGGGCCCTTTCAGAGCCAAAGTGTGCAGCCGATGTAAGGATGCAAATGACTTTCCAAGGTCCTTGTGATTGCTCATTAACTTTCAGCAGGCATAAGTCCTTACTTTATTATTGACTGCACAGAACACACAATACACTGACCTCTGCCACACGCAACTAAATCTCTTCCTGCCAATCCATTGCACTGATTTCTGCAACCGGCCAGAAAAATGCAGCCAGCAGTTTAGTCAAGTAGACCTACATAACCAGCCAGTTTTCAAAACCATCTCCTTACCTTAGCACGATTCACAACGGTAAGCTTGTAATAATGTGTTATAATTTGAGTGGTACTGGTAGCTTTCTGTGGAAAATTCAGCATTGCATGCTGGCGTTCGTCTTTGCGTCATTACATCACATCTGTATACATAAAGGAGTCCCAGCTAGTAGGCTATCGCATGTGAGGATGCTGCAGGTGGCGGATCATTTATAGCCTTTTCTCACAGCAGCTGGAACAATTTATCATTTTGATGGCGGATTGTAATCCAGAAAGGTCCACATGACAATCATCAGTGACAACTGGAGATTTACCCATAGTCAAAAGCAAAAGTTTAGACTGTACAGAAATTGAACTCTACAGGTAATGCTAATACACACTAAATACACAGTCATGTAATGCTGATGTTGTTAACTTTAACAATTTGAGAACAAAGTATAATTTCGTTAGCGCAATTTATTGTAATGCCTTCTTTCTCAGTTGGTCTGAACAAAATTGGCAGAGATGTTACTTACTTGTTCAGATGACATTTTCTGGTGAAAATTCTTATTTTGGTCATAATTCCAAGACGTAGAATCTGTGATTCCGAAGTACAGTATCCACACCGGTGTGGTGACTGACAGCAAGCCATGCCATGCCATGCCATGCCGATGCACAACCCACGTAAAGATGATAATTCCACAGATAACTGCAATTGCAGGTTTCAAACAGAGATGGCAACAAAGAGGCAAAACTTATGGACTGCAGCTTTAAATGCATTTTTTTTTATGTACATAGATTTTTTTTTTTATATGCTAATGTTAATGTGAAAGATTATTTGTGCTATAAAAAGTAATATGTATTGACCTATCTAGTACAAATTGTAACCAACGTAATACAATTTATCTTTTCATGTGCACTCAGTACGTTTTTGCTTGCTTGCTTTATTTATTTATAAAATAAATAAATATTTTTATTTAATATTTATTTAAATAAAACTAAAACTAAAAGGAATTAAACGTATTAATTCCTAAAAAAAATCATAGTAGATGTTTTACTAGTGATTTTTTTTTTTTTTCTTTCAGCCAAATGAATGGAAATGCTAATAGAACATTTCTCCATGTTATCATAATGATTGAAAATGAACAAATAAACCGTATTTCTCCACTAATCCTGAATGTCATTCCACTAGACCAATAGGAAAAATGTTTTAAATTCTTCTGCTGTTTGGCCTCCTCTACCTACAACCTCAAATATTTACTGAAAGCAGGGGAAAATTCAGCAAGGCTTTATAAATCTCCCGGCTCGGCAGGGTTCTGGATCTCCGCGAGCACTGCGCTTATGCAGATTAGAGGCGGTGAATCAACATATTAAAAGCACCTGACATTTGTCCTGATATATTGAATCGTTAGCGCGACAGAATCACTTAAGCTGGATCTACTAACATCAAGTTTCCTCTGGTTATTGACCTCTGCACAGCAGCCCTGACAAGTGGAGCTGCAGCAAAGTTCATTAATAATGTGAAATAAATCAATTGTGCAGGAAATAGAGGAATCCCTGTAGCAGGGTCATTTTGTCCCATCTTTTGATCATGTGTATTGGTGCGCTATGACATCTTACCGCTTGCGTTAAATATTCGATGTGCAAAGTATTCATAAAGACATTTATAGGACATGAGTGTGCAGATTACGTTCAGGTCCCTTTCACTTCTGAACCATGTGCACGTCAGGTAAAAATCTCCCTAAATCTCCTTAAAACTAATTTTTCTTAGAATATGAATAAAAAGTGAGTGTTATTAACTCGAAAACATCACCAGGCTTAAAACAGGGCTGAGATCTGCCCAATCCATCACACAGGTCATCCCTTGGTTTTTAACTAAATTTTGAAATGGCCTAAAGTGAGTAACTTTTGCAGCGGACGTCTAAAATGTCTGTGAAATAGATAGATGCTGAGGGTAATATTTTGTGTTTGCTTAGAGTTACTGGCATTCACCCGCAGAACTGGTTTTCTCAGGGACGGAGTATGAACAAACACTCCCACAAAATGAAGATGAATATGCCACGTTTGCCTGGTGAGCGGCCAAAAAGCAGCCAAAACCTCTGTTCATTCATCAGTCATTTTCCAGCTGCATCACAGGATAATTGCAGTAATGATTGTCGACGTGGACCATCAGAATAACCAGTCATGTTATATGAATTGTAGCACCACTCAAATAATCCAGAAATCCAAACAGTGCAGTAAACATTAAAATGCCATATTTACTGTGCTAGTTGAGATGAATATGATCCTATTGTCCTCCATTAAGAAAATGCAATTTTTAATGACTAATGCCTAAATTGTGATGCTTGACAAAGTCCATTGTGTTTTTGGTTATACAGTTAGCAGAATAATCATAATGGGCAGAATCAGACCATTTATCATGAAGAAAACTAAATTGAGTTCTATCGATTGTGCCAAACCCGGCATATTAAACAATTTGTGTCTCTTTCCATATGTTTATTATTTTTCACCCAGAAGAAAAATATTGCATTTGTTCTCTAAATATTAAATGCATTTTACATTTATTCATCATTTTTAGTATGTAGTATAATTGTAACATACTACAATTTATTTAGTATGTTCTTATATTCTTCTGGTTATTTTTATTGTGAAAAATACTTTAAATAGAAAGATCATTCTGAAACCTATTACCATCTTCCTTTCTGCCTAATTAGTGGTTTTTGTCACAGCAAAAGTGTCACACCCGTTTTTGCAGCTTGTCTGTCTCCCACTTTCATTTCTTCATCATTCTTCACTCCATCGATTCCTTTTCTTCATCAAGTGCCTGCAAGGCAGTGTGAGCTCTCTTGGCAGCAGGCAGACCAGAAGCAGACGGAACTGCAGTGTCAGCTAGTCAAGGCGTCCTTCACCACTCCCTGTCACCGGAAGAATGAAGGACGAAGCCGCTGACAGAAAAAAGAACATGGTGGAGGGGAGGGGAAGGGAAAGGATCACTTAATTTGTCATTCCCACTTGAAAACAGTAGCTAATCCCTCTATGGTCAGAGAATGAGTTTAGGATCAGGATTTAATCAGATTTTACGGTGATGTTTTTTTATTGTCATCAACAAACTTTAAGAGATATTGTTTTGTTTTAAACAAGACTGGATTTTAAAGGCATTTTAGGGCATCTTAAAGTAGACTGGAGTTGTTGGGACTGACTATAATGCTTCTGATCGAACAGAGAAATATTTCCAGAACAGAGATACAATGTGAGATACAATGCACTAATAATATGCTTTTATTAGTGCGGAAATATCAAAAGAGAATTTCAGTCATTTTATATACTTCAGTTTTATTTTTTGGCTGCACAACTACTAAGAGGATCTTAATTAAAAAGAAAAAAAAAAAAAACAGTTTGATTTTTATTTTATAGGTGTGTGTGTGTGTGTGTGTATGTATGTGTATATATATATATATATATATATATATATATATATATATATATCTATATATATCTGATATAGATATAGATATAGTGGGGAGAACAAGTATTTGATACACTGCCGATTTTGCAGGTTTGCCCACTTACAAAGCATGTAGAAGTCTGTAATTTTTATCATAGGTACTCTTCAACTGTGAGTGACGGAATCTAAAACAAAAATCCAGAAAATCACATTGTATGATTTTTAAGTAATTAATTTGCATTTTATTGCATGACATAAGTATTTGATACATCAGAAAAGCAGAACTTAATATTTGGTACAGAAACCATTGTTTGCAATTACAGAGATCATACGTTTCCTGTAGTTCTTGACCAGGTTTGCACACACTGCAGCAGGGATTTTGGCCCACTCCTCCATACAGACCTTCTCCAGATCCTTCAGGTTTCGGGGCTGTTGCTGGGCAATACGGACTTTCAGCTCCCTCCAAAGATTTTCTATTGGGTTCAGGTCTGGAGACTGGCTAGGCCACTCCAGGACCTTGAGATGCTTCTTACGGAGCCACTCCTTAGTTGCCCTGGCTGTGTGTTACAGGTCGTTGTCATGCTGGAAGACCCAGCCACGACCCATCTTCAATGCTCTTACTGAGGAAAGGAGGTTGTTGGCCAAGATCTCGCGATACATGGCCCCATCCATCCTCCCCTCAATACAGTGCAGTCGTCCTGTCCCGTTTGCAGAAAAGCATCCCCAAAGAATGATGTTTCCACCTCCATGCTTCACGGTTGGGATGGTGTTCTTGGGGTTGTACTCATCCTTCTTCTTCCTCCAAACACGGCGAGTGGAGTTTAGACCAAAAAGCTCTATTTTTGTCTCATCAGACCACATGACCTTCTCCCATTCCTCCTCTGGATCATTCAGATGGTTATTGGCAAACTTCAGACGGGCCTGGACATGCGCTGGCTTGAGCAGGGGGACCTTGCGTGCGCTGCAGGATTTTAATCCATGACGGCGTAGTGTGTTACTATTTGTTTTCTTTGAGACTGTGGTCCCAGCTCTCTTCAGGTCATTGACCAGGTCCTGCCGTGTAGTTCTGGGCTGATCCCTCACCTTCCTCATGATCATTGATGCCCCACGAGGTGAGATCTTGCATGGTGCCCCAGACCGAGGGAGACTGACCGTCATCTTGAACTTCTTCCATTTTCTAATAATTGGGCCAACAGTTGTTGCCTTCTCACCAAACTGCTTGCCTATTGTCCTGTAGCCCATCCCAGCCTTGTGCAGGTCTACAGTTTTATCCCTGATGTCCTTACACAGCTCTCTGGTCTTGGCCATTGTGGAGAGGTTGGAGTCTGTTTGATTGAGTGTGTGGACAGGTGTCTTTTATATAGGTAACGAGTTCAAACAGGTGCAGTTAATACAGGTAATGAGTGGAGAACAGGAGGGCTTCTTAAAGAAAAACTAACAGGTCTGTGAGAGCCGGAATTCTTACTGGTTGGTAGGTGATCAAATACTTATGTCATGCAATAAAATGCAAATTAATTATTTAAAAAATCATACAATGTGATTTTCTGGATTTTTGTTTTAGAGTCCGTCTCTCACAGTTGAAGAGTACCTATGATAAAAATTACAGACTTCTACATGCTTTGTAAGTGGGCAAACCTGCAAAATCGGCAGTGTATCAAATACTTGTTCTCCCCACTGTATGTGTGTATATATATATATATATGTGTGTGTGTGTGTGTGTGTGTGTGTGTGTGTGTGTGTGTGTGTGTGTGTGTGTGTGTGTGTGTGTGTGTACACTGATGCTAGAGGTTGCAGCCTTTAGCCTCCTTGTTAGAGGGTCCGACTCTCATGCCGGTGGACCCAGGTTTGAGTCCTGCTTGGAGCGGGCGGTTCAAACAGGAGGAGTTACAAACTGTTATATATATATAATATAATGTATGTGTATATGTATGTATGTATGTATACACCGATCAGGCATAACATTATGACTAATATTGTATTGGTCCCCCTTTTGCTACCAAAACAGCCCTGACCCGTCGAGGCATGGATTCCACTAGACCCCTGAAGGTGTGCTGCAGCAGATCCTTTAAGTCCTGTAAGTTGCAAGGTGGGGCCTCCATGGATCGGACTTGTTTGTTCAGCACATCCCACAGTTGCTTGATTGGATTGAGATCTGGGGAATTTGGAGGCCAAGTCAACACCTCAAACTCGTTGTTGTGCTCCTCAAACCATTCCTGAACCATTTTTGCTTTCATACCGTTTCCATGAAAGTGTGTACATGGTCTGCAACAATGCTTAGGTAGGTGGTACATGTCAAAGTATGGCAGGACCCAAGGTTTCCCAGCAGAACTTTGCCCAAAGCATCACACTGCCTCTGCCGGCTTGCCTTCTTCCCATAGTGCATCCTGGTGCCATGTGTTCCCCAGGTATTTGACTCACACGCACCTGGCCATCCACGTGATGTAAAAAAACGTGATTCATCAGACCAGGCCACCTTCTTCCATTGCTCCGTGGTCCAGTTCTGATGCTCACGTGCCCCCACTGTTGGCGCTTTCGGCGGTGGACTGGTGTCAGCATGGGCACCCTGACTGGTCTGCGGCTATGCAGCCCCATACGCAACAAACCGCGATGCACTGTGTATTCTGACACCTTTCTATCAGAACCAGCATTAACTTCTTGAGCAATTTGAGCTACAGTAGCTCGTCTGTTTGATCAGACCACACGAGCCAGTCTTCGCTCCCCACGTGCATCAATGAGCCTTCCTTGGACCACTTTTGATAGATACTGACCACTGCAGACCGGGAACACCCCACAAGAGCTGCAGTTTTGGAGGTGCTCTGACCCAGTCGTCTAGCCATCATAATTTGGTCCTTGTCAAACTCGCTCAAATCCTTACTCTTGCCCATTTTTCCTGCTTCTAACACATCAACTTTGAGGACAAAATGTTCACTTGCTGCCTAATATATCCCAGCCACTAACAGGTCCCATGAAGAAGAGATAATCAGTGTTATTCACTTCACCTGTCAGTGGTCATAATGTTATGCCTGATATATATATATATATATATATATATATATATATATATATATATATATATATATATATATATATATATATATATATATATATTAGTGCTGTCAAATTTTTTTCAGTTTAACGCATTAATCCGTTTTTTCTGTCATCCTTGGGCTAGCGTCACATTTGTATGATCACGCTCTTATTCATGCAAATGCTTTTAAACCATTCAAGCACAAGTCAAAAGAGAATGCGCTTGTCTGTGAATGACACAAATGACACACAAAGACTCGCACCAGAATCGAGTTCTCTTTCTTGCTTGAACAAACAATAACACACACAATTATGCCAAAATGTCAATTTTGTCGAGTATCCTCATAAGAGCAGTCATAAATGAGTTAAATAAAGTCTTAAATGAACGTAAAGAGTTGTGAGATCCGCATTACGTGTGGCAGCGGCAGATCTTAAAGTGACAGCAGCCACTAATACGGCATTTCAGAATGTTTGTAAACAATAGGCACCAAGATACTTCCGGGTGGCAGAACGCGAGCGGCTTCTACTGACCAACTGAAGAGATCCAGCCGGCTACTGTAAACAGTTACATAGTTAAAAACATTGTTGTTGATCAAAGTTGAAACTATGACGAAAACGTGCTGTGTTTGGGGTTGCGCCGCCAGATATACAGCAAAAGATGTATGATTTTATCGATTTCCTTCAGAAAAAAGTAAATATATCCAGCGGAACCTGTGGGTGAGGAGGTTACAGCGAGTGGACGTCGTCAAAGTATTATACAAGGAAGAGACAGAACTTCTAGTGTCATGTAGGCTACTGATCAAATGTCAATGGAAGAAATAGGAAAAGCAAAACATAGTTGTAGGCTACTGCTGATGGATGATTGATGCGTGTACCACATTGGTTTCATCATCACCGCAAGTTTAGTTTAGCCTTTTTAGTTAGATAACAGGGAAATAGACCATCTACCATAGCCTAACATATTGTAAGTCAAACAGCAACAGTCACTAAAATAACTACTCAATGGTAGGCTGAGGCTCATTTAAAAATTATGGTAGTAGACTAGCGCTACATCTACTAGACCAAGGTTAGGCATTTCATGTATTGCTATCTCCTGAATTAGTTAATCAGTCCCTCAATGATCATGTTAACTATGTCTGAATTTCCACCACGTCTGTTTTTGAATCAACTTACCTGTTGAAATGTAGATAAGGCTACTGCCAAGTGCCGACGGTGGGTCTCCCTTCCAAGCAATTTACTAGTGTTGCCATAGGAACGCTTCGGCTTTTGCCACCCGGAAGAACGTCTATTATTGTTGTGACGTCATAGTGAATTGTCGTATACTGTCTGTCATTAAAGTTAATCAAAGAACAATGGTAACAGAGAAAATTACTCACTGCTCTTGACTAAAGAACTTTTGTAGCTTTAATAAGTATTAATCTATATTTAATTGATCATTTTATGCAGTGCAGACTGTTTGATAAACTTTATTCAATTTCTGTATATTTCCTACCTGTTAGACAGGAAGGCCACAGGTAAATATGACATTTATTATAATGTTTTTATGTGAGGATTGTTTTAAGTTCACTTAAATTAAAAGTTGTTATTTTTTGAAGCCTAATAAATGTTAAAATTTGATAGCTTTCAATTACACTGTAATGTTGAATGGCTATAATTAATGTTTAAAATTGGGGGAAAGAAATAATTTTCATAGAGACATCAGTAGCAGTATTAGTATCAGTGATACTGGCCTTCATTCATAAAAAGATGCCATTAAACAAGTTTTTAAAATATACTGTCTTTTATTTTTTCTATATTAATTTGGAGATTAACTGTGAAATTATTACATTATAAAATATATTAAAAACTTAAGTGTTTTTAATCACAGAAAAAATGTGATTAATCTATTTTTTTAATCGATTGACAGCATTCAATTGATCTCAGTGCCTAATGTCTGCAGTTTACAATAATTTTTGTCATGATTATTATTAGTCATTTCATTGTTCCAGAGGAGGAGGAGGACATGGATAATGGCTATCTTTGTGAACTGCTGACTCAGCCCTTTCTGCATTCTCAGTCCATTTTGTTTTGATTGACCTATGGGTAAACATATTTTGTTCCATTTAGAGGATTTATTTAATGGCAGAAAACTTACTAACATTGTTTTCATGCGTTTGACCCCCATTTTCAGAGCTGCAATTTTAAAAGTGCAATCCATTGTAGTACAATGGAAAATAATGCACTGTAATATCCAAGAAAAGATATGACAGAGACAGCAGAAGAAGTCACTAGCTAATGACTTTACATCACTACTTTTAGATCTATGGCTGCAACCCGTTTACCTGGGAATTAAACTAACACATCAGCACTCCTTTGCTGTTATCCAGTATAGGCTTGAAATATCCACTGTCAGTTGTTTGAGGAAGAACAATAACAAATAACCATCCTGATAACCGATGAATTACAGCCGCCAGGCTGAATTGATGATGTTAGGGGCTAAGATGGCCGTTTCAGTCAGTCAGCGCTGCCAGGTAGGCATCAGCGCAGTGTCCTAACAATTCACAAAGACAAACACTGACAGCTCTGGAAGAGGGGCTACGGAGGAGCTCGGCCTGTTCCCTCTGGAGAGATTCCACACCATCTCGCCCAACTGTCCTTGGACGGTGCGCGAGAGCTTGACTTGATTAGGAAGAAGGGATCTTAATCCCAAAAAAATAGTGGCACCACAAGTAATTTTGGTGCCTATGTACTCAAAGCAGATTGTGAGGCATATACTAAAGGGAAGAGACAGTTAGGGGCATTCAGACGGACCCCAATACTCTAACAGCATGCTATGAGAAGCGAGCTGAATTGTAATACAAGGAGATGCAGAAAATCTTGTTTAATTTTATGTTCAGACAGCTAAATGCATTAGATGTATGATTGAAAAACAATGAAAGCCTTTGTAAATGAATACTCAATTTTGACTTCACAATTTTATATCGCTGTTGTCAAAACTGTAGATGTTTTCCCACTGCATCTGTGCACAATACAGCAGCATTAATTAATTCTAATTATTGCTGCAGGGGTGGTCATTGTGTCTGACTGAATGGTAGCATTTACGGTCAATTTAGCAGCGTCCTTATCACTGAGCATTGGCCTCATTTGTAAAGGCCTAATTAGCTGTGAAATACATGACAAGTCAATTGTGGTAAAGGAGGACAGAATAAAGCAGTGATCAGGCAGATGTCTGCTTGCAGGAGATACACTTTAAGTGCTGTTGCCAAATGTCCTATCAAAAACAACACTACAATGTAGCGAGATAAAGTGTTGTATTGGTTACCTCACCTATGACCCTTTTGGACACTAAAAATGTATGAAATTAGTTCAATTAAATTTGAAACCAAGAGACATTTGCGAATAAATGCAAATGATGTTAGACATTTTCTTCAGGACTTTTCTCAACCATTTTCACAGTAAATTTTGACCTCCAAATAAAATAAAAAAATTTTTATTAGTATTTTGCTTGAAATTTTTTTTTGCTTTTAAATAAAATCCACATAGTTTGATGTTTTGTTAGTTAATCCAGTGGCATTTATATATTTATATAATACATGTTTTTTTTGTGTTGCTTAAATGTCCTACATACCATAGGGGTGAATTCAGGTTGAATGGGACACTTTTCCCAGTCATCTCAATGGCAAAAACTGTCCAAATCAACCTGAATTCACCCTATATATATATATATATATATATATATATATATATATATATATATATATATATATATATATATATATATATATATATATATATATCTCAATGACATCGTACCCACATTACCCTCGATTTCCGTTTTTTTTTTTTTTTTTTTTTGTCCAATGAAAGATGGCACAGAGGATATCATGTTAGTGTAAACAACCAGTTTTAAAGTATTGTCAAGGTGAAATACGTTTAATTTCTTGTCAACTGCGTCCGTCCATTATTTTCCAACAGCCTTCAGAGAGAGCGGGCGGGGATTTATATGACGTCGACCTGTGAATGTAGATACGATGGTTGGTTTGCGTTTACATTACACTGAGATCCGATCACAATGCGTCCTCGACTACCTCTGGACCAGGACACGCTGATCGGATAACATTCCGCTCAGAAACACGTTTACACTTGTCTTTTCAATGTGTATTTGGACAACATCCGGGTACAGGTCGCATGTTAATGCCAAGTGTAAACGCAGCCTAATATGATAAAACAGCGCTGCGTTACCCCCATAGACTGTAACAAATCTACAGAGTAGCATTATAACATAACTTTCAACACACTTAAATGTATGATAAAACAGCGACGTGTTACCCCACATACGCATGAGTGGAAGAAGGTCCGGTATTATGCCGGTCCGTCTGCGGCATAATAAAAGCTCCGCGAAATCAAGGCGTCATCAAGCTATGCCTTTGTTTTGAATAAGCGACCTCTAGCGGCGAAAAATGACACATTGTGGCTTTAAATAAAAATTTAACATTAAAATCCATTTAAAATTAAAGAGGGGGGAGAGGAAGGTATGTCAATGCTTGGATGCAGCGAGGTGTCTATGGAAAGAAAACAGGCGAGCTCCAGGCTTTAGCAGGCCTCTGTTTACTCAAGCAGGTGCTACGAAATGCTCTGTGCTCTGCCCGACATCTGTTTGCCATATAAAACTCCAGGACTCTATCAACCATTTATGTACATAAATGACATAGAAATACAAACATTCAAATTTCACCTTGAACTGCAGCTATTTTAAGCATTACGACTCAATTACTGTTTATAGCAGCTAGAGAAAAGAATGTGGTTTTTGGGGCAGTAGAATAGAGTGAAAATATGAGAATACAGTAAAAACAATATTTAGTGAACTTAAAAGCCACTTATGACACTGAACTATGCACTGAGATAAACATTTTGTTTAGCTATAGAAAACGGCACTCATGGAAAAGATGGGATATGAATCAGTTACACTCATTGTGCTGAATCGAGAATAATTTGTATAAACGGCTTAAACTGTTGCATTTGGCAGGCCGACCCTGTGGCCTGGCAATAAAGCATGGATAGCTGTGTCTCTCCTCAGTTTTGGTGGCAAACAGAAATTTATGAGGCATCTGATCCATCTCTCTGGCTCGCCCATCTGCCCAGTACAAGATATTGGCAACAATTCCACAATGGTGCTAATAAAAAGCTAAAAAAATAAATAAATTCCACAATGGCACAGATTGCAAATGTGCCACAGAACAAGAAAGTGTTCAGCATTTTTTTGTCAACAGCTTTGTGCTTTAAAATGGTGTTTCACAAAATCAAGTTTAAATTAAAAAAAAAAAAAAAAATGCATCATAGCTAAAAGCTGTAAAGCTTATGTTGAAAAGAACATGATCAAATAATCCAGACGGCAATTAATTGTTTTTAAAATGGCAGTTCTCTTGCACCATTGCACCAAAATGCAACCTTATTAAAATTCTGGCCAGTACAGGTAAGCTGATAATTATTTTCATATTTTGTCCAATATGAATTATGATACATGTATAATGAAATGTTATATATAATATTGTATATATCATATATTATAAAATATTAATTAAATTTAATATTAAAATATTTTTTCTCTAAATAAAAATAAAATAAACGCAAACTTTTTTTATTTAGGCATCACAACATTACAATGTACAGCGAGAAAATATGCTAAACAGTGTTAAATAATTTAGTTTTTTTTAAAGATTAACTTTAGATGTGTTTTCGATGATTGATTGTTTAAAAAGGGGAAATAGTAGAGCATGCACAATTAAATATCCAATAATGGCCAATACAATACATTAAAAGCCGATGATAACCGATATATTGTGCATTGCTACTCTTTAGAGGCTCTGTTGAGTGAAATCTCAGTCTTTTACTAGAACGTTACATTCTTTTGGACTGAAGATTATTGTTGAGTTCCTGCTTTTTTTGACAGAATCAAAGTGTCTGAGAGCAAAAGATATTTACTCTCATCAAAGAGCAGCAAGGCAAACATGACTAATGCTTTGGACACTTCGAAGGAAAGAGAAACAGGGAGCGGGCTTGAATATCTGGCTGGCTGGGCCCTGTGCGGGACGTCCTGCTGGGTACCCTGTTTTCTTTCTATACAACTGGCACTGCAGTGCATCCCTGAGCAGAGGCGGCCTGACCCCGGCTCACTGTGCTGGGTTTATTTGAGCTGCGTCGTGTGCGGCACGCAGGAATCTAACATGGCCACCCCTGCTCACGGTCAGCCCGAAACGCTCAGTTTAAGCTCCGCTGTGGGATCTTTGCTTTCTGAGCGCGCCTACTGAGTGTTTGTTTGACGTTTGTCATGTGTTTGTGCATTTATGTAAATGGAAGACGTAAGGGGTTTGGATTTGGGTGTCTCTGAAAAGACGTAAAGAGAATTGTATGGGATAAGACAGACAAATCTGATTGATATCACAGCAGAAATGAATATATTACTATTGAGTGAAACACACTATACCGTTCAATAGCTTGGGGTCGTTAAGATTTACATTTTTTTTTTTGGAAGGAAACGAATACATTGAAAAAGGATGCATTAAATTAATCAAAAAGGACAGTAAAGACATCTACATTGTAACAAAACTTCAAATAAATGCTTTTCTTTTGAACTTTCTATTCATTAAAGAATCCTGAAAAAATGCATTACAGTTTCCACAAAAACACTGAGCAGCAAGCAACTGATAATATGAAATGTTTCTTGAGCACCAAATCAGCATATTAGAATCATTTCTGAAGGATCATGTGACACTGAAGACTGGAGTAATGGCTGATGACAATTCAGTCCTGCCATCACAGGAAGAAATTACATTTTTAAATATATTAATAGAGAAATTAATTATTTTAAATTTGTAATTATTAGTGGTCGACCAATATTAGTTTTTTGATGGCCGATGCCGATATCTTAGAGAGTGGGGTGACCGATGGTCGATATAAAGCCGATATATAATATACATAATTTATATTTATTTTAATTCATATTTAATACATTCGAAATATGAAAATAAATGTAAAAATTTTTTTTTAAAATAAACATGCTTATACGCCAACTTCTTGATTCTGCAATCATATTACAGTATTTTTCACAAATAAAGTAATTGTTTAAAAATATATGAATAAAAAGGAAATAAGTACTCAGTATTCTGGTAAGTTTGTGCACACTGGTAATCATATTTGCTTCAAATACAGACAAGGTAGCACTCATTTTTCATATAGCACTGTGTAAATGACATTAATATGACATAGTGGTCAACTGAATATAGCACAGCATATTTTAAAATTAAGGATTTAAAGTTTGTCGCGTCTCCAGTGAAGCTGAACTCTCCTGTCCACATTCACTTCGCACCGACCCCCACACACAGAAACACATTAATGCAGGCTACAAACGCGCACTTCAGAAGATCTCACGGCTGGATCCGTTTAAATCTGAAAGGATTGTGAAATTAAATGTTTATTGGATATTCAGAGATTTGTTTTAACGATATAGATGCGTATTAGCTGAATGTTGATGGTAAATGAGAAAGTATTATAGCCTATTGTTAGCCTTTCCGTTGCTAATAATATAAAAGCAAACGCTACTTTTTCGCAAACCGTTTACTTTTTGTTTAATAGGTATAAATTATGTATATTTTAATAACGTATTAGATATGACTGTTAAACAGAGGTCGTAAACTAATGAAGACAGAGAAGAACGTGAGCGCTGTATGATCAGGCGCTGCTGTTCTCAGGCACTGGCGTTTTCAGTGCCACCCGTCAAAATAAAAGTCCAAAAAAAATGCCACATATCGTAATTATATTTCACTAGTAATTATATTTCACAATTTTACTTCTTTTTTTTTTTTTTTTTTTACGTATATTGATCAAATAAATGCAGCTTTAGTGAGCATAAGGGACTTCTTTTAAAAAAATGTCTTACCGACCCCAAAGTTTTGAATGTGACGCATCATTTCTATCTGCAAAAACAACAATATTTATCAGAAAAGGCAATGTACAATTTTCATTGCGAACTAAAGCAGCCAGGTTTTATAATCTCTAGATGTATCATAAATCACATTAGAGTATACTTAGCTTTTTCACCAGAGGTCGTAGTTCAGAAGTCATAGGGCTGTTATCATGGTCTACTTTGTTTAATTAAGCAAAAATGAAAAGTAAGGCCCGTGGCAGCATCCTGAATCATCTTGGGCGAATGGCGTGGCAGCTGTTCAAAGTTCTGCTATGGAAATGCTCAATATTTAATACATCGATTAGCATTAACAGCTCGAGCAGAACTGTCTCAATAGTTCCATTATTATTTGATATCTCTCCGCAGAGCAATGAGAAGTGGCATAATGAAAGGTGGATCTCTATTTCAACCTTGAAGGGGTTGGGCACCCTGCCAGTAATGAAGACGTATTAAACCTTAATGTAACTTAATGTAGCAGGTGTCTTATATATAATGTACAGTAGCTCTTTCTAAAGCATTATATTCGTCCCTACTACCTTAAAAGCCACTAAATCTTGTGGGCTAAGTTCGTCTGGCTATGATTTCCCTTCATTAATCGATAGAAAAATTGTTAACACACCTTAACTGGGATCCATTAGTCTGTCCCCAGACAATAAATGTGCCAATGCAGCCCAGCGGGGAGTGCAAACTGCCCGGTGCACTCAGGTTAATGGCGAAAGTTGAACAAGTGACCACTTAATCTGCAAGGACGTCATATTCAGCTGCAGTCTACTCTGCGGGATGACCAGGCTTGAGAATCATAAAGGGAGGAGGCTGATACACTCATACTTCCACTTCCGGCTCTCATCCGGGTGTACACTAACTGATAAAATAATTATATTAATTATAATATATATATATATATATTTAAAGAAATACACTTGTGATAAAAATGCAAGGAGATGCTTAATAAATATATTTTCTTAATAGTTTATAATAAATAATATATTTTATATAAACCTCTTCACATCAAATCCAAAATATCATACTGCTATGATCTGTTCTGTGTTATTCTTTTTTTAATTTTTTTTTCCAGATTTAGAAAAAGTCTCACTAATGCCACAAGTCTAATTTTTACATTTGAGAATAGTATAGATACATCAGAGTTTAGGTAACAGTTTTATATTACAGTTTTTCACAATTGCTAAGACACATTTCTCGAAACCACCCATTTTACTCACAACATTAAACACAAAACTAAATCTTCAAACTACATCTTGTGGCAAAATCAAACAATCGGCTCAAAACCATTTTGTCTGTACTCCAAATTTTTGACTGTACTTTCAGATCATACACACATCAGTCAATACACTACACATAATTTATTGGACACTACATAAAAAAGAAAGAACACAGAATCCAGAGCATGTAGTTACAGAAAAAAATGTATATAGTAAACAAAATCTGCAAAATGTAATCACAACTAGGTGAATATATTGTATACTGTATGTACTGAAAGTATAGTATTGTATTGAATATTGTATACTATTACAGTTTTTCAAAACTGCTTACACACAGTTTTTGAAACTATGGCTGCATTTCTCAAAACTGTACACACAAAACCACAAAACACGCACACAACATGCAAAACGTCACACGTCTCTTGCAAAAGCAAACACTTCATTTAAAACAGTGTTTTTGCATACTAACTCTACACACAAATATCAAATGATTAGCCACATACACAACAAACTACACACAGATGTGAAAAATGTAATACACTACTATCTTTTATCTTTTGCTTGTCCAGTGTGCAGTGGAGTGTACAGGAGTTTGTCACACATACATGTATGTGCACAAATACACTGTATACATGTTAGTGTTGTCACGATACCAAAATTATGACTTAGATACGATACCAGACTAAAATACCTCAATATCGATACCATGGCCAAAAAAACACCCAATAAAAGTAATTGAGTAATATGACAACAGAACTTATTATTCATTGTTTTATGTCCCGCGCCGCGCTTTATTTTCTCATGCGCGCATGTTTCTGTTGCTTTCTTTGTCATGCGCTGCGTGTATATATTTAACTCTTCTGCTTCCAGTGTTTAGTGAACGGTGGAAGCAGAGCTCTGCACACACGTCCTGACTCCTGCTGTCACACATCGACGCAAATGAAGAAATACAGCTCTTATTAGCGTGCTGTCCTCCTTAAAGTACCGGTACTAATAAAATTCCATATCGTACCGTTTGTAATAGCAGGGTATCGCGATACTTTTCTAGTACCGGTATATCGTGCAACACTAATACATGTATGCACAATTGATGTATTTTACAGTAATGGAACTGAACTGAACTGAATCAACACTGAACTGACTTGAGCTGAATAATGACACTTTTGGCTTGTTAGAGCTGCTTTTCAGGAGAATTTGCATTTGTTACTATTGTGAAGCCGCTTTGATACAATCTGTATTGTATAAAGCACTAAAAAGTGACGACATACCGGTATATGTATATGCAGAATATATTTACAAATGCAAGGGTGAAAAATATATTTGTTTCTCCAAAAAATGAGTTTTGATTTCTAAGTGATCAATTTTTATGTATAAGTGTTTTCACACATGATCTTTGGTGTAGGTAATCGGGAAATGATTGTGGCATTTAAATGGCAGTGTTTCCCAAATGAAACACAAGAACGGTTAGTTTTGAGTGATGTGTATAATGTAGAGAACTGTTTTAGAGTTTTGCAAAAAGTTTGTTTTTCAGTTGCATATATATAACGTATAATGTGCTTGTAGTTTTGCAGACTTGGTCTGAAGATTCAGTACATGAGTGAATGGTTTCTCTGAATGGGATTCACTTTTAGTGTATAAGCAATTTGAAAAAATGTAAATGTCTGTATATTCAGCACTTGCATACTGTAAAAATACAGTAGTCCAAATGCAAAAGGTAAAAAAGTTACAGTACACTTAAAAAATTTGTGCAACTGCAAAATCAAAGTCAGTGAGAGATTCATTCTGCCTCAGCTTCTTCCTCCTCGTCCACCACCTTATCCACATACTCTTTCTCCTCTCCTTTTCAGATTGTTTTCATCTATTGTTGTCAGCATTCAGTGCACCTGTACCATCTGTGCAATCTGAACTGGCTTATTTTGTACAGTTGTTTGATCACATCATTAGAAACGAGTGTAAACTATTTTGAGCCATTGTGTGTAAACGATGACAACTGTGTTTTAATTGTTTAACTTTTGCAACACAAGTGAATCACAGTGCAAAATGTGTTTTAGTGAGTCCGAATGTGTTTAGAGTTTTGCAAAAAGGGTGCATGAGATGTCTAACTGCCTGAACTTGTTTAAGGTTTTACAGAAAGAGTGAGTTATTTAAAAAATGGGTTTAGGCCTTTGAGAATTTGGTTCAGAAAATGGGATTTAGTGTCTTAGCAAATGTGAAAAACTGTACTGAAATGTTTTATGAACAGAACGTTTCAAGAGTCTTTTCAGTTGAAGGAAAGTATGAATGTAAACAGCACTTTTCACTGTCCATGGCTTGACAGAGGTGAGCTGCTATGATGCATGATTTCAATACTCTTCCTCATCTGAGGGTGACCACTGGAGGACAAATACACCTGTTTGTGACAACATCTTCCTCTCATTTACAAACCTCAGCGTTTGTGCTGTCAAGTATTATATTTCTGCAGTCTGTATCCCTGAAAAATATTTTTAAAGAAATTAATACTTTTATTCAGCAAGTATAAGTTGATCAAATGTGACAGACATTTATAATGATACAAAAAAAATCTATTTCAAATGTTTCAAATGTTCTCTTATAAACTTTATTTTTTTTAAACAGAAAATAATCTAGTTTCCACAAAACTTTTAAGAAGCAGTTTTCAACATTGATAATTAATAAATTGTTACATTGATTCAAACTGTAATAATATTTCATAATATTACTCTTTTAATGTATTTTTGATTAGATAAATTATCAAAATTTGATCAGAAGGGACTTCTTTCAAAAATCTTATAGACCCCAAACATTTGAACAGTATATTTTGTTGTAGTGGAAAACATTTAAAGATAACTTTTGTGAACAAAGCTTCATGAATAAATAAAACAAAACTTTAATATTTTTAAATAATTTTACATATAGTACTGTTTTGTGAAATGTTTTCTGAACACTTCCTGTTTACCACAGTTACCAGTATGGGGAAAAATAAATAAAAAAAAAAAAAAGGAAAAAGTGAGGTTTATGATTTACACAGTATTTTCAGTGTTTTTTTAAAAAAAATATCAATTTCTTTTTCAGCTATGGGTACGTTTACACAAAAACGATGTACTAAAAACAAAAGTTTTTCCTTTGTGTTTTTTGTGTACAGATGACAACATTGTCAAAACGATCCCTGTTCACATGGATCTACGAAACGACTAAAAACGCTGTTTTCTGCATGCCAGGCCAGTAGTTGGTGATGTCACTTTGTAAAGAAATACTATGCGCCTATAGACTGAACATGTAATACGCATGCGCATGATGTCACTGTTTTCACAAATTTGCATTTTTGTAGTTTACACAGAAACGATAATGCTATAGCTTTCAAAAATGTGCAATTTGAAACCCGTTTTTGAAAGTTTGCCTCCCAAAGCTCCTGTGTAAATGAACGGCCAAAATGCATAAAAAGTTTTCTGTTTTTAGTCGAAAACGCTGTCGTCTCTCGCTGTTACCTTAGAGGTGTTACGATGGCGGGTTTGTGACACGCAGCAAACACAGAACAGCTGCTGTGTGTGATCAGACAGGCCTGTGTGAGAGTATCCACATAGCCTAATTGAATTTGGTCAACCTGTTTTGATCTCCCTCTCTTTCTGCTGAAGCCACTTAGCGGGCTAATTATTATTGGGATGAGTCAGCTCCAATATATCGCATCCCCCAAAAAATCCATGGAGAATATCAGTGGATGTCCAGAGCACTTGCTTTCGGCCTCCAAACAGGCTGTGTGAAAATTAGATCAATGAGAGAATATATGTGACAAAGGGGTAATTAAGTGGTGTCATGCTGCCAAACCTGATGGGGACGAGAGAAATGTGTGAGGTAATTCCATTTACTTTGTCTTGGATTGTGCCCCATCATAACTGCTAATTCAATTGTACATTCATTCTGCCAACTCCTCGCCATTAAGTATGCATTTAATTGCTTCCATAAAGCTTTTAATATGCAGCGCACAAAACAGGGACATGACATCCACGCTCAGATCGCAGCTGCCCTGCCTCCGCTACGATAACATTGGATAGGTGGCGGGAGGGGGGTCCGGATTCAAATATATCTGTGCTGCACAAACATCTGAAGCCCATTTCACGTCCATAATTCATCTTGGGCATGTATATGTGCACTCCACGCACAGAAAGAGTTGTAACAGCCCGTGCTTTTGTTGTCTCCTACCAGTAAAAAGCGTCTTATCTTGTCGCTAGACAAGAGCTTAAGGCCGCCACAGCGCACCAGCTCCCTGATAAGGGACAGACACGGTGCGACAAGGAAAAGGGAGGAAACATCAGACGCAGAGGGAGGAGGAGAAGGAGAGATAAAATCCGTGTTCAGGCATCGGTCTCTGCCTGACAAACAGGCCACACATTAAAGCCGAACAAAGGCGACAGACCATCAATTCAACGATATGTACACAATCATTACAGCGAGGAAACAAAGGCTGGTGTCAATTGCGCCTGCGTTATGCGCAGTCTCTCAAATTAAAACCTTGTAGCGAACCGCATCTGATGGCAGGAGCTATTTAGCGGCAATATTTTACAGCGCAGCCAATGAAAAGCAATAACTGTTTTATTTAATGTATCTGCTCCTGGCAGCTGCTCGGGGAAGGACGCTTAATAGAAGCTGTCGATCAATGTCAGGGCAGGGGCAATAACAGCCCCTCACTGCAATAAACATGAAGACAAGATAACGTCGGTCCTAGCTGATCAGTGCCTTGTTAACTTCCAGTCTAGCAGGCTCCGTTTGTCATTTTATTTTGTAACACTCATAATTCGTCAAGCTAGATGGCTATCGGAGAGCTCCTTTCTTTTTTTTTTTCCTTTCCTCTAATTTGCCCCCTGAGGAGAGGTGAGGGAAAAATAGCACAGGAGGAGAACAGCCACTTGTAAATAATGTACATCATCCTGACACGACGGATCTATGGCCAGATCAATGTGTGTATACTGTGAGGGGATTTGCGTACACATGCAAGTACGTATGACCGATCGGAGGACGCCGAGGGCAGATGGAGACATCTGTTGATTCAGGAGATACAGGATGTTTACACCTAGGACAGAGAAATCTCTCGTTTCTTCAGTTAATATTGGGCAGAACATATTGGCCATTCCTCAAAACAGATAAGTGAGTGTTTGTCCTGACATGGGGTCACTTTGTTCTCCAAACTTTACTTTGTGTGGGCATATTTTGATAGGTTTTCTTTCTTTGGTTAGAGAAAAAAGATGGTAGACATTATGGCCAGGTGATGCCAAAATAAAAGTCATCCATTTATAATTCAAAGTAAATATGGACCTTTTTCACAGGCTGATGATGTATATCTGCTTTAATTAAATCATATTAAATCTGGAAAATATTTTTAATACTTTAATTTTTCAACAGTTTATTATTATATATTAAATTAAATACAAGTAAATATATCACAACAAAAGTAACACAAAAGTAATCATTATAAGTAATCAGAAAAGTAATCAGTGTATATATATATATATATATATACATACATACATACATACATACATACATAAATTATATAAAATTATTGCTTTTGTTATTTTTATATATAAAAAATAATTTTAAGTTTAAAATGATTTATTATTAATTATTGCATTTATATTTTACTTTTTAAAATATTTTTTATAATGTAAACCATCTTTCTCAATTGTTTTCCTCTTCTTTTATTTTTTTTTAAGATGTAGTCATAGAAGCTTTAAACATTTTGGCACACTTCTAAAATTAAAAGTTTTTATTTTTAAATTATTTAAAAATATTTGTTTGTTGTTTTTATACGAAATATTTTTTTTTTAAACAAAAAAATATAGAATATTATTCTAAATATATACATACTACTATTACTAATAATAATAAAATAATTTATATTAATATTACATTGTTTAAAATTATGTAAACCATCTCTCTCTATTTTCACCCCTTTTGTAAAATCGTGGCATCGTATTTTTTTCCCCCTCTCTTTTTTTTTGATTTAGTCATAGTAGCTCTCAGCATTTTTTACACACGTTTGTCATGTTCCCAACTACATCCAGTGTAGTCTTTTGATTTTAACACAGGTAAACTAAAGTAACTGTAGACCATCTGGGAGACAAGTTTTAATCTTTATAAAAACCTTCACCCAAAGTCCTCTGTCCCAACGGAGTGGAGATTAAATGCTTCTTCACATTAGTAATGTCAGCACAAAATGATTATCTTCTCTGAATAATTTATCCCCTTGCACAGAGTAATTTCCTTATCTTTCCTTTTTTGCCTCTTTTACTGCGGAGGAAACGGTAAATGGCTGTTAGTCTTCAGAAAACCAATGGATCGTCTTTTCCATCAATCAATTAAAAAACACTTACCTCACACTCAACATGATTTATATCTTGTTAATAGAATTGTCTCACCATATCCCTGTATTATTATACCTCTAAATTCCATTAGCTATTTGCTTAATGCTCAATTTAATGCTGACCTCTAAGGGGAGAGAGATAGCTGTATTAGTCTAATAATAGTCATTGTACACTGAACCTCTTTCTGGGAATGCTGTAGGTCAGGGCAGGGAGAGGTCTCTGGATTCGCTGAATATAGTGCCCATCACAGTGACCTCTCTATCAGAGTACACAAACTCCCTGTGCTTTAAAAGAGCATCAGTGCACAGCCATCACAGCGAGAGATTGATTTTCCACCTATGGAATTCGGAATGCATCACAGTAAACATGGAGGCACTGCCGTACCTGATCTGATGTTCCGGAGATCCCTGGCTGGGAATTTATTCCCGATTGAATGTAAAAAATTATTTTCATGATTTGATATCACAACATTTTTTTCTTTTGTCAAATCAACTTAGATAATTTATGTGGTTCAGATAACATAATATTTAGAGTTTCTGTTGATTAAACCAATCTCCTTCATTGTAGTGACTCAAATTTTTAATTTCAATGAACTCAAAAGTTTAAGGCAACCAGGTTACTTACTTTTTTAAGTTAAATCAACAATCCTTTTTTTACAGTGTTGAGGATGGTTGCATGGTGACGATGCATGTACATTTTCATCACTGTAGATCTAAATGCAACATACTGTATCCAGAATCTGTATCATTTTAGATTAGATTTGGTTATTTAGCATGCAAACAAATGCATTCTCACAGACCGATGGTTCCATGAGTGGCTCTAAAACTGTATTCCACTGAGTGCCCTTGACACAGTTGCATGTAAGATAGATTTTAAATATTCATTACAGCAGGCCCTAAAGGCCCATCGTCATCCCGTACCCCAGGGATGAAGCAGCACTGCTGCACGGGGATAAGTTAAAAACTACCGTATAGCGTCATCCAATAATCAATCATGGAACTTGCCCATGATTGCAATCATTTATTTCAAAGTTTTGCATAACATTTCAATACATGAAGTCAGAATTAACAGAGGAATCAAAGCATCCTGCTTCATCAAGTTTTTCTCCACACAATTGAAGTGAAACCTTTTTTTGTTTTTGTGGTTTTTATTAATTTGTTTATTTATTGACATGAAAGTTACAGATTATACAAGCTATTTTTTCTATATTTTAGGAGGCTCTGATAAATTATGATAGCGCCATTTATTAAAAGAGCATGGGTCCCACTTTATATTAGGTGGCCATAACTACTATTGTACAAAAAATAAATGTACTTATTGTGTTCATATTGTATTGCAAAACACTTTTGCTGATATTGAGGTGGGATACGGGTAAAGTTAGGGGCAGGTGTGGTGGTATGAGTAAGTTTAACGGTAGGGTTAAGTGTAAGGGAAGTGTCAACAGTGTAATTATAAATGTAACTACAGAAATTAATTACAGATGTAGGTAATTTTTAAAATGTAAGTACAATGTAAAAACATGCATGTACACAATAAGTGCATTGTATCAAATGATTAATTTAAATGTTACTACATAGTAAACATACATAGTACATAGTTAAGGCCACCTAATATAAAGTAAGTCCAGAGCATAAGTGGGGATGATTGGCACTTCCAGTGTAAAGTATAATGATTAAGAATGATAATTTATCTAAATACATGCATTATATTAAGGGTGACATGCATGCTAGTTGAAATATGTGTATTATGAGACATTATTTCAGAAACATTTGTGTTAAGCAGTGTTAGTTTGGTTTAAATGAAAAAAATGTAATTTCTGTTTGTTGTTTTCTTAAGGCCAATTCACACTGCACTGACAGACAGCAGCAAAAACGTTGTCGGGTTTTGTCATATCAGTATTTCCTCTGTCGGCATTGTGCGGCTCACATTTTTGCCGATTGAACATGTTGAATTGGCATTTGTCAGGTCGTGGAATGTCTGAGAAGTGACGTTCTGTAATCTGGTGATTGTCGCGTTGGTCTGTGTCTGTCGGTGCAGTGTGAATTGGACTTTAAAAGCCCTCAGTTACACAACTTTATTTATAAACAAAGTCTTGAAAATATGTATGTTTTACCTAGTTGGGTGAATGTTTGTTCAACAAAGAATGAATATTGTGCCAACCAACTCCGGTCCACACTACACTGAAAAAAAACAATAAATAATATGTACTTTAAAAATATGCATGCAAAAACTTGCATGGAAAAAGTAAATTTCACATATGGAATTATGTAAACTCTACTTATCTAAGTTAAGTAAAATTAAAAATGAAAATAAGTCATTTCAACTTGGACAGTAAAATGTTGTTATTTCTACATAGTTGAAGTTTCCCTTTTTACTCAAACAATATAACACTGAATTAACCCACACTTTTAACGTGTATGCTTTACTTAGAAACTAGAAATCTAACTAAATAATACAGTAGATATTGCGTAGACACCTTATCTGCATAATAGTAAACTCAGTACCCACCCTAACACAATACTTGGTACACAATACACAGTGCACAATGGAACATTCGATGGATTGTTTTTGTGTATGAATGTGTCATTTTGAGTAGAAAATGAACTCCAAATGTCACAAAATGGCAAGTTACTAAACCTAACAACAAAAGCAATGATAAAACAGTGTAAATAGAGCTGGAAAAAGAAAAAAAAAATCAACCTTATTAATTATTCAAGCCCCAGTGCATGATGGGAACACCAATATCAGAAAAGTTGAGTAGTTTTACTTAATTTTATAACGTTGATATTTACACTTTAATTGCTACAAGCTTTAATGTTTTTTTTTATTATTCTTGCCTGAACTAACTTTTTCATGTAGAAATTACATTTGTTTTTTCTGTAGTATTTACTTCACCACAGAATCATTTTTATCAGTGTATATACTAGAATTCAGTGCATGCAGGAGGATTTCATATATGGATATTCTTTGTGAATGACCATGCAGAAGATATTATAGTCATTCTAGTAATTCTCTAACATTTTTTTGCCGTTAACATTTCATCCTTGAATGTGAATACATAAAGGGTAAAAATGGCACCAAAAGATTCTTTTGCTGCTACACACCTACTGAATAACAATGTCCTTTATTTTTGTTCACATCTTGTCTTGAATCTCTGCCAAGAGAAATACTCTAATGTATATTTCTATAGGGAAAGCCCTGTCAGAATCTCACAGTCTTCTTTTGCATTCCATCAGGTACTGACTGACCCCAAACAAGGTATTTGTTTAATTTCCAAAGCTTATCATTTATTTTCTCTCACAAAAGAAACATGAATATACTCAAGTGAGGTAAACTCCAAAAATATCTATGTACGACACACACATACACTATTCCACTATTACACCATTCAGTGGATCCCACTTTTCCCAGCACTGGCTAATGGAACATACTGACGGCAAATAAATATTCCACTGAGGCCGTTTCATGTAGAGAGGGGTTTTGAATATCAAATCTGGGTTTTGATCTAGTCAGATGATCTGTACAGTAATAACAGGGCAGAGACAACAGCTCCCCGTGGATAAAACACAGAGTTCGTAGACATCAGCCAAATACTGACCACAGTTATTAGATTAGTGTAAATCATGGCATGATCAATAGCAACGTGTTTATTTTTGTGCTCTGAGTTATTCATTAGAAATTCAAACAGCCTTAAAGAGGCTCATTAGGATCTGATTTGCTGGGGCTCACAGAGACTTATTGCCCCATTGTGGAGAAGGAGAAAAGGCCACCGGAGACAGTAAGGGGGTAGATCCTCACAATGGACAATTTGTTCACATGGCTCAGCTATAAAAATAGGAGGAATGAAATTGAAGATGGTGTCTGTGTGTGTGCAAACAAATGTAGTATGATATGCCATTCTCTGTTATTTAATCCTGCTGTCTTTTATGTGTTATAAATTAAGGTATGGGAATTGTAAAAAATTTAAAGGGGGGTGGGGGTCTAATGCTATTTCATGCATTCTGACTTATTTACACTGTTAAAGAGTTGGATTCTCATGCTAAACATGGCCAAAATGTCAAAAAATGAGTTGGACGTATGACGGAATATTTCTGTGCCAAATACACTCCTTCAGGATTCGAACAAGTTTCGGAATGTTTTTTTCGAGTATGGCCCTTTATGAAGTCATAAAGGGCGGAATTCCTTGTATGTGCACTTCTCCCGGATATGCGCGTGCACACATCAACCATAACTAGAGCAAGAGCGTCAACAACGAGCTTTGTTCGGGTTACGGGAGCCGTCGGCAGCGCTGTCATTTTGTTTTTAGACCACGAAATCAACAATGTCACCAAAGAAGTGTGTTTCTGGTTGTGAGGGAAAGATAACCTTGTTCAGCTTTCCAAATAACCCAGCGTTAAGGAAACAGTGGATGCAGTTTGATTTTCCGGAGCTGCAACGGAGTTCTGCAAATGTGTTTGTTTGTTCCTGGTCATGAGTCGAAACCGCAGGCGGTGAGTGAAACTGCATCAAATGTCTGTGTTTTGTTGGCAATCGGCACGCGTAAGTGCATATAATGTAAACAACACGAACGTTTAGGGAATCGAAAGTTATCCAGCGAGTGTGTGTGTGTGTGCGCTCAAGATTCTTTAGCTCCGCCCACTGCACGCCTTCACGAGTTCGGCTATTTTCGGAAAGAATCGGTACAGCGTATCTGTCTTTTATAAATGTGATAAAACTAAAGACTCTTCAGAGATATGAAGGATGCAATACTACTCTATAGGTACAAGATTAACATGAGATTAGCAGAAACTGTGTGTGTTATGCCCCCTTTAACAATTCTTAACGATTCTAGTTCTTTAATGAATCCATGAACGCTTCTTTAAGGAAAAAAATATTTGGGAAATGCAATTCCATTGCCAAAATTATGAGATCAGTTTAAAAATAAAATGAAAACTTAATTTTTGTTGTAAATCTATGTGTTTGATAATCATTCTTTGGTGAATTGGACTGCACTGGTTAAGCTTTTTGTTTGATTCAATAAAAAGAACCTACTTAGAATAATTTATTCAGGAATCACACCAGCCTGTTTGCACTGTACTGTATGTTTTTGATTCACTAAAAAGAAATGGCTCATTCGAGATACTGCTCACGCTGTGTTTCACGCCGTGGATTCAGTAGCATTATTGCGACGCCGTTAAGTAGCCTGTCAATCTCTGTCGGAGTATCCCTGTACACATTCTCTCTGTACGTATCTCTGTCTGCATCAGCAAAAGTCTGCATGAGTGATATTTTTTTCCGATATTTTTTTTTTTTAATGGAACCAGTTTTGAATGATTAAACCTAATTATCTGTATATTAAAATGATCAGAGAGAATAAAATTATATTTATGAAATGTGATTTAAAAACAGGACTTTAACAATGCATGCTTTTGTAATTACTGATAAATGCAGCGCATTTTGAGAGGCAGGTCTTAAAAGCTATTTTGTCATTATCACATTATTGCATTACCATTACTCGGTGTACAGTAGCCAGTTCAGATAATTCAATTGAATTGCATTAGGGAGCTCAGATCCCATTTGACTGGGGAAATGGAACATTAATTGGCATTTGTTCAAGCCAAACAAAGGACACCAAGGGAATATTACCAAATTAAAAGACTTTCAAACGCAGAGAATAAATCTTCAAGGACTAACACAGCCTGGAAAAATGACCAAACACACTAGAAAATGTTTTTAAAATAAGTGGTTCATGAAAGTGCACACAGCGAGGATTACATTTATAATTCAAAGACATAAAGAGCCCAACCCTTGCTAAACTCATGCACAACATACTCCAATTAAACCACAATTAGAGGCTTTTCTTCATCGCAAGTCAGAGATGAGAGTAGCTTGTTCTGAACACCTTCTTTTATAGCAGACTGTGCTTGTGGGAGGGGAGGGGATTTTTTTTCTTCACATTATTTCACTTTCCATCTCAGTCCTCCTCAGTGAATTGATGGAATGACCTGGACTTGATCTTTGAGGTCAACATGCCTGATGGTTCCTGCAGATTGATAAATTGATTCAAAACTATTACCATGGTAAAAAAGCAATAAGGTCATAAAACTTGCATTGGTCCAGCTGAGTAAATCCGGGGCATTTCGCCGAAGGAGTGGCACGGCAGGATGGGAGCATGCGTCGGAATGAGAGAGCGAGAAATGACTTTGAAGAGCTCATCATCTCCAATCTATTTTTCCCGCTCGTGCTTCATGCCGCCGCATAGAGGCACTTCATTACAGGGGAATAACTGTACACAGCCCGGGCCGTGCGCCTGCCTCCTGCTCCTCGCGGCTCCCCTGAGGGGCTTCAGGTGCTTAATACCTCATCACTGGCTTCATTGAACGCTTTAATCTGCACTCCTGTGATCAATAGAATCCCGCTGTAAATTAAAAGGGCCATTCCGTGTAATCAAACCTGTTAATGCTCATTCTGAAAACCATTATTTGTGGAAGGCATTTAGGGGGAATTGCCACACTGACAAGCCCCCTTGCTTGCAGAGATTATCAGAGGACAAGGATTTGGACAAAGACAGAGAGAAGGATGAGAGAAGGGGGATCCAGTCTGTCCCTCGCCAGCATAACGTGCCCTGCAGACAGAGAGAGGGATTTGAGGGAGGGCGAACGCGAGAAAAACACAAGCGGTGGAACTCAGTCTAGTGCAGAACATAATGGGAGGATGGGCGAGAGGGGAGATAAGTTTAGAGAGAGAGGCCGTCTGTCTGCTCGGGCCTCTCCGACACTCATACGCGCAGAAAATGAAATTTTCGAGCCTGCCATTTCTGCGGCAAATTCAATTACGCCAGCCGCTTGTACAAAGAGCTGTAGCTTCCTTGGGCCTGAAATTGAAAAAAGGCAAGTGCTGATGAGATGGTGAATAACTGGCTCGGCTTTGATAGCAGACAGGTGAGAGAGTCTCTGCTGATCGCTCACGCGAGTCCCAAAACTTAAAGTATCGTACTGAATATTGCTGCAGAGAGGTCTTTGAGGGTCTTTGGAAATACTAAATGTTGACAAACCCACTCACTTATACGAACACGATATGGTATGTGGCGCAAAATATCACTGAAAGCGATGGAGAGGTAAATAATGTGCTGTCGTAGCATCTCCTTTTTTGATTTTCCACATGAGCACATCACTTATACCGTGCTAGTGTAGCGTAAACTTCCAGATCTGCACAGCAAGCTGCCGTAAAATTAGAGCTCTTTCTTGTAATCCTAATTGTTTGTACAATTCATAGTTTTTCTCATGGTGCATTGACATTCCCAGCTGAAAAATCTAATTCTAATTTGAGAGAAAATCCTGCAGGGACTTCATAAGAAAACTGCCATTTAAGGCCGACAAGGCAAGAGGAGAGGAAAGCTATTACTGCTGTATCTTAAAAGGTCAATTACATTCTGTATAATGACTTTGACTGTTTAATCCAAATGTATGAGTCTGTTGCTAAGCCTTCTTCTGACATTGATAGACTTGAGTGGCAGAGAAGGATCTTCTCCTGTCAAGACATCAGCAGCTGGGAGATAATGAGAAATGGCACTTGAAAATTTTCCTCGCTTGGCGGCTACTGAATCGGCTTCGGGAAGAACATGCTGTTCTCTTTCTCTCCTTATCAGCTTAAATGTTTGACTTGGTGTGGTCAGGCGGGGATCAAGTGGTGGTTTTGTTTGCCGCCGGGGCTAAAATGGTCTACGGCGTGACCCAAACAACACTTTTTTTTTTTTGCCAGATATCATCTCTCTCCTTCCTGGATATTTAATGCGATGTTTGCTCTTGCAATGCCTGTGATTCCAGCGCCAGCATCTCATCTGCAGTGTAACACAATTTCCGCACCTGAAAAGCAACTGTCTCGAGTCAATAGACTATAAATTGCTCTTGGAAATGGCGTGATCTTAAATAAAAGGTCTGAAGCGGACCCCCGCCTTTTTTAATCATTTGTATGTTTAGCTGTTTGGTCAATTTACTTTGCCGCTGTGATGTTTCACGGTTAAAGGCCATCAATCACATTCATGGCGAGAAAAATCTCCCGCTACAATATTACAGGTTATTAAAAGGATGATGAGAATGCAGCCACATGGGCAGGCAAATGCCCTTTTTCTCATCTTCTGAGAGTGTGGCCTTGAGATAATCTAGTGATTCATCTTCGCCCTGCCCATCAACAAGTGGCAGTGGGCTCAAGTCCCCAATAATGAGCTACTCTGTCCATTTCACCTTCTAAACACAAACATTAGTCACATCGCATTCTCAGTCCACTTACTATACAGGGATCCTGTACTTGCTACAGCAACCGCTGATGCATTTCAGTTGATCGGCTTTATGAAGGTTATAACTAGACGTGAAGAAATTCAATCTGTGAGTGACAAGCTACAGTGGGGAGAACAAGTATTTGATACACTGCCGATTTTGCAGGTTTTCCTACTTACAAAGCATGTAGAGGTCTGTAATTTTTATCATAGGTACACTTCAACTGTGAGAGACGGAATCTAAAACAAAAATCCAGAAAATCACATTGTATGATTTTTAAATAATCAATTTGCATTTTATTGCATGACATAAGTATTTGATCACCTACCAACCAGTAAGAATTCCGGCTCTCACAGACCTGTTAGTTTTTCTTTAAGAAGCCCTCCTGTTCTCCACTCATTACCTGTATTAACTGCACCTGTTTGAACTCGTTACCTATATAAAAGACACCTGTCCACACACTCAATCAAACAGACTCCAACCTCTCCACAATGGCCAAGACCAGAGAGCTGTGTAAGGACATCAGGGATAAAACTGTAGACCTGCACAAGGCTGGGATGGGCTACAGGACAATAGGCAAGCAGCTTGGTGAGAAGGCAACAACTGTTGGCGCAATTATTAGAAAATGGAAGAAGTTCAAGATGACGGTCAATCTTCCTCGGTCTGGGGTACCATGCAAGATCTCACCTCGTGGGGCATCAATGATCATGAGGAAGGTGAGGGATCAGCCCAGAACTACACGGCAGGACATGGTCAATGACATGAAGAGAGCTGGGACCACAGTCTCAAAGAAAACCATTAGTAACACACTACGCCGTCATGGATTAAAATCCTGCAGCGCACGCAAGGTCCCCCTGCTCAAGCCAGCGCATGTCCAGGCCCGTCTGAAGTTTGCCAATGACCATCTGGATGATCCAGAGGAGGAATGGGAGAAGGTCATGTGGTCTGATGAGACAAAAATAGAGCTTTTTGGTCTAAACTCCACTCGCCATGTTTGGAGGAAGAAGGAGGATGAGTACAACCCCAAGAACACCATCCCAACCGTGAAGCATGGAGGTGAAAACATAATTCTTTGGGGATGCTTTTCTGCAAAGGGGACAGGACGACTGCACCGTATTGAGGGGAGGATGGATGGGGCCATGTATCGCGAGATCTTGGCCAACAACCTCCTTCCCTCAGTAAGAGCATTGAAGATGGGTCGTGGCTGGGTCTTCCAGCATGACAACGACCTGAAACACACAGCCAGGGCAACTAAGGAGTGGCTCTGTAAGAAGCATCTCCGTAAGAAGCATCTCAAGGTCCTGGAGTGGCCTAGCCAGTCTCCAGACCTGAACCCAATAGAAAATCTTTGGAGGGAGCTGAAAGTCCATATTGCCCAGCGACAGCCCCGAAACCTGAAGGATCTGGAGAAGGTCTGTATGGAGGAGTGGGCCAAAATCCCTGCTGCAGTGTGTGCAAACCTGGTCAAGAACTACAGGAAACGTATGATCTCTGTAATTGCAAACAAAGGTTTCTGTACCAAATATTAAGGTCTGCTTTTCTGATGTATCAAATTCTTATGTCATGCAATAAAATGCTAATTAATTACTTAAAAATCATACAATGTGATTTTCTGGATTTTTGTTTTAGATTCCGTCTCTCACAGTTGAAGAGTACCTATGATAAAAATTACAGACTTCTACATGCTTTGTAAGTGGGCAAACCTGCAAAATCGGCAGTGTATCAAATACTTGTTCTCCTCACTGTATATTGCAAATATTCTCTCTGCACACAAATAATAAGACTTTTGAAAGCACTCTCTATCTTGTGAGGTCCCTCCTCTTGTCAGATGGCACTTGTCTGAAGATGATTTAGACCGTGGCTTGATCAAAGCTTTGATCTGAGTGTTAGTTTACAAGCTGTCCTTTTCTGCTAAAGTGACTCTTATCAGGACATAGCCCGATGAGAGGGAATTTTACAAGGCTTTGCACAAGAATTGCGGAGAAAAAGTGAGATTTCACGAGTGACTATTAAACATGGGGAGGAGATACAAAACATGCATTTAATTGAACTTCTTTTCAACTTTGATATGGCACAATGCAATTAGATCTTCCTTGTCGGTGATGAATTATTCCCATCTAAAATATGGGTCAAAATCCAAAGGGAATGAATTTAAATTTCAAATGACTCTATAGAGCTTTTTAAGAAGATTGATGACTTTTTTCCCCCTAGTTTTGATTAAGGTTTTGTAAAATGGCTGTGATTATTTAGCACTTAGAAAAGTCTAGAAAATTAATCATTTTATGAAGTGATATCATTTGATATTTAAATAAGACAAACGATAGAAGTCATCTCACTGTGTTTAAATAGGATTTATAAGCTAATATTTCTTTTATCACTATACAGGATATTAATAATAGAATTATGGATTCTCATACAGTCAATCATCCAATCATTTGAAAGCTGAATAAATTCAAAGCAGTCAGATACATTTGATGAGCTGAATGTATAATGACAATACCATATAATTGTGGTTGTCTGTGTCTGTGTTTCCTACAGAATTCTGTTCAGTTCACTACTTTTATTTATATATATTTACTCTGTCACAACTGTCTTTCTTTAACAACGATGAAAATCAGCCATCAATTATACTGACATGAACTTAAATTATTTGTCGATATGGACATCTTTGAAAATAATAATAACTTTCAGTTCAGTAAATAAGCCACATGTTGATTCAGTAACCACACTGATGGATTCAGTTTAGTGAATTGTTCTGAAACTGGAAACTTGTCTTATTTGAACTATATTACTTAAACCAACCAGCTTGTTTGTTTGGTAATCACACTGTAAAAAAAAATGTTTCAACTTAAAGTGTTCGTGCTGCCTTCACATTTTAAGTTGACTAAACTTAAAATCTTAAGTTGACAACTTGGATATTTGAATTGACTAAACTTAACATGTTAACGCCACACGAACACTTACTTTTTTAAGTTGAAACCGGCTCATAAGAGTCATTTGTTAGTTAACTGGACTACTTTGATTGTGCTGAATGTTTTGAATTCACTAAAAAGAAGCAGTTCATAAGAGTTATTTGTTCGTGATTTGAACTACACCGGTTACGCTGTATGTATTTGATTCAATAAAAAGAGCTGGCATAGAAGAATCATTTATTCGTGGATTTGGTTGCGTTAATATATTTTTTTGCGTGCAGGCTGGGAGGACAACTCAATAGAAAGATGTCTCTTACCATTATTTCGCAATGCGCAATGTTTTTATTAAATACGATTTCAATGCAGACTGAACTCAAAACATTCACAACAAGGTAAAATATGATTTAGTTTGCCATGATGCTAAAAATTCTGCAGGGAAGTGTGCAGGAAACGTTGGTTATAATATTCAGTCATTGCTTTCCAATGTCAAACAGATGACACGCTCTCATATATGAACACATATTTGATTTCTGAGCATTTCCTTTTAATACAGTAAATGACGTCCATTCATTTTGGATGCCTATATTAAGCAGGTCTATTCTATCTGTACAACAAAACAGTAGAAATAGATAATCTAATTTTCTGTTGAGCGATTTGTCTCTAGAAGGAATGTTTGTAACACAATTTGTTACAAAAATCCCTGGGCTTTGATAGATTTATAACAAAAGAGCCAAAACGGAGGGTGCCACTATCGCTCCCCTGACCCCATAAATCACATCTTTAGTGACCACATATTAAGTGCTTTTCTCATTCCCCGCCCATTAAAAGTAAATAATCTGCAGAGAATGAGGCATTTGCTAAGGAGGCATCCTATTTTTCATATGTGACAGTTATCTGAGTGAAGGTGTGCAGGTGGGATGGGAGGTGGAGCAGAATGATGATGTCAGATTAAGGATGGCGGATGCAGAGTCTCACAGCCCCTCTGACCGTGTGTATTTATAGAGGAAGGAGAATTTATTGGTGGCTGCTTGCTGGCGATGCAGTCTGGCACATTTTACATCCTAAACTTGGATCATCATTTAACACTGATGACGCATAGAATGGTTCGGTACCCTCTCCAGATGTACATCGCAAATATCTTGCTGAATGTGTTCTGGCTTCCTGTTCATACATCTTGGGTCACCATAAAAGCATAGTAAGTCACATACATCTGGACTGAATAATTCCACATATTTATAAAATGAAGTTTCGCCCCAGCAAGTGAAATGAGATGCAGACTGCATTGGTGGAGGCGAGTAATTAAGTTCATTAAGTTAATTATTTTTTCCTCCTGAGCGAAAAGAAGGAAATAGCAACCAATCACTAATTAAGTCCTCCCCTCATCATATTGGGAAAAAATGAACATTATGCGGCTACATCGGTTTCATGTTGTTGCATATTCATAGCGTTAAATTAATTTAATACCTCCCATATAAATCATGCAAATTTATGAAGTGATGGTTTCATTTTATTGCACCATATTAAGTCATGTTCGATGCACAAGGTGGCCGTGAAGTGAGACATTACTCAAGGTTAGTCCGTGTTATTTATGACATATCTGTCAGTTAATACTCAACTGGCTTTTATTGCACTTTAATGCGCAAGGAAGTAATAATATGAAGCGCAGTTATAAGGGTGATGATGGCACAGATGTGTTGGACAGCAGGGCAGAACCAATGCTATCTGAGACTGATTAGTCTTAGAGCTGTGCACAAAACACAGATACATATCATTTTTAACCTTTATGGTCTGTTACTTTGGGGTCCGCAGGGTCATTAAATAATTCAATACAATTGTCTGATGGTGTGATTTTATTTTATGTATGTATTTTTATTTATTTTTTTTGTATTATTTTATTATTAAATAATTTAGTACAATTCTCTGATGGTGTGATTATTATTATTATTATTTTAATTAATTTCTTGATTGCTGAGATAATTTAATTTACTATTTTATATTTTCTGTATCATTGAGAGATACTATTATAGTTTTTATTTAAAAAAAAATTGAATTAATTGAATTAGTCTTTTTTTTATTAGTTTTTGTTTTTAAAAAAATGTCTATATAGTTTTTATTAATTTTTATTTTGGTTTTAGTTTTAGTTATTTTATTACATCAAGTTAAACTAAATGAAAATGAGAAAATGATTAACTTTTTTTATATATGTATATATATATTTACATTATAACGTTAACATATTTTTTTTCAAGTAATGAAAATTGTTTTTTTTTTATGGTTTTAGTTCAGTTATCCCGTTACAATATGAAAATGTCATAATTATAAACCATTTCACTATTATTGGAAAAAATAATTGAAAAGAGTAAATTTATGTGGCAGTGCCGCGTAGAATCCAGTTTCACTTTTTTGCAGTTTGCTTTGGCTTATTTGTTTGAAGACAGACAGAAAATGGCATTATTACGACATATTTCAGCTAGTTTTTCCAGCCTTTTATTATGCAGTGAGAAATAAAATCCCTGCAATCCTCAGGGGATCTGCCATCTTTCCAGTTTAAACATTTGCCAGATCACATCCTCTCACCGCTGTTCTTTTGACTCAGGGACCTCAAAAGCCTCTTTTGAATAACTGGCTTCTGACGTGGAACATTTGACATACAGACCAGGCCAAGCACACCGATTATACGTACTTGGAAAAATGAAAAGCTACTTCATAAGACCCCTGGTTTGGGTCATAACACCACGATTGTTCTTAACTAGTGCGAGTGAGAGAATCCAGCTGGGTCATATCTCCCTCATTAATGAGTCATTGGGGGACCCTGTACCATTACTATGATCCGGATTGTGCACTTGCTGCAATTTGCCACGATTAATGGAGGAGGGTCAACCCGGGTCACTTTCAATTTCCACCCAGAGGGGCGAGAAATGGAAACAACTCATTTGCACAGATTTGAATAATTTGCCCCCTTGAAAAAAAAGAAAATATGGGGCGAGGAGAAAGAAAGAGGCGATAAAGGAATCGGGTAGAAGACTCGAGCGCTGTTGCACTTTGCACAATAATAAGCCACGCTGCCGTCGTCGGCTGGCACAAAGGCAATAATGAATATGATTGAGGATATGAATCCAGATGTGGGAATAAAGCTCGCCTTTCTCTGTGCAGTCTCACTTGGGAGCGTCTGCTGCGTCTAGTGAGCTTTTAAACTTATCATAAATGTATTAAGATTGCACCGGGCCATGAAACAGCTGTACACAATTAATCTTCTGCAAATCTTATCTGAAGAATTGCTTTCAGCGAAGTAACATCTGCTGCGAGAGGTGCTTATTCATGGGCGACGCTCGCCTGCCACACTTTTATGTGTAGGGCACGATCATTGCCAATGAAGTAAAAATTCATCGTTTTCCCTGTTCGGTAAAAATAACATTCAGCAGCATTAAAACATCATCCATCAACATTGTCTTGGGGGCTCCAAACCCGTCGCAGCCCGACAAATTAAAGAGAATATTCATTTCTGTGTGAACTTGCAGTGTGCAGCTTCACTGAGCTGATATAGTTTTCATTTTTTTCTCTCTCTCTCTCTCTCTCTCTCTCTCTCTTTGGAGATGAAATTGAAGCAGTGCATTTCAATATCGCCAGCGCTCCGGCAGTTGGGCCTGGTGCAGGAAGTACATAGTGTGACTGCCATCATTGTCTCTCTGTGACCTAACAAGGGCCTTTGTGTTTGGATGTGAAATGGAAAAACACATTGCAGTGTGAATACATTCTAAATAAAATATCATCAATGAATCCTGGTTTCCACAAAAATAACTGTTTTCAACATTGATCATAATAAGAAATGTTTACAAAATCAGCATATTAGAATGATTTCTGAAGGATCATGGGACACTGAAGACTGGAGTAATGATGCTGAAAATTTGCTTTGCCGTCACAGGAATAAATTACATTTTAACAACACGTTAATACTGTTTTTTTCCTGTTATTTTTGATTTGGTGAGCATTTAAAAATCTTATCAACCACAAACTTTTTAAGTGTAGTGTATATTGAAAAAAAAAAAGAATATTTAAATACATAATTATTTAATACAATAGTGTAGATGCTGGGTTTGCACTTTAATGCACTCCTTTAATATCAAGTATTTAATTTCATATCGAGTAGTTGTTCAAAGTTTGAGAGTGGCTCTGGATTGGTCAGGCAATCAACCAAACAAGGAGAGGAACTTTTATGCACACGTCTACGTCTTTTATCTTCTCAACATTAATTACAATCATGTAATTTATTAATTCCCAACTGTCGGCACCTCACAGATGGCAATATTATTTACAATACACAATGTTGCTTGGAGCCCGGCCAGATGCTGTCTTAATATGGATTTGATCATCTGTAACTTTGGCAGTTTGTCAATTAGTCCATTTTTTTTTTTGCAATATGAAGAAAACAATCTGTTTATTTTGTTTTCTTTTGCCTGTCCCATCTTCCTTTGTAAACCGATACAAAGAGCTAGATTTACGGAATGAGACAAAGGGTAATCAGATGAGATGATAATATAAAAAGTTTGAAACATGGGGTTATTAATATCATAATGGCCAGATTAAAGAACATTATAACTTAAGAAAACAGTCAGAGATTTTTCCAGATATTTGTCCATGTAAATTAAAGGGTTAGTTCAATTAAAATGATCCCATAATTTACTCACCAGTGATTCTAGTTTATAAAATTAGAATTATGGATATTTTACTATTCACTCCCATTATAAAGCTTGGAAGAGCCAGGATATTTTTAAATATAACTCTGATTGTGTTCGGCTGAAAGAAGAAAGTCATATACACCTAGGATGATTTATGGGTTATAAATTATGGGATAATTTTCATTTTTGGCAGAACTAACCCTTTAATAACTAAACTAATAATTGCCATTCGAGGTGATCATCAACCACCCACAACCCCTTTTATTTCTTTATACTGAGTTATTATTTTCTAACTCTAACCCTTAGACTTTCCTTAAAACATTATTTAGTATGTTTTTCAGCAATTTGCAGGGACTATTGGCTGGACCCCACAATGCAGGTCAAGCTTTACCATGTTTATATTTGGCCTACGTAATATTTTTTTGAATGCGTTCAGAAATATAATTACTTGATAGTCTGTAATAGTGATATATTAATATATCATTCATAATAAAATGTTCAATCAGTCCTACCCTGCTGACTTTAAATGGAAATGAAAGAGAAATAACATCAATAATCAGAATTTTTTTTTTTTTTTTTTTGCATGCTGTCCAGTACAACTGTGATTCAAGACTTGTGCCTGCTGTGGCCGTGTCTGCTTTCAAACAGGGATTATGTTTAAAGCTCAATGTGTATTGTTCAATGTGACACGGTCAATTCATCATTAGTTTTGAGCGGAGAACGGATGAGTACACTTTCAATTTAGTTCACAGCCTTTCTTCATTCATCATGGCTCCTCATCATCCATCATTTCCTGCCTTTGATTTGTACAGAAAAACACACTTTCATAAGTTTAATGCAATTAATCATGAGGCAGGATAATTTTCTATTAATGGACCACAACCATTATTTCATTATTCATTTGATGAACTTGCACAGTGTGTTTCACGGAGGTGTGATTATAAGCACTGCTCACCAAGCATGAACGTGTGCCACTCCAGATCTTTGTTGCTGTTTCTTAAATGGCTCTGTGTACAATCTGCCCGCTCTGCCGTCCGACTGTAGCTTTTGTCTTCATATAACAAGTCCTGATAAATTGGAAAAGTTGCAGGCATAGATGAGAGCTGACCCGAAAAACAAAAGCAATCACAGTAAAGGGTAAAACGCCTGGAACGGTGAACCACGACAGCTCTCGCATTCAAGGTGAAATTCTGCCTCTCTCTCCATAAAAAGAGAAACATGCATACGCACAGAAAGCAAACAATTTATGATCTTGTTACTTGAGCTGAATCAGTCTGGTTTCTTTGAAAGCCCTAAAAGTTAGTTTCAATACTCTGTATTAAAACTGGTTCAAATGAATACTTAACCCCTCATGTGAAATAATGTACTATGGTATCTAAAGTCATACTATTTAATTTAGTTTGTATTGTTTGATAGTCTCTAGTGTTGTAAAAATAAAAGTAATGCATTACAATATTGAGTTACACCCTAAAAAAGTAATAAACTGAGAAACGCAAACTCAGGATTCGTTCATTTTGAGGAATACTGAATCTGTTTTGGTGCAAGTGAGATTAGTAAATGCATGCTCTCATTTTTATTCTAGAACTACAATAACTATCATGTTTACGCCTCTGCACCTTTTGCCCATAATTTCTCTCAACATGGGGACAAACGAAGTGTCAGTCAATAAATGGGAGAACAAGGTAACTTGAGTTACTTCTTTGAAAAAGTAACTCCGATATTTTGCTGTAAATTTAAAAGTAACGTTTTACTAGTTACTTAAAGTAATCCGATTACTTTGTAACACGTTACCTGTTTGGTTCTATGTCTTTGTTTGGAAACAGACCTGAATTAAAAGATTCAACTTAAGCAAAGATGCTGTATAAAAATTTCAGCTGATTATAAGAACTTAATTATTTTTCAAACTGAATAGTCTTGAATCTCGCCGCAGATCAATCAGCTCTCAGGCTCAAAGAACTTCCGACTCCATTTTAGCTCAATCAAAAAGTGAAAAAAAATCAATGTGGTCCAATTATAGCCTATTTCATTAAGGTATGTTAATCAGGTAGAATTGCAAATGAGTTGGGCCTATGATTTTTCTTCTTGTACGCTGCCGATATACAGTAGATAGTGTTGATGAAACATTACAACCATATTGACATCTGTTGGACTGATCAAGTGCATATTATCCCACCTGTTGAATCACACATTACTTTTGATTTACTCTGAGTTATGTTATAAAATCAAAGCGACATGCAACAAGCATTTTTTTTTTTGTTGCTGGATTCACAGTGTACCAAGTTAAATCATCATGTACATCCTTTGGTTCCAGCTATAGTCGAGGAGAGAACATGTCTAAGACCACGACAAAAGCTGAGCACACTTCTTTCATTGTATTATTTTTCCACTCCTCAGACACCCCGCCAGCCTTTTCATTTGGACCGTATATGTTTTTGAAAATCCATTTTTTTGCAGTCAGGTCTGGCTGGAAACAAGCTAAGAAGCATCAATTGTTAAGTGCTCAAATAAACAAAAAAATATGATTAAAACTGCTATTTAATTGTCTAAATAAGGTCAATTATGTAGTTAAACTGTAAAGAAAGGCGTACGCATTCACTATAAATTAGCAGATGCTTTCAAACCTTGAGTAATGTTTTATTTGTCCAGGTTTTATCATAAAACTGACTGTATTTAATAGGGTTGTGTTTGAGCACATTCGAACACTAAAACTCCTTGTGAGGTGCCGAGCTTTTGGAGAAAAGAGAGTCTGCAGAGACTTCTTCCAGTATTCCTCTATTGATTTTCCCCTCAGAGACGTATTGTACCTCAAGATCTCATGCATTAGTGTAGGAGGTCCACTCGAGTCACAGGAACGATGGTAGAACAATGTATTTAAAAAACATTCGGCTCTAACTAATGGCAGGTCCTCGGCAAAAGCGAGGTCATTTACCCTTCTGATTAGGTAAGCCAGTCAGTTCCAGGCAAACTGTGATTTAAAATGATGTCCCGCTTGAACTACATTCTCCAGGAAAATGATCTAATTTAGTGATTTATTCATATTTACTGAGTGTACTGGCATTACATTTGTATAGATCACATCTGGGTAAAAACAGAAATCAGGAAAATCGAATCAAAATACAGAGACGTGGCCGCCTGTCGCACGGAGTCTACATTCGAGGCTCTGCCGGGGTCACTTCCATGCTTTTTATGATGTCGCTTTGAAATCTATCCGAATCACATTAAATTGGATATAAAGATGTGCAGACACATACATCACAGTAAATGGTGTGCCAGAGCACTGCTCGTGGAGAATCCCACCTCAACAATCAGGTTATAAAATCGGCTTCAGATCCGATTAATAATTTACAATCCTGTTAGGGGAGAACAAACATTTCTGTTCAAGCAATTTAAGTTGCAGGACTGTTATTAAAGCCCGCTGCTGCCTTTGGCGGGGGCTGGAGGATCGTCTGGGGATGTGCTGCGGTCAGAGAGGGAGAGAAAGAGAGAGAGCGAGGGATAGCTAAGCCTGCTTCATCCCTTCTGTGCCAGAGAATAACTATGTTCTATTTCACACTCTATGCTTTCTTTATTAAACTGCCATTGCAGTAAGCACATATTGCTCACCGTCTCCTCTTTGAATTTACCGTGACTGCACCCTCTCCTTTTCCCGTGCTGGGAAACTTTCTGTCGACTTTCCGCAGCAAAATGTTAGCGCCTAATTACTTTATAATGGCAGACGTTTCAATGGAGCTCTAAGTAAAATGAGCTGGTGCTCCTGCAATCAAAAGCTCAATGGTGCTTTGTGCATCACCCATCACTAATTGACACAAGGGAGACAGATTTGCCTTTTCGCAGAGGGCTGAAAAGTGCCCGCAGGCTTAATGTAATTATTGTATATTTTATGTGCTTGTTACATTCTACACAGGCTTTGCTCACGTTGTGTACTTTGAGAATAGGAGTGATTCTATTACAGGTCGACTGCTAAATATCATATTAATGCTTTGAGAGATGAATGTTTAATTTCATTATTTTATTAGGAAAGACAATCATGATAGTGAGCTGTCTGATGTGGCTCAAATGTTTGGTAACAGTGACCTCTAGTGTCCACACAGGAACAGCCCACTGGACCTGAGAAAAGTGTATGCAGCTCACATTCTGTAAGAGCTTTAGGGTCTTTAAGGAATCAAGTAACAGGAATAAAATATGAACATGCACAAATTGAATATTTTAACACGCAAATCTATACACTGTATTGTGGGGGAAACGCCCATACTAACACCCAACAACGATTGAGAACAAAGTGAATATCTGACGCGTTTCAATATGTATTGTAACTATGTATCAACAATTTGTTAAGATTTATGTACACAAAAAAGGAAAAGTTTAGATCTCAAGAATATATTTTCCAGTTTAAAAAAGTTGCTGAATCAAAAAGAGCAACATTGCTGTGACTGTGCGGGACTGTGCCGATGGATGCTGATCGATTGTGTCCGGTAGCTTTAGCTAGAAATGTTGTTCAGATCAAGTTCATAAATAGTGTGAGCTGAAATTTACGTGGGACCAACAAAGGCTTCGTGACAGTCCGAGCCTACGACCATACTGCTGTACATCTTCTGTTGCTCCTCCTTGTATGACTGCTTGACCTTTGCTCTCTTCAGCCCTCCATCCCTGCAACATAATAATACTTTAATCTATAGCAAATCTATACAATCTATAGCAATTTTATGACTTGCCAGGTTAATAGTTGATAATTTTGAGATTATATTGCCACTTATATTGACCATCCACTAGTACTAAAAACTTTAATGCACATTTAAATATTATAAATAAATAATCAATTCTCTCCAGAGAAAGCAAAAAGTAAATTGAATAATAAAAGATGCTTGCATACTGTATATGCATATGTAGTTTTTTTTTTTTTTTTTTTTTAAATGTGAGTGTAAATATATGTATTAACACAATACATTTATATTCTTACCAGGACAAATCCACCAGTCCTCCCTGATGTGCAATTGCTGATTTTACTCTGTTAGCAAAATGAACAGCATCCTCTCCGTCCTAAAAAAATACATATTCAGATACAATGAAATAATGGAACCAAGGCTCCACCAGTTAAAAGTTTAGATACACCTGAAATGCTCATAAAAGTAATTGAAACTAAGAAATAACACAAATTAAAGTAGGGAATTATGTCTCCCTATGCTTATACTACAGTTCTGCATGCTCTGATGCATTCTGGGATGCTTTAAAACAGTTTTGAAGTGAATGAATGATTGTTTTTTAAAGAAATTCACAAATTATAGAAAGGCACAATTTTTACAGTCTACAAATATAATTTCAAGCTTTTAGGCATAAAATGCTAAAAATCTAAATATCATGATCAAGAGAAAATTGGCCGAATTAATGTTTCTGCATTCCTGGAACCTTACAACGGATGGACGGACGGAGGGACAGACAGATAGATAGATAGACTGGAACCTTACCACGGACGGTCAGACAGAGAGACAGAGAGACAGAGAGACAGATAGATAGATAAAAAGAGACAGATAGATAGACTGGAACCTTACAACGGATGGACAGACAGAGAGATAGGCAGACAGACAGACTGGAACCTTATGACGGACGGACAGACAGATAGATAAAAAGAGATAGATAGATAGATAGATAGATAGATAGATAGATAGATAGATAGATAGATAGATAGATAGATAGACAGACAGACAGACAGACAGACAGACAGACAGACTGGAACCTTATGACGGACGGACAGACAGATAGATAAAAAGAGACATAGATAGACTGGAACCTTACAACGGACGGACAGACAGAGAGATAGATAGATAGACAGACAGATAGATAAAAAGAGACAAGAAATGGATGGATGGATGGATGGATGGATGGATGTTTCTGCTTACCTGTCGAGTCATAGGTGGGAGGTACCACACGTTGCACACAATGGCCCAGCTTGTCATCATTCTGAGGATGTAGCTCACCATGTTGTACTTGGCACTGTTCCAGAAGGCATCTCCAAACTGAGGGTCATACTGAAAGGGAGAAGTACATGAGGTGTGTCCCTTCCAGAGGGTACCTTTAATACTGCCGTAGGAAAACATTGCTTGTTGGCACTCAATACCTTGATTGCAACTGGGTATATAGTTCCACCAATTTCAAAGCTTCCCTTCTTGAACATCATGACTGATGTATTATTAACGCAAGTTCCTAAAATGAACACAAAGACAGACCATAGGGACTTTGGGAATAGGATAACAAGTGACATAGAGATGTATTCAGATAAATATGTGAAATATGTATATGTAAATTAAATATGTATACAATGATACTATTTATACTTTCTTTTATAGTAGAATTATACTGCATGATTACTATATGCGTAAGGACACAATCACATGAATATAACTTTTACCCTCTGGGAAGATCAAGATTGGCAGCTTAGTTTTATCAGCAATATGGTCTTTCAACCTGTGAAAAAAGCAAAACTAAGGCTTTATGTTCTAAGCGAGGACATATTATACTCCACAAGACTAATAAATACACACTTTGTCACCTTTTGGCAACCGCATGGCGATCTTTCATCTCTGATCTCTCAAACCACACATGAGGACAGGATCGCACTATTGACCTCTGAATGACCCCCAGGAGGCCTCCATGAACTTGACCTACCTGAGGAGAATAAAACTGAGTTAAAGACACCTGAGACCTTCTACAGACACACAACGTCACACATCTGATACAGCCAGCGTGACTCACCATAGCATAACATCCATCGTTCGCCAAAATGACAATGTCAATCGGGGAGGTGTGGTTGGCAACACAGATACCTCCTTTTTTCGGACGATTCTCTCTGTTATGCATCCCATGAGATATGAGAATATAAGAAACAAGGGTCATTTGACTATATTAGGGAGTGTTGAAAAGAAAAAGATGTGTATGCATGGCCGAGAATGACATAACCCTTTGACATAACGAGACATAACAACCCTTTTCTCCATCTCAGCAAATACATTGTAAGTCACCGCAATTTCTAGAGATTCTAACTAAAACTCTCTTATCTTGTCACTAAATTGCTTGTATTCGCTGCAGTCTTTTAACTTCTTTTATTTCTTTAGTTGGGAAAATACTATTTAGGATTTTATACTTTCCTCAAATTGTAAAAAAAACCCATAACTTTCAGACATTTTACTTTCTAAAAGTGCTGCAAAGGATGCAATATGCAAAAACAGATATAAAAAAAGTCCACAGTGAATGATATTTTGGAGTATGCCTCTGCTTTTGTATGTTTTATGTTTGCATGCTAGGGAGAACGCTGGAGAAAAACACTTGAGAAGCAGAGAGAAACTGAAACAGTGAGACAACGATTAAAGTGGAACGACTGGGATAAAAAAGAAGCAGTGACTTACTTATTATGATAGCGGATGGTAGCAGACAGGCCTCTGGCACATATTCTGTAGCATGTAATATGAACCAAATCACTGAGCCAGTTCTTCGCACTGAAAGAGACACATACCCTTCCCTTTAGGAAATGCTTCAAGTCTAAATATTAAAATATCATTCCATCCATATATAACAAACATATTTGAAAACACTTTTGTTCAAGTTTAACATACTATATCTTAGTCAGTCAGTCCATAAGTGAAGGACAAGAGAATATGATATAGTTAATTATGACATGCAATATTAATTACTTGCTGTTAGGAAGCAATCCAACAAAAGTAGTTCCTATCACCAACCAGCTCAATCCGATAGCAGCCAAAGTGACCCTATGACAAAGAGCAATAGTATGATTAATATACATATGGGCGAATCACAAAAAAAACACATTTCCAGGTGACAATAATGAGAACTGAAAGCGGGAAATGAGCTTAAGTGTAATAAATTTATTTATATATATATATATATATTCACAAAGATGGGTCAATAAGATTTTTTTGTTTTGAAGTCTCTTATGCTCAACAGCATTTTAATATATTTTAAAACGTAATTTATTCCTGTGATTGCAAAGCTGAATTTATAGCATTATTACTCCAGTCTTCAGTGTCACATGGTCCTTCAGAAATATCATTCTAATTGATGCTCAAGAAACATTTCTTATTAACATTTCTGCTGAAAACTGTTGTGCTGCTTAATATTTTTGTGGGAACTGTAATAATTTTTTTCTGGATTATTTGATGAATAGAAAGAAACCTTCGATGAAATTAGAAATAATCTTTTGTAACAATATAAATGTCTTTATTGTCACCTTTGACCAATTTAATGCATCCTCGATGAATTAATGTCACTTAATGAGTGAAATATCAGTCCAATCTCACCTGAGAGGCATTAAAATACAGTAACGTATAAAAACTCCCAGGCCCCATATGATGGTGAGCCGCACGCTGATATAGCGAAAGTTGTTGTTGGTTCGTGTGAGGAGGTTCCAGGAAGCCAGTTCTTCCGACGTGAAGCGCTGAGTAACCTCATCCTCGACAATGTTCTCAATGCCTTTCTTACAGAAATAGAAGACATCACACAGAGTAAAGTCTCCCCCCATCAGATTTTTGGGGTGGGTCCGTCGCAGTTCTCCAATCTCCTCCTCCATAGAGCCGTCATCTTTTTCGATTATCCCTGAGAAGACATTACAAGTTTGAAATTAGTTCTGTTTTTGAGCACAACAACGCTTTTGTGACACAATTAATTGCCTCTGTATACAGTGGTGGTCAGAATTATTGGCACCCCTGGTAAATATGATCAAATATGGCTGTAAAAAAATAAATCTGCATTGTTTTTTATTCAAAAAAATTCACAAAAATCTAACCTTTCATTGAAGTAAAAGAATTGAAAGTGGGGGGGAAATCACATTATGAAATAAATGCTTTTCTCCAAAACACGTTGGCCACAATTATTGGCACCCCTAGAATTTTTTATGAGTAAAATATCTCTGAAGAATATTCCCATTAATATTTACATTTTTTAGCACACCAGGGTGACTAGGAGCATGAAATTGTCCAGCTATGATGTCTTGTTCCACAGGAGTATAAATATGAGGAAACACAATAGCCAAATTCCCTTAATCATTCATCACAATGAGTAAAGCCAAAGAATATAGTTCTGATGTGCAGCAAAAGATTGCTGAGCTTCACAAAATAGAAAGTGGCTGTAGGAAAATAGCTAAAGCATTGAAAATTCCCATTTTCACCATCAGGGCAATAATTAAGAAGTTCCAATCAACTAAAGATGTTACGAATCTGCCTGGAAGATGACGTGTGTCTATATTGTTTTAATGCACGGCAGGGATGAGAGTTTGAGTGGACAAAGACTCTCCAAGGATCACAGATGGAGAATCGCAGTGATTAGTTGAGTCTTGGGGTCAGAAAGCCTAAAAAAAATTTAAAAAAATCAAACAACCCCTACATCACCTCATGTTGTTTGGGAGGGATTCAAGAAAAATCCTTCTTGCTTATCCAGAAACAAACTCCAGCATATTCAGTTGTCAGACATGACTGGAACTTCAAAAGGGACCTGGTTCTGTGGTCAGATGAAACTATAAAAAGAGCTTTTTGGCAGCAAATCCACCAGATGGGTTTGGTGCAAATAGGGATAAAAAGTACCCCATGCCCATGGTTAAAAATACCGCTGGATCTTTAATGTTGTGGGCCTATTTTTTTGCTGGAGGTCCTGGACATCTTGTTCAGATACATGGTATCATGGATTCTAGCAAATACCAACAGATAAAAAAAAATCTAAACCTGACGGCCTCTGCTAGAAATCTTATAATGGGCCATGGTTGGATCTTCCATCAGGACAACGATCCAAAACAAACATCAAAATCAACACACAAATGTGTCACTGAACACAAAATGAAGCTTCTGCCATGACCATCCCAGTCCCCTGACCTGAACCCTATAGAAAATGAGTGGGGTGAACTGAAGAGAAGAAGCACCAACATGGATCTGGGAATCTGAAGGATCTGGAGAGATTCTGTATGGAGGAATGGACTCTGATCTCTTGTCAGGTGTTCTCCAAACTCATCAGGCATTATAGGAGAAGACTCAGAGCTGTTATCTTGATAAAAGGAGGTTGCAAAAAGTATTTAATAAAAGGGTGCCAGTAATTGTGGCCAACGCGTTTTGGAGAAAAGCATTTATTTCATAATGTGATTTACCCCCCACTTTCAATTCTTTTACTTCAATGAAAGGTTAGATTTTTGTGAATTTTTTGAATAAAAGATCAAAAGGATAAACAATGTAGATTTATTTTTTACAGCCATATTTGATCATATTTACCAGGGGTGCCAATAATTCTGACCACCACTGTATTTTAATTTCTTTGTTTTCTGGAGCAAGTATGATTTTTAATCTAAGTATTATTTCATGTGTGTCCTGAGATCAGGATTCATACAAGTCCATCAGCGAAAAATACCCTGCCTGAAGCCGGGTAAAGTTCATAAATAAGATCAACTGAAATTATGAAATCCGTCACTTGCTGCAATACCAGTTACAGTATGCGCAACAGACTCACCATGACTGACAGGCATCAGGCCAATAATACAAGCATTTGAAACATTTTCTTATGCAAAGTTAACTTAAACTAAGACTTATAAATATGAGCAATGAATAATTAAATAAAACAACAAACAAAAGGCAGCAAATTAAGCAAACTTTTCAATTATTGTGTAATATGCAGCATCAATAACACCAAAGAGGAAGCTGTGGCTTCACATGACATTATCTTGAAATCAAATGTTTGTGTTTTATGCACATGATGTCTCGTAGTCATAAATATATTTCATGGACAGACACCCTCGCTCACCGTTGGCTGACTGTGATGGCAGTGTTGGCTGTTCCTTCTGTCCTCTCTGGATCCGGAGAGTCGCCCACTAAACACAGAACAGAAGTTTATTTATAGGTAACCTTTGACAATGCTTCCTACATGCAAGTCAAAGTGCAATATGTATTCCTCTGAAATAAATACTGACGAAGCATCAAAAACGAAACATCTGACAATGAAATTTATTTTCATTGCATGCCTTTTGACCCTCTTTTGCAAGTTTGCAACTTCTGTCATGTCTAAAGGAAGTAAAAAAAGTTTTCTAAGTTTGCAACTACAATTAATTGAAATATTATCAGGCAAGGGAAGCATTTAATAGTTATATGTCTTTAAAAATGAGTTATGCTCTATAGCCTTTATTTACCTCTAGTATCTTAACCAGCACCTTGATGTAGATATCTGTGAACCCCAGGGAGACACCAAACATAGCAGGTAACATGATGAGCCCCACTACTATGGATAGCCACACCTGGAAGAGCACAAATGCGATGTCCCAAGCACCTTCCATCTCTCTGCTCTCCTTCCTGTCAGTCTGTGGGACTGGGCTCTGGGCTCAGGCCATCTGCTCAAATGGGTGAAGGTAAAAGCCAAAACAGAGGTGGTACTTGTTTAAAAGGCCATGTCGTAATCCATGTGTTAGTACTGTCTCTGGGGATTTTTTTTTTTTTTTTCATGTGGTTGGCCTGTTTCTGTATTACTGTACAGTGCCTGACCCGTTTTTTGCAGTTAACTTTTAACAAAATACACTGTAATCATTTTTAAAACACTAAAGTAGAAAATCTATAATTTTTTTAATTATATTTTATTCATATGTTATGCTATGTCCTCGTAAGTGGATGCCAGGGCTTTAAAATAAAAAATAAAATGACACGAAATGACATTTATAGGCAAAAACAATGGAATTTTTTTCATTCGCCAATCAGTTTTCAGGTTTCAGGATTTTTTTTAACCAAACTTTGTTTAAAGATGATTCAAAACTATGTTATGAAAGATATAACAGAATGAATTGTTATGCAATATGTGCAAAATGTATCTATACACTCTCTAATTTGCATATTAATGTGTTCTTGGAGCAACATGTGTAATAATGGGAAAAAGAAGTGTAATAATGGGAGTAACAGTTGGCAACATTTTCATAATAATATCTAATATTTTATAGGAACATTGATATGTAATTTCTTTCCTTATTCACTTGTTGTGTCTCCCAAAATGCCTGATAAATATGATTTAAGTCCTGGTGTCCTCTATAGTGGACATGTAGGAAATCAATGCCCTGTTTTGTAACAGAAAGTCATATTCTGATTAGAAACCTCATAACATTTTCCTGAGATGTTGATTTATAACAAACAATTTGAAAATTAGTCAGATTTAAATGATAATTACAAAATATTATCATATTTCCATAAGAGTGCTAAACTTGATCATTCAGTCATTTTTAAAGACCAATGAGAAATTGTTGTCCTGGTGAAACCTCAAAACAAATGGTATCTCTGAAAAGCCCTGAATGTGCTCTTTATAGGACATCCAGACTTAAAACTGTGACAGAGAAATTCACTAAAATATAATGTACTCGTACGTGGACAGTGGCACACAGGAGGTTAAAAAAAATCTAAAGGGTGCCAATGTTACTACCTAATATGTTCGTTGTACTTTTGCAACCAATTTGAACTTAATGATAATTAATAATGTTTCATTAATTATCGATCCCACATATATATCTATTATGATTTTACTTAACTAGAATATTATATAAAATCAAACAGCTTATAAGAACCTTTCTGAATATTTTTGTCATTTTATTTAATATAATGTTCTTAATTTTTATTATAGTGGCAGCTAATAGGCCTACCAGTTAATTTTAGTATAATAATAGCTTTAGTAACTATTATTATTTTTATTTAATTTGTGACTAGCTGTAGTAACACTGCCATTTTTTTATATTGTATTTTATTTATTCTTTGACATCTGTGGTTAACAGCTGTAGTAACTATAGTATTTTTTGTTTGTTTTATGATATTTGTGGCTAATAACTGTAGTAAGTTGTTTTTTTTTTTTTTTTATAAATGACGTTTGTGGCTAACATGGCTGTAGTACTTATGGTATTTTTATTTTATTTATGACATTTATGATTTCTCTCTGTAGTAACAGTGGTGTTTTTTAATTATTATTTATTTATTAATGAAATTTGTGTCTAGCTGTAGTAACAATGGAATTTCGGAGTAAACTACTTAAGGGTCTCCGACCCCTTAACTTAAGTAGAGACATTGCTCCTTAAACGACATCAGACATGCATATTATCTAATTACATTTCTGCTGGATGAGTTTGACAAACTGTAATGGCACATATGAAGTAATTATCGAAAACTTTTAAGGCTTGAGTTGTCCGTCTGTTTCTTTTCCGTTATCAGAAACTCCCGTGCCATAAGAGCGTAACAACAGCATCACATGAGCAGTAAAGCAACAGCAACCAAACAAGGATTAAGAATCAGTACACACACCTTCACAATACCAGGATAACATTCAATTCCTCATTCCACACGTCTGAAGCTAGTTACATATACTGTATGTCCCAAATCCCGAAACTATGTCCGAAAAAGTTATCGTGTGACTCGTTACAAAGTTCGGACACATATGGTTATAAATGATGCACTAGCGCCTCCTTGTGGTAAAAACAAAGGTGTCACGTTTCAAAATACTTGATCATAATCGTGTTGTTTTGCCCTTATAAACGTTAAATTTCTTGTTAAACGAGAAGTTCATCTATTTGTCATAAAAGAACACTAAAGTTGTCAATTTGTATGTAACATATATAAAAAATATATATTAAACAAAAATATTTGTTTTATTATTCTAACAAAGTTTCAGTAAATAACTTGAACAACTCAGATAAACAACTCAGCCTTCTAGGCTTACTGGGAAGTACAACCACCAGCGTTGCAAATTTGCAGTGTTTTTCCAGTGTTTTCCTCAAAACAAAATATACTTAACCACAAGTAATTTCCAATAAACACTTTTAACGGAAGGGGAAAAAAAGAAAGAAATACACAACGTCAACGGTGGTTTCTCACAGATGTATACACATAGATTCCTCATTAGCAGCTGTTTCTATGGGCCGCTATACGTAAGCCGTCCGCCATATTGGAACGGTCAAAGCCGTGAATATTCGAGAACAAGTTGACTGAGCATCTGCAACCGTAGTCGCATGTATATCGATATCTGCAATAGACTTAAGCAGATGATTTTGCTAAACTAACACAATCCAAGAAGATGAATGCGTCAGCTAACACGACATTAAAAGGTTACCATAGTAAAAACGTTATAAAGCACCATAGTGAAAACATGTAATATTGAGTTAATACATATAAAACGCAAACCAACACATTCTTACCTGTGAACGGATATCCCATTGCTTCAGGAATTTAAATCTAGGCGGTTTCACAACCAGAAGCTGCGCAGTCTTGTGGCATCATACTGTGAGTGACGAGTGTGACGACACGCTGACCGTTCCAAGATGGCGGGTGCGCCAAGCCGCCGACGCGCCTGTGGAGCGGTCGAATGTGAATGTGGAATCTACGTATTCATATCTATTGTGGTAATTTCTCCGCACCACATGGCGGCAGCATAAGCAAGTGTTTAGCTGTAAACTGCCGTCTCGAGAGCAGAGAATAACTAAACGAAACCTACGAGTGCAGAAAGTTTATACATGTAGCCTAGTAACTCCACTTAAAACCATGACGTTGCGCTAGTTAACTCACGGTTTATTCCAAAAGCATGGAGGAATTCAACACAACTGTCCGTATATCGGGTTTCGTGTTGAGTTCACTGATGTTTCATCATTTGAACAGTGATGCGGATGTGGTAAGTGGCAAAGGTCCTAATGTGACCATATGACTGGGTTTGCATTAAATAGCAAACTTAAGAAGTCAAATGCGTCCGCTAAGCATTCCCTCAGTCCCATAACTTCTGTTTACATTTGTACTATGTTTAAAGGAAGGTCTTATTCTTGGCGAGAGTGTAGGAGAGGAGAACTGTAGGATTACAGACTCACAAATTGATCACATACAGTTTGAGCACACTATAAGTAAGTTGACTCTACTTATTTCATATTTTCACATACTAGTCACAACCCGAAACTCAAAGGAAACTCAAAAGGAACCAGTATCACATGACGAATGACAGCCATAACAACAAAACCCTAGTGTCATGATATTTTCTCTTTTTCAGATATTCAAAAACACATCCCTTGTCATAAACTGCATAGGTAAGTGAATCGTTTAGGATTTTTCCACAAACCTCTTTTCATATAAAGCAGTAGTGGTTTTAGGGCCTGGATTTTACATTTGGACATCAAGTGGTTAGCCAATATGATACAAAATTGTTTATCATACAGAAATGATTAAATATGTACTGATAATCAAATAATTCAATTGATTAATATTACCATGAAGTGCAAATGAATGAATGAATTATACATGTATACAGTTTTACTATTTACATTTAGCAGTTTATTTATATATTTTTGGCCACAACTACATTTTTTATTTTTTTTTAACCAATGCCTCAATCCTCTTGAAAGCTTCTACAGTAATGCTGGTGATGTAAGTGAGCAGAAAATAAGACAAATTTTGTCTGAGTACAAAAAGGTATTTTCCACTTTCTAAACACATTTGGTTATTTTTTTTTTACTGCTGAATAAATCAAAACATGATTTGCATTAACAAATCGTGTTTTTCTTCCTACACGTTTACTCATGTTAAGGAGAATGTGATTGGGTGGTACAGACAACGAAGAAACACCAGACAGCAAATGACCTTCATGGAACAAGTGATTCATCAGAATATGAGAAAGATTCTGTCCAATCAGGAACTTGTTTTCATGCTGCTCACACCCTCTCAGGCAACAGCTTCAGGCTCCACACATCGCCTTGAGTTCTCAGCATTCTTATGGCACAGCAGGTGAGATACACTCAACTCTGGCACACAAACATAAATCAGACTTTTGAAGCGTAGAGAACTAATGTAATTGAATGTATGTAATATCTCCATGCAGCCAGTACAACAATATCCCCATCTTGGTGAGCAACCTGGGAAACCTAGAACAACAAGACTACTGGAGAGTGTCAGGCACATGTCCATCTTTAGGACAGAGTCAAGCTGTTAATCAACACAGGTACATTCAGAAAATAAGTTTTAATTGCAATTAAAGGCTTTTTAGTTGTGCTTGCCAAGGCAAACATATATAGTACCTGTCAAAAATTTTGAAAACTTAAATTTTTTTAAATATTTTTTTAAAGAAGCCCCTAAAGCCCCACCAAGGCTGCATTTATTTAATCAAAAATACAGTAAAAACAGTAATATTGTGAAATATTATTAATATTAAAAACAATTTTATATTTTAATAAATTAAACAAATATTAGAATGATTTCTGAAGGATCATGTGACTGTAGACTGGAGTAATGATGCTGAAAATTCAGCTTTGCCATCATAGGAATAAATTACATTTTAAAGTATATTCAAATAGAAAACAGTTCTTTTAATTTTTATTAATATTTTGCAATATTTACTATATTTATGATTAAATAAATGCAGCCTTGGTGAGCATGAGACTTCTTTCAAAAACACTAAAAAAAAATGTTATGTTTTCATACTTGACAGGTACTGTTGATATATATTATATTATATTATATTTATAGATATAGATATAGATGATAAAATGGCAAAGACAACCCATAGACTTATATTTAAAGAGGGGCCCAAGCCGTATCAATAGAGGGTATGCATTGACGTCACTTTCCCGCCGGAACACGCCCCCTCAGCCAGACTGGGTGGCAAAAGAGCTGCTGCATGAATGAATTTAATAGGGGAAACTGCGAAAACACGAGTAAAACAAACGATTATCAGTTTAAAATAAAGTTTGGACTCCATATAGTGTTCCTTACAACTTACCCAGCATCCAGTGATCCATGGATTTTGACATGCAGCCTGGAATCGTGTTTCCTGACATTTATGTGTTCCTGATTTCAACGCCAGGGAACTACATGAAGCAAATTGGCAATATAGGGAGGTCTAAATCCGGATGATCACTTATATCAATGTCATATATATCGTCCAGCCCTGAAACTTGTATAGTTTTTGTCAGTGCTTATTTAAAAACATCAAATCATGCAGAATATAAGATTATAAATATTTAACTGATGAGTTGTCAATACAGTATATAACAATACAATATATAGGGTATGATTTTACCTCAAAATTCAACATATTGACACAAAATGATAACTACAAATCTATGTTTCGCTGCATGGAGGCAGCAATCCATTTGCTTCTCTTTTCCGTAGCTTTCGGCAGTCTGTCAAAAATATACCTCAGATTTCAAAATCTATTTGTACAGTCAATCTCAAAGCTTTTTCCTGTTTTAGATGTGTTTTTCGCTGCATTCACACTGTAAACCAATGCTGCTCAGTCTTTTTGCCACTCAGTGGGAAACACAGACACTCCGGCCAACGGTGATGTCACATGCATATCCTCTATATCTACAGATCAAAGAGGACTAGAGAATCATGGGCAACTAACCTTGAAACCACATAGCAATGCGATAAAAACACATGGCTGACCACATCTACATCTAGCATTTTCTTTAGAAGTGATAAATCATTTTTTGTTATCTGCCAGGACCAAATTCTTCTGCTCAGGGGACGATTTAAAAGAGGTCAGAAATGTCAGCGACATGAACGATGCTTTATTAGCAGAAATGCAGGTTAGTAACTACATTTCACATTAGTTGCGAAAGTTCTCCTGTGCGATTTGAATATCTGTAATCATATAAACTTTCATATCCATCTTTTTGATACAGAAAGTGTGCAAAGAAGTGGAGACGAGTGAAAGAGCAGTTGAGAAACTTCAAGAAGACATCACACAACTAAAGGAGTCGATTGGGAAACAGAAGAGACACTCGGAGGAAAATGAATGTAAGATCATTTATTTCTAGTGCACTATATATACTGATGCCTCCAAGGCCAATCGCACACTGTGAACTGAGGCTTCTCATTGCAGATTTAAAACATAAAAGAGCTTCAGTCTTTTAGTGTGCGAATACAGATCTTGTTGTAATGTAGCAGTTGTAACCCTAATTTTATTTATATAATTGATGAATATTATTTGTTCTCATTATAGTAGTATAATACTACATTAATTTGTTTTATCAGATTATTATAATTGTTTTTCAAACCACAGATTTACATGAAATGGTCTGCATATTAGGGTGTTTACACGACAATGTACTAAAAGCAGAAGAGTTTTTCCTTTGCATATTTCATGTACAGACGACAACGTTGTCAAAATTATCCCCGTTCACGCGGATCTGCGAAAACCACAAAATGCTAGGGGTCCGTTCTTCGTACGTCGCTAATTCAGTTAGCTGGATTTGATTGTTGACGATTTGGCATGATCTTGGATTGTTTGGTTCTTCGACACTCATCCTGGACTTGCTGTCATAGCAGCAGGTCCGTAAGCTTAAACCTGCTCGAGAGCAGGCTTATTTCATGTCAACAGGATTAGATTGCGTCTTTTTAAGCACCGTTGATACTAAAAATCTGTCCCAGCCACTGCTACTTTATTACAAGAGTTCATTGCCGAACCAGGGGCAATAATACGTTTAAATAATAATATAAAAATTAATTTGAAAATAATATTATAATGTTGTGTAGTCTATAATACTATAGACACAGTCAGTTTTACTGATTGAGAGATTTATTCGTGATGGAATAATTACTTTACAATTAGACCTTAAATTTATTGGAGTCTTGCACACACGCTGTACAGTTAATCTGATCCGTGCATTAATTTGAGTGGTGACATATTAATGGAGTGGCTTGATGCAGTGCAGGAGATGCAGATCTTTTCAACATTGAAATAAAAATGTAAAGGCTGTACAAATACTAGAAAGTAAAGAATATAAATAGTTGGGAATCATGTTTAAAAAAAAAAAACGGTGCACATTTCATTTATCTATTATAACTTTTATGTAGTTTTGGTTGCTTGGCCGTTTCTTTTCTAAAGGTCCAGAAATTCGTCAAGTTTTCGTGTCTTTTTTAAATATATGATGTCATTACGTTGCTGTCTTGGTGCCAGCCAATCGCTGCATTGCTGATCGTGGTTTCGAGTATCGCTACATCTGCCCTTTTCAAGGAACACAAGAACCCACAGTAATCTCTGACAACTTAATCCAGATATTTTAATCAAATCCGCAAATTAGTTTGAAGAACCAAATTAGCCAGAGATCAGTTATCACGATTAGAAGATCTGGGATCTGTCAAATCATCTCAGATGTATTACGAAGAACGGACCCCTGGCCAGTAGTTGGCGATGTCACTTTGTAAAGAAACATTACATGTCTATAGACTGAACACGTTGACACAGAGATGATAACGGTACCGTTTTCAAATGTTTTCCGGTGGAGTGTAAATGAACGGCTACAATGCATAAAGAGTTTTGCGTTTTTAGAAAAAAAAGTGTCGTGTAAACAGCCCCTTGTAGTCTTCATACAGAACCTATTCAAAGTTTTTGATACCATAAATATCCTGATTTTCAGATCAAATCATTTACAGCTAGCACACTATGAACTGAGGCTGTCTCATCACAGATTGTAACCCTATGAATAACATTGCATTTCAGCCCAAAAATGTGCCTCTCCAGAAGAACCCAAAGAGAACATACCTCTATGCTCAGCTCTGAGAACTCTCTTCCCCAATGCGCCCTCATTACGGACACAAACCCTCACTGTTCAGGGCTTCCCCATATTAGAACTGTGCTGTAATTCTGACCATAACTTTGATATTCCCACCAAGTTGCCTCTGATTCTGGAGAATCAACATACCAGGAGGAAGGATGCAGCCCCCAGACTTAGGAAAAAATGCCTCGCTGCTGGTTTTCCTCAGAGACTTAAAAGGAAGAGGAAAACTGATATCAGCGAGTCGGCCTCTGAGAGCGGGTCAGATACAGAGATTGAGATGAATGGACAGAGCAGAAGTAACTCTCCTGTCTTTTAAAAGGATAAATTTGAGCTTGTTCTTATTTGTACAGTAATCTAGCCATGACTGGAAAGCATTACAAATTTTATACCTGGAGGTTGCCTTTATCTTGATATGCGTGCTTAACTAAGGTTCCGCTATTTTCTTTAATATCATTTTTTAAAACTTTGTTTGTAAATGTTACCTTGAAAATTAAAAATTGAAATCCACATATGTGGTGTTTTTATTTAATTGATCAATTTTATTAATGTTCTCATTTTAGTAGTACATGAACTTCTGGTTTATCCGGTTATTATAATTGTTTCAATGTTTAGATTTTTTATATACCATTTTGTATGTTTTTACAAACCACAGATTTACAGAAACAATAACACAAAGATGGCCTGCAGTCACAGTCTTCATACAGAACCTATTCAAAGTGTTTAATACCACAAATATCAGGGTCTTTCATAAACTGTGGAGCCTTCAGAGTGACTGACATAAAACCTGTGGATAGGACAAAGCTTTGTTAATCAAATATTCTGGTTTGACTGTATATACATGGATATTTTAGTAAAAGCACAGGCATATTTACTTCATTGTCAAAGTAAAAAAAAAAAAAATTACAGATATGAATCCTTACCCATTGAACGAGCTTTCTTTATTGCCTTCGATACCTCCTTCTGCTTTCGACCACACAAGCCTGTGAGCAAGAGTTATGGTGTTCTAAATGACAATCACATTTATAAAAAATATTAAAGTGAATATTTGAACCCATACACCTCTCACCTGTTATGTGTCTGCCATATACTCTGCCTGTGTGTGGTGAAATGAACTGAGACAACAGCTGGAGAAAGATTTCCAAAAAAAGTGCTTACATTACTATGACAATAAACATATTGATAACAAATATTCATATTCTTGTTCATTTGACCAACCTGAACGTTTTTGAAGTCTACATTTATATTGCAGAGGATGCAAGTTTTAGGGGGTTGCTTGTATGGGTTTTCCATTTTGATAGGCTGGATAAGACATCATTTTGCAATGTTAGTGCAAATAATTATTCAAATGGTTTCAGAAAACTACAATTCAACACGTGTAAAAAGCTTACCATATCATCTCTCTTAGGCGGATCTTGTTGAGATGTTGTCACATTTCTGATGCATTGTGCTGGAACAGATTAGACTAAATGAAATATTCTGACATGCTGCCATACTTCAAATTTTGTTAAACAGATCAGGACCGCATCTTATATCTTGCTTTAACGTCTATGTTAATCACATTATTAAATGTCTACTGCTGATAAAGAAGCTGTGTGTTTCTCATAAGCGTGCTTACGAAAATGTACTTGTCATCTAGGTAAGAGAATAATTACACTGGAAAACATTTTGTATATAAAAAGATTAAAAAATGTATATGTTGCAAAGATACCTGTAGCCCTAGGTGTGACTGGTTGTTTGGGAAGAGCCTGTAATAACAGGCGACTAAAAGAAAGGGCAAACATTTCTCGGTCTGTTCAGGACGCCACCATGACAGTTTCTGCTTTCTTCTTCTGCAAAGTCGTTTAGCGCTATAAGGTATAGGTTTGTTGCGATCTACCGCCATCTACAGGATCGGAGTAAGCGAACCATATATTTTTTACGGTCTATGGTTTCAATCATATGGAAATTGATAAATATCTAAAGTAAGACATTCTTGACAAGAATTAACATTAGACTTGCAATAAGCGTGTTTCACTTTTTTTTGGAAAGAGGTCGTTTAAATACATTTGAAAAACTTTGAAAGTTTTAGTTATTGAAATATAATTTATATAACATTTCACAGATGATGAATCAATGGTAAATAAAATAGAATAAAGAATAGAACATTTGTATAAAAAGCTTTTTGAAGTTTTATAGTTTTTACAAGTGTTTTGATCATTTTGCATTCTTTTTCAGAGCTTTTAACTCTGTTTTTTAGACAGATGGCGTTTAAATGCATTTTTAAAAAGTAGATATAACATTTCAGCAATAAATAATTAATGTAAATAAAATATGGTATTTGTATATTTTTTGCATTCTAAAGGGACTTTTGTTCTACTTTTTGTCGTCTCGACACTTTAATAGTCACGTGGTCCAAAGGCGAACTTCCATTGGCCATCTCCATCATTCATCTTTTCGAAAGTCTTCATTTTTGGTAAACATTAGTTACTGTATCGCCGCTCAATATTCCAGCGTTATTTTGTGCAATAATAGATATTTAGTTATTTGTTTAGGGTTAGGGTTTTTCATGGACTGACTAAGGTTAGTTAACGTTACCTCGCTATGATACAGATTTACAATGGATGAATAAACAGCGTTGGCTCTTTGTTGCTGTTGTCAGTTACTGACCCTGCGTCAGTAATATTACACAATGCTGTAATCTCAGTGTGGAGTGTCTTTACGGTAGAAATGTATTCTGACAACCACATACACGACATTGTGGTAAAACGCAACACTTCGTCCTCAAGAAAAAGATCAAGGGATGGCATAAGAAGTCACATAACTCCAGCGAAGAAGCGGTCCAGTTTCACATCAACTAAATGCACTTCCGGAGAAGGACACACTTGTGCTCAAGACATGGCTGAGAATAAAGGCACAGAGCAGGTAAGCAGCCTCTTCTTTCTTTTCATTGAAAGATATACATTGGTTTCAACTTTCAAGCATGATGATGGCTTTTCTGTTTTTGACCAGTGCTGCAGTGACAATGAGGACTTATTTGACGGCTATGACAGCATTGTGGGTGACAGCTCCTTTCTGGCTAAGCTTGAAGATGTGGAGCTCCAGATGAGGCAGTGTCATGATCAGCAGACTCCAAACTCCTGTGAGGACGATCTTTCAGACTCTATCTTAGCAGAGGATTTCAGAGACTCACCACCGAGAGCTTTGCCAAGCTCTCAACTTGAATTTCAAAAAGCGATCACAACCCCACACAAAAGCCCTTCCAGAGGTGCACATAACACCTCTACCCCTGATTTGATGAACAGGCCAGCTGTCAATCATGCAGATCTCAGTATCAGCAAGCCACCCTCAAAAGCCAGAAGAAGCATGAAAGATCATCTTAAGAAAGTACTGATAGATAATGCAGCAACATCCAGCACCGTCTCCAAGACAGTACAACAAAAGGAAGCTGTGATGACGGAAGAAATGAGTTTTGCCATGCAGGCTATGGAGTCCATATCAGCTGAGGGAGACCTGGGCCCATTTTTTGGTCTCCCATCCAAGGTTAAAGATCTTATTTTGAGGTTGAAGGGAATCCAGGACTTGTATGGTAAGTGTTTCACATTCTTTCCATTTTGGTTTTCTTTCATCTGCAACTGGTAAATCAGTAAATCTATTTTTATATTATATTCTCTTTTGCTTTCAGAGTGGCAGAAAACGTGTTTGAGTCTGGATTCGGTGCAACAAAGGAGAAATCTAATTTATTCTTTACCAACAAGTGGAGGAAAGACTCTAGTGGCAGAGATTCTCATATTTAAAGAGCTCTTGTGTAGAAAGAAAGATGCCCTGCTTATTTTGCCATACATATCCTTGGTTCAGGAAAAGGTATGTATTTATGCATGATTTATGTATTGTCTAAGCAGTTTGACCATTAGAATGCAAGAAGTTTTGGATTATTAATCCACTTATCATAGAATGAGAGATGCACTGATTTGCCTTTAGGTTCGAGGGTTGTCTAGCTTTGGAATTGAGTTGGACTTCATGGTCGAGGAGTATGCTGGCAGTAAAGGGAAGTTTCCTCCAGTCAAGAGAAGAAATAAAAACTCTCTATACATCACAACCATTGAGAAGGGACACAGTCTTGTCAATTCACTGATTGAAAATGACCGTCTAGAGAATATTGGCCTGGTTGTTGTAGATGAGGTGTGTACCACAAATTTTATTATTAAAGTATTTTATATTATTTCTAAACCAAAATTGTGTTTTGGTTTAGTTTTGATACAGGTTTAGTTTGATTTGGTAAGATTTTTTAATGCTTATGCTTACCAAGGCTTTGTTTGTTTGATCAAAAATGCAGTAAAAACAGTTATATTGTGAAGTATTATTACAATTTAAATACAATTTTACAATTTTCTTTTCTATTTTAATATGTTTTAAATTGTAATTTATTCCTGTGATGACCAAGCTGAATTTTCAGCATCATTACTCCTTCAGAAATCATTCTAATATGCTGATTTGCTGCTCAAGATACATTTCTTCTTGGAATCAATGTTGAAAACAGTTGTGCTGCTTAATAATGTTGTGGAAACCGTAATACTTTTTTTTTCAGGATTTAGCAGCATTTATTTTTGTAACAATGCAAAGGCCTTTACTGCCATTTTTGATCAGTGTAATGCATCCTTGCTGAATAAAAATATTATTTTATTTTTTTTAATTTACTGACCTCAAACTTTTGACTGGTAGTGTATAATAAGCTTTTTAAATTAATGTATCTTTTTTATTTTCAGCTCCATATGCTTGGTGATGGGAGCAGGGGAGCAATTCTTGAAATGACTTTATCAAAGATTCTGTACATGAGCAGTGAGTATTCTTAAACTCACACATATACTCCACCTCTGTAATGGTCACTCCTTACAGATTCTGATAACCCCGTTGTTGTTTCCCCACAGAGGCAACTCAAATTATTGGTATGAGTGCAACACTAGGCAATGTGGGAGATCTTCAGACCTTCCTGAATGCTGAAAACTACACCAATGACTTTCGGCCTGTAAGAATGACCTCTGTGTGACTGTGATTTAATAAGTCTTTAAATTTGATAAACTCAATTCAAATAAATAACTAGTGATTCTGTAGGTTGAGCTGAAAGAATATGTAAAAATAAAGGACAGCATATATGATGTTGACCCAAAGGAAGAGACATGCTTCAGTTTCTCACGACTCCTGGATTTCAAGGTATTCTTCAAAGCCTTTTTTTTCTTAACTCAATAAGGTATTGATCTGCTGAGCTCATTGAACTTTTGTGCGATGGACTTTCCCAGTACTCCAGTGGAATGCAGAAGATGGACCCTGACCACATCATAGCTCTGGCTACTGAAGTCATCCCGCAGCAGTCCTGCCTCATCTTCTGTGCCACCAAGAAGAACTGCGAGAATCTAGCTGGAATGATCTGCAAGTATTTAAATAAGTGAGTAGACCTTTAGAGTCCTTAAAGTGCTTTTACATTTTTTTGTCATTGACATTAAATGAAACTTCTGCATTTTTTTTCAGGGAGTTTCTGAAACACAAGCAGGCAGAGAAAGCCATACTTCTGGGTGAACTGAAGAGCAGTGGGAATGGATCCTTGTGTCCTGTCCTGCAGAAGACTGTGCCCTTTGGCCTGGCCTACCACCACAGCGGACTGACCAGTGATGAGAGGAAGCTGGTGGAAGAGGCCTATTCCTCAGGGGTGCTCTGCCTCCTTACCTGCACCTCTACTCTTGCTGCTGGCATCAACCTCCCTGCACGCAGGTTTGTCTAGGCCTGTGCTTCTCCAACCCAGGTTAAATTGTTCTCAAACCTGGACTAAAAGAGATTTTAAAAACTGAATTGAAAAAACTATTGAAAGGGGTTTCTTAATCATGTGCATGTACCACTTCTCAGGGTGATTTTGAGGTCCCCATATATAGCTGCAGAGTTTTTAAAGAGAAGTCAGTACAAACAGATGGTGGGCAGAGCAGGACGAGCGGGTATTGATGCCATGGGTGAGAGTATCCTGATCCTGCAGGACAAAGATATAAACATGGTAAAAAAAAACACAGATATATGTTAATATGGGTCATTGACAAATAAAGCTTCAAAACTGCTGTAATGCATATTTTTGAGCCATGAACATGTTTAAACAGTTGTTTAACATTTCAGTGTTTACATTTATTTTTTGACTCTTATTATGTCAGGCGGTACAACCAAATAGTTGCATGTATATACTGTAGTTGTACCACCTACCCACACTTGCAATTAGCAGTATTTGAGAATATACAATTTGCTGGAAAAAAAGTTTTCCAATTATCTCAACAGCTTTACTGTTGAGATAAACTACTGATATTTATAAAAAGTTGTTTATATGAAAGGTTTCAAACCTAAAATGATGCCATAGTTTATTTTTTATTTTTTTATTAAGACACCATTTTAAATAGTTTTCTTAGAGTTAGACAGTTGCACCACCTGATATTTTGGGGGTTTAAGATAACAAAACATAAAATAATATTTATTATTTAAATTTACAAAAAATGAACTGAAACTAAACTAACTTTTATAGAATAAAGTGATACATTTCGTGAATTTATCAAATTATTTTAAAGGGAAATTATGCACTTGGACACAAAAAAAAATGCATGTCATGACATTGACCCATTATATTATATTATATTATTTTATTTTATATTATTTTATATTATATTTATTATATTACTTGTATACAAATGTTTCCTCATCAGGCCAAAAATCTATTGTCTGCACCGATGGAGAAGTGTTATAGTAACCTGTTGCATGATGGAGGGAGGGGCCTCCTCAGTCTCATCCTGTCACTCGTCGGCCTGAAAGTATGTGAAAGGTTTTGATGTAATAATAAATGAGAAATGTCTGGTCTACAGTTGCAAATGCTAAACTGTTTCCTTTTATTTCAGATAACTACAACTGTAGAACAAGTGAGGGATTTCATGAAAGGCACACTGCTTAGTGTGCAGGATGCTCAGGCCAGTCCAGAGAGGAGTTTGTGGGATCTTACAGTGGAGTCTATAGAGACTTTGAAGCAGAAGAGCCTCATTGAAGCCTCTGTTGATGTACATAATGAAACCATTCTCCAAATCACCAGGCTTGGGAGAGCAACATTCAAAGGTAAAACAGAGTGTGGCATAAGGATTTAAATAATTGAATGCATTTACCACAGGGTGGCAATATGACCTTGTTTAGAGATCAGTCAGTTAATTTCTACTGTCTGTTTTTATTATTTATCACTGTTTTCAGAGCCTCCCTTTTGTAATGTTTTTCATTTAAATTATTATTTGCTATTTCAGGTTCAGTAGACCTAAGCTACTGCGATCTGCTGTACCGAGACTTATCGAAGGGGCTGGAGGGTTTACTCCTCAATAGTTTTCTTCACTTAGTGTATCTGGTTACTCCATATGACATGGTGCATCAGTGCAAGCCAGATTGGATGATCTACTTCAGACTGGTAAGATGTTTCATCGGGTTAAATGTGTTTTAGTTATACACCGTTCAAAAGTTTGGGGATTTGTAAAGTCTCTTATGCTCACCAAGGCTCCATTTATTTGATCAAAAACAACAGTAAAATTTTAACTGTTGTCTATTTTTATATATTGTAAAATAAAATGTATTCCTGTGAATGGCAAAGCATCATTACTCCAGTCTTCAGTGTCACATGATCCTTTAGAAATTCTAATATGCTGATTTGGTGTTCAAGAAACATTTATTATTATTATAAATGTTGAAAACAGTTGTGATGCTTAATATTTTTCTGGAAACCATGATGCATTTTTTCAGTATTCTTTAATAAATAAAAAAGTTCAAAAGAACAGCATTTATTTAAAGTAGAATGTTTTTGTAACACTATAATATCTTTACTGTAATTTTTCATAATTTCAATGCATTCTTGTTGAATAAAATTATTAATTTATTTAAAAAAAACAACAGTGTAACAGTGTTTGTATTTTGAATATTGTATGTTGACTGTTAATGTGCTCTTCCTTAGTCTCAACTGATGTGTATTCATACTGAATCTGAATTTTTCATTGTACCAGTTTACAAATTTGTCGGCTGCTGAGCAGAAGATGGCCACAGCAGTTGGAGTGCCTGAAAGTTTTGTGGCTAGAAAGGCAGCGGGGCAGAGCGTGAGGAAGGTTAGTAAAAACAGCATTCCTTTCATGCTTTAGAATACCATATGGCCGATTCATGACCTTTTTTTGTTTGGGATTAAACAGCCTAGATATAATAAGCCAAAGAGTTCAATAGAAAGATATCATTAGCTGAGAATTGAATATAGTATTACTTAAATCCTAATTCTCTTAAAAGATTTGCAGTGTTAATGCTAAATCTACATTTAGCCCTACTTAAATTTCTGAGGGGAAACTTTCTTTTTTTATATATATATATTTGTTATATTTGATTTCATACTTATTGAGTTTGATCCTGTGTTCTTCTACCTGTGTATCAGTCTGTGGACATTGTGGTAGTGAATAGGTTGTATCTGGCCCTAGTGCTGTACTCTCTACTGAAGGAGACAAACCTGTGGAACGTGTCCGATAGGTTCCAGCTGACTAGAGGCTTTGTTCAGACTCTCCTCAGCTCAGCTTCCGCCTTTGGGTCCTCCGTGCTGCACTTCACTGAGGTTTGTGGCACATCTAGGCAGCATTTAAGGGCTTTTTCAGTCCTGTAGATTGTTTGCTTTTTTTTTTTTGAAGGGATAGTTCACCCAAAAATGAAAATTATCCCATAATTTACTCACCCTCAAGCCATCCTAGGTGTATATGACATTCTTCTTTCAGACGAATACAATCGGAGTTATATTAATAAATATCCTGGCTAATCCAAGCATTATAATGGCAGTAAATGGCTGCCCAAAATTTGAAGCCCACAAAAGTGCATCTGCGTCATCCCGCCAGCTACGCTTTTTTCATAAGTTGAATACGGAAGGCGGTCCGCCGGAAGCTAGATATTTTACATTATATCTTACAAAAACCCATTGATTCGCTTCAGAAGGGCTTTATTAACCCCCCGGAGCCGTGTGGAGTACTTTTATAATGGATGGATGCACTTTTTGGGGCTTCAAATTTTGGGCTGCCATTCACTGCCATTATAATGCTTGGAAGAGCCAGGACATTTTTTTTAATGTAACTCAGATTGTATTTGTCTGAAAGAAGAATGTCATATACACCTAGGATGGCTTGAGGGTGAGTAATGGGGTAATTTTCATTTTTGGATAAACTATCCCTTTAAAGAGATTTTTTTTCTTGGTAATGTTTCAAAGCGTACCAAAATGTGTTTATGCAATGTAAGTCACATGAAACTATCCTCTTATTGGTCAGAGTACACCTGTTTATGTTCCTCATAGCATCATCCATCAAGATGGTTTGACAAGTTAGCTCCATGGGCTTATTGTGGCTTTATCTGCCTAGCTGTCATGGGAATCAAAGCATTCTTGCAATGCACCTGTTTCGTGAAAAGCAATTGGACAACATTTTACACTCCAGAGTTTGTTTTCAAGTGGGCCGAGACTAACTTTTTTTTCGTATATGCGTAATTAAATCAATCTAAGGGAGACAAGGCGCCAGGTTCCAAAACAAAGGCTCCAAACAAGCCCGGTGTGATTACGCCCTTAGACATATCAGCCTACATATCTACATCTGCTCCTATCTTGCAGTTAATAATTGATTAGAATGCTATGAGACTTGTCTGTCCATTTCAGGAGCTGGAGGAGTTTTGGGCCTATAAGTCTCTTCTCTCAGAGCTGACCCGTAGATTGACTTACTGTGTGCAGGCTGAGCTCATTCCACTCATGGAGGTGTGTGGAGTAATGGAGGTGTGTGTTCTTGCTGCTCAGTGTCTCTAGAATAGTTGACCAGAATATTTGCTTAAAAGCTCAGTTTGTGTGTTTTTATTTTGTTCTTCTTCATTCTCTTTTGATTCAGCATCGTGCTAAGCAGCTATATAACGCTGGTTACAAGACATTGGCACATCTTGCCAACGCAGATCCACAAATTCTGGTCCAAACTATTGAAAACCTCTTCAAGAGACAAGCCAATCAAATTATTGCATCAGCAAAAGTAAGTACAATATTGCCCTATATAGCATCATTATATTTCCATATTAACATGCAAAATGTTACATATTTATCCAAAATAAAAATTGTCATCATTTATTAATCCTCAAGCCAAACCTACATTACTTTATTTCTTCTGTGGAACACCCAAAAAAGAAATAATGAAGGTTGTCAGCCCTCAAAAATATGCAAAAAAATCATCATAAAGGCATCATCCTTTCCTCACATGATCGCAATCATATGGCTCAAGAAGACTACTTTTATGATGATTTTTGAATCCTTTTTGAGGCTTGACATATTCAGTCCTTATTTATTGTCATTGCGTGCAAGATACTGACCAGGGGTCCGTTCTTCGTACCTCGCTTAATACATCTGAGATGATTTGACAGATCCCAGATCTTCTAATCGTGATAACTGATCTCTGGCTAATTTGGTTCTTCAAAAGAATTTGCGGATTGTATTAAAATATCTGGATTAAGTTGTCTGAGATTACTGAGCGTTCCTGTGTTTCCTGAAGAGGGCAGATGTATTGATACTCGCAACCACGATCAGCAATGCAGTGATTGGCTGGTGGCAAGACAACAACGTAATGACATCATATAATTAAAAAAGACACCTGGCGAAAAACTTTAAAAAAAAAAGAAAAAAAAAAAAGACGAATTTCAGGACCTTATAAGGAAACAACCAAAACAACATAAAAGTTATAATAGATAAATGAAATGTGCACTGTTTTTTTTTAAACATGATTCCCAATTATTTATATTCACGATTTTATAGTATTTGTACACCCTTTACATTTTTATTTTAATGTTGTAATTAATTCATTGCAATTCATTTAATTTTTAATTCAATTTCAGGATTTGTTACGTGACAGTATTAATTAAAGTTTCTTAAGGGTCAAGATCAAGTTATCTGCATCTCCTGCTCTGCATCAAGCCACTCCCATAATATCCATCATCACTCAAATTAATGCACGGCCCAGATTAACTGTACAGCATGTTTGTAAAACTCCAATAAAATTATAAAGTAATTATTCCATCACAAATAAACCTCTCAATCAAGTGGCTGTGTCTATAGAATTATACACAACATTATAATATTATTTTCGAATACATTTTTATATTATTATTATTTTAAATTATTATTGCCCCTGGTTCAGTAAGGAACTCTTGTAATAAAGTAGCAGTGGCTGGGACAGATTTTAAGTATCAACGGTGCTTAAAAAGACGCAATCTAATCCTGTTGACATGAAATAAGCCTGCTCTCGAGCAGGTTTAAATTTACTGACCTGTTGCTATGACAGCAAGTCCAGGATGAGCGTCGAAGAACCAAACAATCCAAGATCATGCCAAATCGTCAACAATCAAATCCAGCTAACTGAGCTAGCGACGTACAAAGAATGGACCCCAGGGCTGTGAATTTCAAACGCATTGTAAGCCAAATCGTAGAATCATTGGCACCAATAGTCTCTACATTCAACTTGGCTCACAAAGCTTTTGAGAAACGCAGCCCAGAACATTCAGGAAATTTTTCCTTCTACATCAGATATATTTTTTGATTTGAAACAACATCAGTGCGAGTAAAGGAATTTCATTTTTGGATGATGTATAAAAGAAAACACTTGTTTATTCATGTTAACTTTGTTTTCAGATGTTAATAAAAGAGAAAGCAGAGGCCTTGCAGGAGGAGGTGGATGACCTGCTTATGCTGCCATCTGATCTTCCATCTTTGTAAATTCTTATGTTTATTTTTTATTTATATGATGTAAATAGTATGTATATTATTTCATATATATGGCATTATGTAAACTATTTTGTGCCTATATGTCTGGCTGAAATAAAAATGGAAGTAACCCCGATTTTTGTAACATCTCTGTTACTCATTACCATGATCATGTGTTATTTTATATCCAACGATTTTACAACCACCAGTCAGTCACAAACAGCTTGTTATATTTCCAGCACTGCCTCTAATGTTGTGAGTTCCAGCCAATCAGGTAAGGTATGCAAATAAATGAATGAGCTGAGCCACGCCTATGGGTCACTGGCATGAGATATTTCAAATAATTTGTCATAGACCGGTTCCTTTTGTACAGTCAAACAAGAAAGAAGGAAGTAGGTGCCAAAAACATATTTATTTCGCCTGTGTGTTTTGGATGAGCGCGTGAAACCGGTGCAATTAACTACTGAATGAGGACACCGGCAGATTGAACAGATGAAGTCTGCAGCCACAGCAGTTTCCACGATTGTCGCTCTTGTTTTATTTCGCGCATTGTGTGACGAGGCCAAAACAGTGATATCTCCCGGAGATGTTCAGTCCATACGTGTTGATCTGGATCTGTCCAATGTGGCCCGAAGGGTGGACGAAAGGTTTCTCTCTGTGGCTATAGATGCGAGTTTAATAGCCGAGGAGAAGTTTATGAACTTATTGAAGTAAGTCCCTTTAAAAGTTTTAAAGCAGACCTCAAATAAATAAAGTTGTGATGTAACTTTAAAATAAGTGATATGTTGTTTATGTAGTTCACCAAAGTTAAGAACCCTTGCCAAAGCCTTGATCCCAGCGTTTCTGCGATTTGGAGGTACCAAACAAGATTTTATGAAATTCAACCCACGCGGAAGATATTTTCAAGCCAGAGAAAACAGCAGCAGAGCTGTTCTAGGTAACCTCTTTCACTTAGCATCAATAACACGAGTTAGTAAACCACATCCTCCAGTTCACACGAAACACCATGAGAACAGACTGTTCTTTGCGTACTAGTATGTTCAAATACTACAATATTACTATCTACATTTTGTCGTTTGGATTTATTTGGACACTTATACCTTCGCTTTGGGATTTTAACCAGCTGGGTCCACGGTCATTTGTAGTGCAAGTCATTCACACGGGTGTCTTAGCAAAGTACATCATGTTCCACATCTGACAAGCAGAAAGTGTTTTCGACCAATATTTATGTTAATTTAATTATGAAGCTATATATATATATATATATAACTGTTTAGGGCCACTGTAGTCGTTGCACTTAAATAATACTTACTCATTTTGTGTGTGTTTTTTATATTATTATTATGAGATTAATTTAATTAGCACATCTGATGTTATTCCTACAGGAAATGTGTGTAACAGACTTGAATTGCCTTCATTGCTGGAAAATAGGTTAAAGCAAGAATGGGTCTTACAGTCAAAGACTTTACTTCTGGAGGAACTAGAGGGAAAATACAAAAAAACGGAATTCTCTGGTAAGTTTAATTCTACTTCTGTTAAATAATTACCTAATTGGGAATTTATCATGAGTCAGTACAGCAAAACAGTGTTCTCACTTCTCTAGCAACATGTAAATGTCATGTCAGGGCTCAACAATTTTTTTTGTTTCAGTTTCATGCTGGCCCATATTTTTATGTGTCAAAAACATATATGCCGATTTCACAGACAGGGTTTAGATTAAGCCAGGATTAGGCCTTAGTTCAGTAAGGAAATTGAAGTGGCTTTTATAAACATACCTTAGAAAAAATCATAACTGGTGTCCGTCTTGAGATAAAACAATAGCAGTTACATATGTTAAGATAGGCCATGGCCAAGTAGCTTTCAGTAAAAACAGCTCAAACATGCATTTTAGTCTGGGACTAGGCTTAAGCCTTGTCTGTGAAATCGGGGATAGTTATAATTTAAATTGAAAGTATTTTTTTTTTTTAAAGTATATATTATGTTTCCATGATCAGTTGTAAAGTTGCTTTAGTAACACATTTAATTCAACAACCATGATCAATACATCACAAAAACATTTGTGAGTCCATCAACTGATCCGAAACTCTGTAATGTATTCATATTTTCAATGATATCACAATCAAAACTGTCAAAGGGAAAGTCAAGTGTCTGTCTTTCTCCTAGAATATGCTGTCGACCTGCTGTATGCCTTTGCAAATTGCTCTGGTTTAGACCTCATCTTTGGTTTGAACGCTCTGCTCCGAACCAGTGAAAACACATGGGACAGCACGAATGCAGAACTGCTGTTGAAGTACTGTGAGTCCAGGCAGTATGTGATGTCCTGGGAGCTGGGAAATGGTAGGATTTGGGATATTGCTTTTTATTAGGATTGACGTTCTAATTTTGAATTGGCTAATAATATTTTATGATTATTTTGTATTATTTAAGTTGGCACCTCAGCATCACATCTCTTGTTTTAGAACCCAACAGCTATGAGAAAAAAGCTGGGATCAGAGTGGATGGGTACCAGCTCGGCCAGGATTTTGTCCATTTACATCAAATCCTTCAGGAATCTGCAGTCTACAACTCAACAGGTCTATATGGACCAGATGTTAGTCAGCCACGAGATCACCGCAAAGATTTGTTAACTGGGTAAGTGTTCAGAGAAAATTGTTATTTTTTGTAAAATATATTTTCAAAAATGGCTTCTTGTCTTTTGGATTTGGGAATCAAATAAAGGTGACATGGTTGACCATTCACTTTTTATAGGTTTTTGGAGACTGGAGCAGAGGCCATTACGGCATGCACCTGGCACCAGTAAGTTATGATTTACTTCCTTGCGCAAAATCAGAAAGAAATCATATTTGAGTCTTTGTACTGGAACTTGTTTTCCATTTTCCTTCTTAACAGCTATTATGTGAATGGCAGAGACACCTCTTTAGAGGATTTCCTTGACCCTCATGTGCTTGATACTCTGGCAACAAAAATTAACAAGGTCCTCGAGGTACCAGAGTAATTCTGCATAATATATTAAAATAGGAACTCTCTCGTGGCATCCAAATTTCTCACATTCAATGGTAAGAAATGTCAGAGAGATAAATGAGCTGAAATGAACTGATAAACACTCTGCCTTTAGACCGTTGAATCTGTTTCTCCCGGGAAGAAGGTTTGGCTGGGAGAGACAAGTTCGGCATATGGTGGAGGTGCCGTTGGTCTATCAGACACATTTGTAGCTGGTTTTATGTGAGTCCAATTTTTTTCACTTCAGACCAGTTTGAAGTTCGTCAGTAAATTAAAACTTCCAATATGTTTTAATGTGCATTTAAAGGTGCAGTAAGTGATTTTTGAGGAACACTGTTGAAAGTGGATCAGAGCGAGCACCACAACAGTGTTGGGGAAAGTTACTCTTAAAGGGGTCATGAACTGGCTCTTTTTATTTTTTTATACTGTTGTCTGAGGTCAACTTATGACGTTTGTGTGGTTTTTACATTCAAAAACATCATAATGAATAAGTAATAGGCTATTTTCTACCCTGGTTTTGAGCCTCTCTCATGGAAAGCTCGGTTTTTATGAGCGTGCAGCATTGAAGACTTGGAAGTAAACGCCCACTGCTATGATTGGATAAGCTTTGCATATTACAATGAGCTTCGGCTCCCCCGTGAGTACACGTGAGGAATTGTTTGGAAAGCGTGTGGGAAAACAGCAACCGGAATGATTCGCCCACAGGGCTCGCAAAATGTCTTTATCAAACAAACACAATGATTTATCTCTCATCCACCCGCAATTAATTGGAATGTTATTTTTTATTACTTGGCCCACCCGATCGGTGGATATAACCGTGAACCGTGCATCACTAACATGCATGCACAAGCCTCACTGCAGAGTCAGACAAATCAGCATGATCAAAACTTCCGCAATTTTATTTTTCCTTCAAATATCAAGTCAAGAGAGTGAACAACGCATATCAAGAAAGGAATGTTATTTCACTATTTAAGATAGCCCATCGGGCAGACCGGTGATACGTTTTGGTAGCCCGTCTGAAAAACACATAGTCCCGGGACGTTGGGCTTTGCGAGCCCTGGCCCATAACGTTACATGTCCGAGTCTGATCACGAATCGCAGCACAATGAACCAACAACACCTCAAATAAAGGATTCTCCAGCCTGTGACAGCGTGCTAAGTTATGTTCAGTTAGACACGTACACATAATCAATAGATATCAAACGATCTGTAACAATGCAATACTATCACATATAAAAAACATTTTTTACTCAAATAAGTGTGTTGCTTCATTCATGTAATCTCATCCTGTCTGCAAATCCAGTCTTTTGTTTACAAACGAATCCGTGGTGAAATGAAGGAACAAACGCGCAATGTCTTACCCACGTGAGCTGGATATTCATTAAAAATAAATTTCATCCATGCATTCATAATATTGGAATCCGAATGAAGCTTACGCGGCATGTTTATTGCTTGGATCCGGTTTAGCTGCACGTAGGCCTATGTTATTTATCTATAACGTCATGCACAAATCGGTGGGCGGGGCTACAGAATCAGGCGTTGTTCTTCTTCGGTTAAGGCGGTGTTTCACCACACTCTGACGTCACAGCTTGGCACATTCTGAGATTGAGCTTTTGCTGGGCCTGGTGTCAATAAAAGCTTTTCTTTGACTAACAAGGAAGTTCTCAGCTCCGAAACTTACAGGATATTCTTATATCACGATGACCTTTTATATATCAAAGGCTGAATGAAAAGTTGATTTTCTCAATTCATGACCCCTTTAAAAGTAATGCATTACACTATTGCATTACTCCTTAAAAAAGTAGCTAATTGCATTACTTCTTATGGAAAGTAATGCATTATATTAATTTTGTGTTACTTTTACTCTGGGCTGGGCTTGTTTGTTTTTTAATAACAACAAAAAAAGTTCTATTTTTGGCTAATGTAAAGACTCTTTTTGCATTTAAGTAATGATAATGTGTTTAACAGTTTAAATATAAGAACATGACACAATGACATTTATTGGATCAAAAATACAGTAAAAACAGTAATACTGTGAAATATTATTACAATTTAAAATACACTTTTTCTTTTAAAATACATTTTAAAACAATTTTTTGTTGCAGCCTTTACTCCAGTCTTCAGAAATCATATGCTGATTTAGTGCTCATTAAACATTCCTTATTATCAATCTTGAAAACAGTTGTGCTGCTTAATATTTTTGTGGAAGCCATTCCACATTTAAGGATTTTTTGATGAACAAGAAAGTACAAAAACAACAGTATTTATTTGAAATGTACATGTATGAAATATGATCCGTGTAATGCATCCTATCTGAATAAATGCAAACTATAAATAAAGTATATTTAAATCTGTTTTGTTTATTAAAGGTGGCTGGACAAACTGGGACTTGCTGCTAAGCTTGGTTTGGATGTCGTTATCAGACAGGTGTTAATTGGTTCCGGCACGTACCATTTAGTGGATGATAACCTAGATCCCCTTCCAGTAAGTGTTTCTTTTGTTTCTTGCATAACATCTGTATCAGTCCAGGAATGTGGACAATTCAATTATCTTTTCTTTTTTTTCTTTTTTTTTTCCTCTTTTAAACTATTTTGTACATATGGCAGGATTACTGGCTATCATTGCTATACAAAAGGCTTGTTGGTCCAGAGGTCTTAAAAGCAGAAGTTCGTACAAATTCTGGACTAAAGAAACCAATACGGGTATACCTTCACTGCACTAACAGAAAAAGGTACTTGTATTCTCTTCCTCACAATATTTTTTTTGAAGAAACAATGGTTAACCCTTTTTGACATATCATATATCCTTTCCAGTACACATTACAGACAAGGTGCTGTGACCTTATTTGCCTTAAACCTAAATAAAAATGAAGCCACGATTAGTCTGCCCGTCCATATGGCCAACAGCACCATTGAAGCATTTGTGCTACAGTCAGCTGAGGCCGGTGAACAGAGCCTTTATTCCAGGTAATGTCTCATGATCTCACAATGTTTGGACTGGACTACTATAAATCTTTTTGCTAGCCGAAGATTAGAATGACTACATGTAATGTAATGTAATGTATCTTTAATAGGTAATTTGTAAATGTCACCTCAAGACTGGTTAAAATGAGTCAGAAATGTGATTAAAAATGGTGAAAAAAAAAAAAATTTTGTGACCAGCTACGACACCTAAAATTATAAAAGCATTTGGATATGTTACGCATCAACTATCATGGTAACAACCTAAAGATTGTTAAATCTGTCCATCTCTAGGTCAGTCAAATTAAACGGACAAGTGCTAAAGATGGTGGATGACCGAACACTTCCTCCACTGGAGGGAAGTGAACTGCTGCCTGGAGAACACATTAAGCTGCCTGGGTTCTCATTTGCATTCTATGTTCTGATTGAAGCACGAGCTCCAGTATGCAAATGAGCTCGGATAAAGACTGCTTTCACTGGAGAATCAGGGACATGAAATGTGTAATGACAAAATATTTTGCTGTGAGATTATTTATGTGAGGGAACTTTAATCTTGAATGAAATTAATCAGTCTCTTAATATGTTTTTTGAAAATATGAAAATTTCTATTTATTATAAATATCGAGTTGAAGCCACTCAAGAATGTTTTTAATGATCAACAGGGACTGGATTTAATCTATTTTACATCTGTTAAAATAAACTGATTTTCAGCAAAGCGCTCGTTTGTCAAGACATTTAGTTTGACGTGGAAGTGATTGAGTATCCATGCAGACAGGCACTATAGCAATCAAGAATTGATTCTTAGTCATTTTCTATCTGTGGTTCACGTCTTTCTGTGCAAAGCACTACATTCAGCTAAATTTAGATAGGAATATAATGGTCGAGACATTTTGAGAATCCTCTCAAAGGCAGACTTAAGATTTCCCATTGCACTTGTTACTCTGTGTGAGGTGATGATTGTAGCAGAGAGTCTGTGTTAGAGGGTTGAAACATCTGGGCTTAAGTGAGAACACAGCTGGTATAAATATTTCTAGACTGTGATTGCTACACTCTTGATGCTTGTGTAAATCTGTGAAAAAATTCAATTTGTTTAAATGTCGGGGAGGTTTGTTACAGTGACAAGTTTTGTCATGTAAACATTTAAAAAGATTTAAAGAGCATTGCAGTGAAAGAACATAACCTCGTCTAAAAATAAACCACCAGCATATTGATTGTCCCAAAGAGGGACTCTGAGTAATGACTTTAGTTTTAACTCGCAAACCACCTGTCTGTTTGCTAAGGGGATTTTTAACTCTTTTTGCAGAGATTTCCAAATAAGTTATGGGAAGTTTAAATTACTTAAATGCATAATTTGTGAATCAAAATTAGTGGATAAATAAACCTTGCAGTGGGTGGTTTTGCCCACCAGGCGGCGATGTTTACTACTGTTGAGGCTGAATTGGCCAAGAATAATTTTGCAGGCCACATTACAGTTCATGTATGAATGAAGACCACAGGTATTATTCGTTGTTGGTGATGTTGAGGGTTTAGTTTGTTTGGGATAAATCCTTTATCTTTTATTTGGCATATCCTTTTGCCCCAAAGATTAATTAAAGAGGCTCATCAAACAATTCTATGCAGGATATAAAAAATATTCCTCTCATTATTTTACAAGATATCCTTGTTGTTAATGTTGTTCTCTATATAGTATTACTTGTTCAGTTCTAAATTATATTTATAAATAATATCAATCTGTACTATTGTATGAGTACACATATTTGAGTTTACTGAAAATATTGTTTACATGCATCTCTCATGAACGCGCGTCGTAAACCCTGCGGTGTCTGTGCTAAATTGGGCATGGCATTTGCTGAAGGGGTCGTTGTTTGCAGTGGGGCTTGATAATACGCGGCTTGTGTGCGACGGGGAGAGCAGACTCTGGCGACCCCTGCCAGCCACACATCTTCTTCATCTCCCACGAGAAATCCCACGGCCAATGAACACAAGCCCTCACTCCAGCAGCGTGCTGTTTCCACAGAGCACTCTCATCTTCATTAAGAGGCGCCGTCTGGAAACATGAGGGGATTTAGGCAACGTCAGAGACTCAGGATTCCCCTTGGGCTACCCTGACTGAAGTTTCTATACACTAATGTGAACCAGGGATTTTCAAACTCTTTGATGCCAAGGGCACACAAATATGACGTGCGTTCAATTTTTCCCGTTCTTGGAAACATGTTGGTTGTTAATAAATCATAAACATAATATATAATACATGAACTTTGACAGAACTTTGTATTTTTTCTCTCTCAAATTTTTCAATTCGCCCCGTGTGGCTCAATAATCTGAAAACTGTCTGTCTCTGACGTTTTTCTTTTGCATTTTTCTTCTGAGATTTTCTTTTTTTTTTTTAACAAGCTGTCAGAGTTTGGCACTCCACTTCAGGATTGTATTGTGTGATGCTGGTTCTTTCATTTTTCAGCACTCAATAAAAATCTTTATTTTATTGAACGTGTGTTCAGCCTCTCTCTCTAAACCTTGCTGCCATTCTTTGCCTATGGCTATATTTTTGGAGTCCTGTGGTTTCCAATGGGTGGTCTACAGTAGGACTGTCAATTATTTTTTTTTTATCTCAAACTATTTTTCTTGAGTAAAAAAAAAAAAAGTTAAAGAAAAAAATGTATTTGTGATCTTTAAACGTAGATAATCTGTGATTGAAAATAAAACTCGTTCTAATTGTTTTGCATAAGCATAGCAAAAGCTATGTAAATAAATAGGCATCCACATATCATTATAGGCACGCTCAATTTTATCCAATAGTATCAAAATGAATCCTTTGCCTAATAGAAGGCATAATAATAATAATGCATAAAATAATTTCTTAATAAATAATATAAAAACCCAAAGTCATTCACACATATAGGCGGAGAAAACTCACTAGCACCTCCCACGCACGCCTCAATAATCGCCAGGCAGCCCGTCACTCACTCTCCTCTAAGCTTGAGGAAACCCGAATGTAAACTTTGGGAAGACTGCTGAAAAGTTATTAGCAACTCACTGTAGTCGTTCAATAAAATAATCGCTTTAAAATGAGCGACATGACATCTGAATCTGAAGCCACACGGGGATTGAAGTCTTCAGTTTGACACGCAACGCGCAATACAAATGGACAGGACGCGCAGGTTCATTTGGGGAATAATCACAGGTACGATTCACCATTGTTGGTTTGTATTCAACGCCTTTAACTGTTTTGTTGGTCTACAAAGCAACTATAGATTCTAGAAGTACCCGTTTGCCAACTTTTCCTTATATAGCTCTTTATTTACTTCTATTTCTTAATGTGCTCGTGGCATCGAGAGTTAAATGTTTAACTTCTTTTATACTATATGACAGTTTCTATTTTTAGCACTGGAATTCAGTTTAGCTCATTACAAGACCTTCTATTGGTTAATCATGGAGGGAGGGATTTTAAAGTGTAACTACAATCGAGAGGCCTAAGTTATATAACCCAGTATAACATTTGCCTGGAATCCTGCAAAGCAATCTAATGCCACAGTTGGAGACATGCGTGGTGCCACCTGTGATTTGTTTGTTGTCTGCCCTCAGCTGTTGTCCTATGCAAATACTCCCAGGCAGAATGGAATACCACAAAAGCACTGGCGAATAGGACTGTGTCCTGCAATCACCATGACAACAGCAGCAACTGCACAGGTAAATATCAATGGCACCCCAACCCGTTCCCCCTGGGCATGACATGAAAGTCTTGATAGCTTGACCACCTGCTGAAGAGATAAATAGAATATTAAATGAAAAGATATTTTCATAGCATGCAAAAGCTGGTGTTATTTGATCACAAAATTCTGTCAAAGCATTTACTAACATGAAGATATTAGCCTATAATCTGTTCACCGAGGAAAATTGGACTGTTATGATAATAATTCAGCTTCTTAGTCCCCTTCAAACCTTGTAATTTTATTTAAGAAGTGATAATATAATACTCCCAAGCTCAAGTTTAGCATCTCTGTACCGCAGGTAATCCTCAGATCATGTTACATGTGGCCAGAGGTTGTAATTAGATCCTTTCCCATTCAACTTTTAGTTCATTCTGAAGTCAGAGCTCAAGTTTCAGTAGAACGGCGGTCTCTTTTCTAGCTCAGTCCTTTAAACTTTGACACACACAATATATTGTAAATGAGTAAACGGACAACTCTAATTACATTACTGTGTATTTTATATTATATATTATACTAGTTATTGGCTGATATTGTTTTTTAATGTATTTCATTGATGGATATTGGATATTTAATTGTGTATTCACATTTTCTATTTAGATTACCTTTGCCATTAGCTAATACCTTTGAAAACACAAATAATATTTTGGTAACACTTTATTTTAAGGTGACGTAGTTACACGTTACTACATGCACTTACTATAGTAAACACAGTAAATTATGCATTATTACAACTAACCCTAAACCAAACCCTAACCATAACTCTATAGTAAGTACATGTAATGAATTAATATTACTCAGTACTTATTTGAGTAAGTACAATGTAACTACATCACCTTGAAATTAAAGTGTAACCTTTATTTTTAATTTATTTAGACAAAATAGTATCGAATTTTAATATCGGCCATAATTACATGAAAATAATTATTGGACAGAATTTTTGTATCTACAGTGGGGAGAACAAGTATTTGATACTGCCGATTTGCAGGTTTTCCTACTTACAAAGCATGTAGAGGTCTGTAATTTTTATCATAGGTACACTTCAACTGTGAGAGACGGAATCTAAAACAAAAATCCAGAAAATCACATTGTATGATTTTTAAAAAATTCATTTGCATTTTATTGCATGACATAAGTATTTGATCACCTACAAACCAGTAAGAATTCCGGCTCTCACAGACCTGTTAGTTTTTCATTAAGAAGCCCTCCTGTTCTCCACTCATTACCTGTATTAACTGCACCTGTTTGAACTCGTTACCTGTATAAAAGACACCTGTCCACACACTCAATCAAACAAACTCCAACCTCTCCACAATGGCCAAGACCAGAGAGCTGTGTAAGGACATCAGGGATAAAATTGTAGACCTGCACAAGGCTGGGATGGGCTACAGGACAATAGGCAAGCAGCTTGGTGAGAAGGCAACAACTGTTGGCGCAATTATTAGAAAATGGAAGAAGTTCAAGATGACGGTCAATCTCCCTCGGTCTGGGGCACCATGCAAGATCTCACCTCGTGGGGCATCAATGATCATGAGGAAGGTGAGGGATAAGCCCAGAACTACACGGCAGGACCTGGTCAATGACCTGAAGAAAGCGGGGACCACAGTCTCAAAGAAAACCATTAGTAACACACTACGCCGTCATGGATTAAAATCCTGCAGCGTATGCAAGGTCCCCCTGCTCAAGCCAGCGCATGTCCAGACCCGTCTGAAGTTTGCCAATGATCATCTGGATGATCCAGAGGAGGAATGGGAGAAGGTCATGTGGTCTGATTAGACAAAAATAGAGCTTTTTGGTCTAAACTCCACTCGCCGTGTTTGGAGGAAGAAGAAGGATGAGAACAACCCCAAGAACCATCCCAACCGTGAAGCATGGAGGTGGAAACATCATTCTTTGGGGATGCTTTTCTGCAAAGGGGACAGGACGACTGCACCGTATTGAGGGGAGGATGGATGGGGCCATGTATCGCGAGATCTTGGCCAACAACCTCCTTCCCTCAGTAAGAGCATTGAAGATGGGTCGTGGCTGGGTCTTCCAGCATGACAACGACCTGAAACACACAGCCAGGGCAACTAAGGAGTGGCTCTATAAGAAGCATCTCAAGGTCCTGGAGTGGCCTAGCCAGCCTCCAGACCTGAACCCAATAGAAAATCTTTGGAGGGAGCTGAAAGTCCGTATTGCCCAGCGACAGCCCCGAAACCTGAAGGATCTGGAGAAGGTCTGTATGGAGGAGTGGGCCAAAATCCCTGCTGCAGTGTGTGCAAACCTGGTCAAGAACTACAGGAAACGTATGATCTCTATAATTGCAAACAAAGGTTTCTGTACCAAATATTAAGTTCTGCTTTTCTGATGTATCAAATACTTATGTCATGCAATAAAATGCAAATTAATTACTTAAAATTCATACAATGTGATTTTCTGGATTTTTGTTTTAGATTCCGTCTCTCACAGTTGAAGTGTACCTATGATAAAAATTACAGACTTCTACATGCTTTGTAAGTGGGCAAACCTGCAAAATCGGCAGTGTATCAAATACTTGTTCTCCCCACTGTAAATACACTGCTTTTATTCAAGGATGCTTTAAATTGATCAGAAGTGCCAGTAAGGAAATTTAAAATGTTACAAAAGATTTCTATTTAAAATAAATCTTGTTCTTTCAAACTTTTAATTTTTTTTTTTTTTACCACGAAACATTAAGCAGCACAACTGTCAAAATTGATAAAAATAAGAAATATTTAATCAAATCAAATCAAATCACCTTTATTTATATAGCGCTTTTTACAATGCCAATTGTTTCAAAGCAGCTTCACAGTGGTAACAGGAAAATAATGCAACAGAATTTGATTCGGCTGTACAGCCGCTCTGGTGAAAACAGTGATGTCATCCAGCTCATTTCAATTATCATATAGTGTCAATGCGGGCAGATCAGTAATATAGTTGAAATTTAAGTGTCCCCAACTGAGCAAGCCAAAAGCCAAAGGCGACGGTGGCAAGGAACCAAAACTCCTTCAGGGCCAGAATGGAGAAAAAAACCTTGGGAGAAACCAGGCTCAGTCGGGGTGCCAGTTCTCCTCTGGCCGACGAACAAATAGTGTATGATTATGATTCTGGCAACATTACAGGTCAGAAGTCATATTAGATCAATAGATATTCGTAGGATTATTCGAAAGATTGGAGTCGTCACGCCGGGGACGGGTTTAATGAGGATGTCGTGTCGATGCAGCATTTACAGGGGGGAGTTTAATTGACACGGTCTCTGCAGACACTTCAGGGATGCGTTCGTCATGTCCAGGCTAAGGTCCACCATCTGGTCCGGATACGGCCTGGATCCGGCCGACTGCAGTAAACCTCGGGATAAACAGAGAGACTAACATTAGCGTAGATGCCATTCTTCTTATGATGTAACAAGTACATCAGGTGTTATGGGAAGTGTTCCCGGTTCCGGCTGACCTAGTTTATGCAGCCTAAAACAATCATTTAACTGATTTGAATAATATAAATTAAAAATGTTTTATGTGTATGCCATAGTAAAGAGATGTGTTTTTAGTCTAGATTTAAACTGACAGAGTGTGTCTGCTTCCCGAACAATGCTAGGAAGACTGTTCCAGAGTTTAGGTGCTAAATAGGAAAAGGATCGACCGCCTGCAGTTGATTTTGATATTCTAGGTATTATCAACAGAATTTTGAGACCGCAATAGACGTGATGGAGTATAATGCGTTAAGAGCTCGCTCAAGTACTGGGGAGCTAAACCATTTAGTGCTTTGTAAGTAATCAGCAAGATTTTAAAATGTATACGATGTTTAATAGGGAGCCAGTGCAGTGTTGACAGAACCGGGCTAATATGGTCATACTTCCTGGTTCTAGTAAGAACTCTAGCTGCTGCGTTTTGGACAAGCTACAGTTTATTTATTAAGCGAGTAGGGCAACCACCCAGTAGAGCATTACAATAATCTAGCCTTGAGGTCATGAACGCATGAACTAACTGTTCAGCATTTTGCATTGAAAGCATGTGCCGTAATTTAGATATATTTTTAAGATGGTAGAATGCAGTTTTACAAATGCTAGAAACGTGGCTTTCAAATGAGAGATTGGTATCAAAGAGCACACCCAGGTTCCTAACTGACGACGAGGACTTGACAGAGCAGCCATCGAGTGTTAGACAGTATTCTAGGTTACTACTTGTGGAGTTTTTTTGTCCAATGATTAAAAATTCATTTTTTTCTGAATTAAGTTGCAGGAAATTACTAGTCATCCAATTTTTTATATCAGCTATGCATTCCGTTAATCTTGTGAATTGGCAAGTTTCGTCAGGGCGTGAAGAAATATAGAGCTGAGTATCGTCAGCATAACAATGAAAACGCCATGCTTCCTAATAATATCTCCCAGTGGTAGCATGTACAGGGTGAAAAGCAACGGTCCTAGCACTGAGCCCTGCGGTACTCCATACTGAACTTGTGATCGGTGTGACATCTCTTCATTTACTGCTACAAACTGATAACGGTCAGATAGGTATGATTTAAACCATGGCAATGAAATTCCACTAATGCCAACATAATTTTCGAGTCTATTCAAAAGAATGTTGTGGTCGATAGTATCGAATGCAGCGCTAAGATCGAGTAACACTAACAGAGAGATACAACCACGATCGGATGATAAGAGTAAATCATTTGTAACTCTAATGAGAGCAGTCTCAGTACTATGATACGGTCTAAATCCTGACTGGAAATCCTCACAGATACCATTTCTTTCTAAAAAGGAGCATAATTGTGGGGACACTGCCTTTTCTAGTATTTTTGACAGAAAGGGTAGATTTGAGATTGGCCTGTAATTGACTAATTCTGTAGGATCAAGTTGCGGTTTTTTAATAAGTGGTTTAATAATAGCCAACTTAAAAGTTTTCGGTACATATCCTAATGTCAAGGATGAATTAATGATATTAAGAAGAGGATCTATGACCTCTGGAAGCATCTCTTTTAGTAGTTTAGTCGGTATAGGGTTGAGCATACATGTTGTTGATTTTGATGATTTAACGAGTTTAGCCAATTCTTCTTCTCCTATAGCAGTGAATGAATGTAATTTTTCCTCAGTGACACTACAATGCACTGTCTGATGTGATACTGTAGTAGACGGCTGCATGGTTATAATTTTTTTTCTAATATTATCAATCTTACAAGTAAAGAAGTTCATAAAGTCATTACTGCTGTGCTGTTTACAAACATCAGAAGTTGAAGCTTTATCTTTGGTTAATTTAGCCACTGTATCGAATAAATACCTAGGGTTGTGTTTGTTTTCTTCTAAAAGTGTCGAGAAATAAGCAGATCTAGCAGTTTTTAGGGCTTCATGAGCACCAAATCATCATATTAGAATGATTTCTGAAGGATCATGTGACACTGAAGACTGGAGTAATGGATTATGAAAATTCAGCTCTTTAAAAACTATTAAAAAGAAAACAGTTGTTTCAAATTGTAATAATATTTCACAATATTACTGTATATTTTTGACCAAATAAATGCAGCCTTGGTGAGCATAACAGACTGCTTTCAAAAACATTAAAAAATGATCGACCCTACACTTTTGAACAGTAGTGTATGTGTTTGATGGTGATATGTATCCCTGCTTTACAGATTCAAAAGATGAGCACACATGGAGTGGGCACTTCTCTATATGTCCAAAAGATTATAGGCATTACTGTATCCATGGTGTTTGTCGTTTTGTGAAGGACCAGAACATTCCTTCATGCAGGTAAGATTTTGACCTGTCCATCACTTAGCCAATCAGAGCTAGTTAAAAGTTGAAGTTGAATAATGTTTTTTTATACTTTTGCACAGATGTGAAACAGGATATATGGGCAGTAGGTGCGAATATCTTGATCTTGATTACCGTTTGGCAGAACGAAGAAAAATAGTCATCGCATGTGTGGTTGCAGGATTGGTCTCTCTGATTCTGCTCATCGTCTTCATATGCGTCTGTACACAGTGAGTGATGTGTTACACTGTTAAGAGCATTGTACCTTCATAGTCAAGCTTAAAGGGGTCCTATTATGCCTTTTCACTTTTTAAACTTTAGTTAGTGTGTAATGTTGCTGTTTGAACATAAAAAAGATCTGGAAGGTTCAAAGCTCAAAGTCCCCTCCAAAGGGAGATATTTTATTTAACAGAATTCACTTTCCAAGAACTACAACGAACAACTCGTTTGGACTACAATGTGTTTTTTCTAGGCTTTGTGAAGTCACAATGTTACTCATTTAAATAATCTCCGCCCACAGAATACGCAAAAAAGGGGGCGAGGCCTGGTTGAGCTGCATTAGAGAAGACAGTGTTGTTGCTATGTTGAAGAGATGCTGTTTTTTCCATGTTTCCAAAACTCATTTGTTTGACCTTCCTAAGGCTGACGAACTTAGAGTGATTAAATTGATTTTAAACACTGTTCCTGAACATATAACCGCAATGTTTATCTGTGTGCTGCACATTTTACGGCGAACAGCTTCCAGAACCTAAAAAAGTACAAAGTCCCTTTAAAGTTTCAGTGTGTAGTATTTATGAGGATATATTAACAGAAATGCAATATAATATACATAACTATGTTTTCAGTTGTGTAAAAAAGACCTTACTTAATTTACCGTTATGTTTTTGTTACCTTAGAATGAGCCATTTCTATCTACATACACCGCGGGTCCCCTTACAGTGAAATCGCCATTTTGCGCCGTCATGTTTCTACAGTAGCCCTAAACGGACAAACTTCCTACAGAACGCTAGTCACTCTCTGCTCTCTCCGACGACAAAATTTTTGTCCTGTGTCGGCCCCTGTAGCTTCTCTATGCGTCTCGAAAGGGAGGGGTGAGCGGTGTGTTATTGCAACTCACAACCTCACCGCTAGATGCCGCTAAAATACACACACTTCACCTTTAAGACAAATCATTTCCCTCGGCGGCCATCTTTGAAACGCCTCTCGGGCTCCTATCTCTTTGAATGGGGAAACATCAATTTCTCCAAAACTGTTCGCCAAACTTAAGATTAAATTTCATATTTGAAATCACCAATGAAATCTGACAACAACTGTCTCATGAATTTTATTTCTAAACGCTTGAATCATGACAAAAAAATTAATTTTTCAGCCTGGACAAAGCTAATGCGCGTGCGCAATCCTAAATGCGCATCTCAGAACACTGCCTGTTTCTATAGCAACCGGAGCTTCTAATGGCAGCTGCAGTGACGCAATGACTTTACTAATCAACGATTGGCTCTTTCATTTAGAAGGCAGGGCTTATTCGCCATATTGGACGTTACACTTTCTCCCATTCATAAGTAATCAGAGTGCACCGTCTTTCTATATATAAAGTCTTTGGTACAATGCAGGCTATGCACAAAAGCTTCTCCTGAAACGAAGCAGTTCCCACTTTATCAGGACAATCTGTTGTTTGTGGATCACAACTTGTAAGTATGTCTTATTATTTGTAGTTGCGGTTTCTATTAACAGTTCCAATTATAAGTTTTATATTGTTGCTACGATGTAAACAAAGGGTAGAGCTTTGCCTCCGCTCGCCTGCTAGCCAACATTACTGTTGATATAGTGTTTATTGTAGCTTTTGTAAGGCTGTTCACCGCCCCTTTGAAAAACTGACCATGGTTTTGTGATCGATTACTGTTTGTATTACCATAGTTTTCCGACAAATATCATGATTAAATGGTGTATAACATCGTATCTAAAATGTATAAGAAAATTACAAAAAAACAAACATACCACTCTGAAACGCCCTGTGAAATCCGTGCTTACAAAGTCTGTGCATGAAATCCGTTCTGGACAATTTGTCGGAAGTCGGAATCAGGCTTGAATTGGTTTGAAATTGACGCCATGCTTAATATTTACATCTGAGTACTAGAGCTTGCGGTTATGACATTTCCCGAACACGCACTCAACACACTGGGCCAGCTAACCAATCACAGCACATTTCGTATTTCGGAAGGAGGGGCTTAATCAAAACCAGAAATAAATGGCACGTTCAAGCCAGTCTGGGGAGAGAGGTGCTGTAATGATGTAAAATATGTGAAAAATAATGTGTTTTTTGAACAATCAAGCATGAAAGCATATTCTAGTACACCCCAAAAACAAAATTAAGACTTTGTAAAAGGGCATAATAGGACCCCTTTAAAAGTGTCGGTCTTCATTGATTATTTCATCTTTAATGTTGTTCTTTTTACCATCTTCCTATTTTGTTTCACAGTAAACGATATAAACCATGTAGAAAGAAGAAGAGAAAAAAGGAAACATGTGATGAAGATGAGAAGCTCAGTTCACTAAATACACATGAAGATTTAGCTGCTCCGGTCGACACATGTGACACTAATGCTGTATAAAGTGAGTATTTATTCTTCTCCTGCCTCTGTATTGCACTTTCTGTTCAGATCATGTAAACCAGTGGTTTTTAAATAGTTTAGGACTCAGACTTTAAATCGGATATCAAGTGACAACCCAGTGCAGTACCAAAATTGTTTAACATACAGAACAAAATATGCTTGAAAATAAACTTTTTTTATTAATTAATTGGCGTATTATTGGTTTCTGAATGTCTCTTTCTATGATTTCATGCTGTTTGCAACTAATAATTCACTGCATAAAACACACTGTGTTCAGTACAAGCCACGTTTATCTTTTTTTCAAGTGAACCTGTATTTAATGAAATCTGTGTCATTTTCTTTTATCTGGCATAGTTTTGCTAATTTGCTATTTTTTAGTGTCTGTTTACACAACAACTATATGTACTACAAACAGAAAGTTTTTCCTTTTTTCACGTACAGACGACAACGTTGTCAAACCGCTCCCCGTTCACAAGGATCCGCGCAAACGACTAAAAACGTTTTATTATGCTGCCAGGCCAGTAGATGGCGATGTCACTTCAGTCTATAGGAGTGTAGACATAATACGCATGCGCATGACATCACAATTTTCTCAAATTCGTGTTTTTGTTGTTTACACAAAGACGATAATGGTATCATTTTCAAAAACTTGCACTTTGGAAACCCAATTTCAAAAGCTTGTGTTGTCGAGTAAATGATAAAATGCTTGTTTGACGTGTGGCTTTTGTGACGCTGTTCAGACCTTGGTTGCTAGGAAGTCAGGTCAACTTTTAGTTCAAATAGATGGGTCTAATGATCTTTTTGTTTCAGTGAAACAGTGAAGTGATCCTGCCAGGGTTGGTAATGGCCTGGAAATGTGGACATGTCCTGCCAAGTGATGAAAGCAGTGATCCTGAGTGGACTTTCAATGAATTTGGGAGATATGCTGTGTCAGGCAACCTTTGCCATTCTGTGTGCTACTGTTTCCCTCATTCTTCATGCCACAAATGATTTTCACACTTTTCAGGAAAAAGTGTAGTGAACTGAACAAATATGCCTTCAGAGTGGCTGTAATGAAAAAAGTGAGGTGCTGTTCAATATGCTGAATGCAAACAAAGCCTATCCATGTTGGTTTAGATATAGGCCCATTTATAATGCATATGAAGCACAGAGTATTGAAAAAAAGTTTCCATATAATAATACATTGAAAATTAAATAATAACAGTTTCAACAGCTTCTGGAAGTAGTTCTCCCGACATTAACGGACCAAAATCTTCTCTTAACTTTCATTTATTTATTAACATGTAAATAGAAAATGTTTTGCTTTGTTTGGTTTTAAAAGAATATATAAATATATAAGAATATATAAATTGACCATGTATATGACCATGTATATATATTACAATGTATTTTTGTTTTCTGTATTGAGCTATTTTGACAGCAAAGTATTAGCCATAATAATAATTTAAAAAAAAGTTTTGGTCAAAAATATTTAGTTTTTTTAATGAAAAAGAATAATTTTATATATTTGTGTTTTGTTAGGTACAGTTTGGGAAGATGCTAGTAGCTGATGATGTAATGTTAGATGTATGTTGTACATGCTGTTCAGATTTGTATTGTAAGCACTAACACAAAGCTGTATTTACTTCATACCTTTGTATCTTCATGTCTTTATAAAGTAATTTGTGCAAGTATCTTTATTTCTCTATTATATTACAAAAGAATGTTTGATTTTCAGTGGGTACTAAAGTGGTTTTAAGAGTTTTTTTGCATTATGTTCTGTAAACAAGGTGAATGTGGCACATAAACTGATCATTTCTTCACACCAAGGTGGAAAATGTCCATGGAATGTGCAAAGCTGCTTGGTTAGAATAAACTCTCCACCAACCCTGCTTCCAAGAAATGCTTTATTGTTTGTTTTTCGCCCTAGTTACGGCTGCCCTCAAACATCCAGTCTGTGGGATCATTTAATCGTTATCATTATAGATAAAGCTTTGAAGAGCCGCCTGGTCTTAAGAACTTTTATTACTCAGAAGTTTTTGAAGCCTCAGTCTGTGCTGATGCCAATAGTGACCAGCACGGGCAGACCTCGTGTTTTAGCACAGCTATAAATAGCTCTTCTTGGTCTGGTGTCAGTGATTGGAGAACGACAGGAATCCAGCACCTCGGTTGGTGGGATCTTGTGAGGCAGATGTTTTTCCATGATAATTATCAGAGCTGTGTCCAATGTTTTAACAGAACATCAACCAACCAGACAACAGTATGGACTGATTTCAAGCGTGAGTTTTTGATATTTTCAAAAGCTATTGAAATTCTAAAGTATTTTTTGTTGCAAGATGTAAAGGCTGTGATAGATCATATGATCTAAGGCCCATTTAAACGTCTGTTCCACCTAGCGTAGCAATGACCTGTGATGAATGTCAATCGGTTGAATTTCCTAATGCAGCAGGAAATGAAAACGTAAGGTGTGTCTCGGAGTGAATGAAATGTGTAACCGATACAACCAGGGCTTGACATTAACACCCGCCAAATACGGGTGGATTTCAGCAGTGGCGTGTAACACATTCACTAGCCTCTTTGGCGGGTTGAATTTTATATATAATATATACATTTATCATGTATACATTAGTCTTTAAAAATGTTAAAAATAAACTAATAATTTCTTGTCAAAAATATAGATTTTTCGATACTGAAATAATGCTTCTAATACTCATTTTCCGCAGAATAGATACATGATACCAGCTGCGCTTTCTCGCTTTCTCATATCTCTATCAGTGAGTTGACACACAAACCCGCCTCCCTTCACTCACTCGTTTCATTTGCTCCGGATGAATATTGTTGGTGTTACAGGGCTTGAATTTCGGTGTGGGATTGTTTGTATTGCGCATAATTTTACTAATTCCCGCAGTTTTTGTGCTCACACCCACATAAAGCCGCCACTCAGTACTAAATTTAGTTCTTTTTCGCTGCTTATTGCGCTTAAACAGTCAAATGCACACAAAATAAAGTAAAAATGCCGGCCTTGGCGAGTATTCACGTAAAAATTGTTATGTTTTAAGTGAACCTAAACAGTTTAGAAAGAAAATGCATGTGTAACAGTATAATGTATCCATGTGTCTTAAAGTGACAGCAGCCTAATATAGGCTACCTGCTGCCAAATTATGAGATAATATGAGTTTATCCCCATGGTATCAATGTCGAAATTGTGGTCAGTGAAAATGCTGAGTGGCTAGTAACTTTGGAAAACCACTAGCCACAGTGGCTGGTGAGCAAAAAAGTTAATGTCAAGCCCTGGATCTCTTTAGGAGATAAGAGATCACTCTGATCTCACCTTTTTTTTCTCCAGGTCTTCTGAAGCCATATGATATCTTCATCAGCAAGATGAAGAATCAATTTAATTTGTGAGTGAATAACTCAGACGGCTTTTGTGAACTGAATTCATTGGCAGGACCGACTCAAAAGAACAATTCTTATGAATAGTTTTTAGGAGAACTAGATTTTCAGTGAATAATGACTTAAATTAAGCTATTCAATTGCTTCAGAAGACTTTAAATATTTCTCATGAGTCATAAGGACTGCTTTTATGATACTTTTATGATGCTTTTTGTAATTTTGGAGCTTGGCAGCCTGATTCAATCCTGATTTAATTTCATTTAGTGTCAGAAATGCACTTGTGCAAACGCATGCAGCTTGATACAGATTTTACTCTAAAGAAAGCGTGGCTAGACAGTCAGAAGAAGTGAAAAAAGCAGCAATGTGCTTTAAGAGATAATGCAAAAGGAGCTTGTTCAGTGGACAGAGTATATGTACTGCATCATGACAGGAGGAGAAGCACCAGGCTAGAGAGAGAATGTTTTGTTATGATAGAGGCTGCCGGCTGGAGAAGTTATTTTCCTGTTCTGTTTTATCTCGGGACGCCCATCTCGAGGTAACTAGAGAGTCCGTCAGCTCCAGTCTGGATCCAGCCTCTCATGAAGACAAATAAATGTGAATTGAATTGAATTTAATTGAACTTTAAGTTCCTGCAAGTCATGGACTCACACGTGATTTTCTTCTAAGAAAATACAACATGGTGTCAGAAATGATGTTTATTTGTGATTCTCGATGAAAAAAAAATGTGTAAGAATCATAAACTTTTGTTGGTCGCATAGCTTATTTTCTGCAATAATCCAAAAGTATACATAAACTTAAACTAAACATTCTTTGTAAAATTCTGTTGAACAATAAGCATAATGGCTATTTATGAATATATTATAGCCTATTGTAACATATGTAATACACAAATTTCTAGGGCCTATAAATTATCGATATGACCAAAACTGTTGTACACAATCTGCTTCATGCCTTCTGTCCTCTGATTGATAATTAATATTTGCTTTTTTTTAATCAAGTGAAGTCTTTTTTGCTCAGAAATCTTTAATGATTTTTATAAAGTAAATGTAAGATAAACATTTACAGGACTGAAACAACTTGGGTTTACTTGATTATTCATACACCATTTTTTTAATGTTAAAAATTAAAATTTCTTTTTACATTTTTTTTCACGGTAATGTAAATGTCAAATATGACACAACAGGCTTTTGGGGAACATTTATTTGTCCATCTCTCAATTATCATTGATATGCAATGAATTTCATATATGAGCCACGTATCCTGGGGGATACAAACATTTACAGACAGATTATGAAAAATTAAAAATTATGTAAAAATTAAATTAATAAAATGTCAACATAAACGTAATAAGCTAACGCTTAACAACAACTTTTTAAACATGTAAGTCCCCTCCAAATATTGTAAATATGTGAAATATATCTACTTTTATCTGAAGGTGAGTAGATTTCCCACTACAGGTGGTCATGTTGTTTTTAAATGCTGCCCATGAGCTACATGAGCTAAGTCACCATATCTAAATATTCACAACCCTTTCAACATGAAACCAAGAAATGAGACCTACACTTTCCCTGCCTCTCCCCACAGCTTCTCAAATGTTTGTGTCTCCCATTTTAGGGTTAAAGAGGATAAACTGCCATCTACAGGACAACATGAGAAGTTGTCATGCATCGCTAGCCATTTTGGTCATTATAAAAAAAGCTAATCTTGTCCTCAGTTACTCACACAGTTCAACTTGTGTGAGGGTCAGAAACAGCAGTCAAACTTCTATTATTGCTCTTGTGTTTCTCTAGTCTAGGGGAACTGGTGCAATGCTTTTATTTTGCACACCTCATTAACACTTTCATAATCATGGGACAGCTGGAAGTCTGTCTGCTTTTTGTCAGAGGTGTGGAGAGCTTGACCAGAACTCAGGATTGCTCTTGTAGCAGGTGGCTTTGAGTAATTGACCATGCTCTGACCCAGCAAATAGCGATCCGGTCCATTTGGCAGACTCTAAATTGTGTGGTTTAAACCTGGTTCTTTATATTATTCTCAAGGTCTTTCGAACTGATCTTGACATGGTCTTAAAGGTGAATGATGTTTCATTCCTTCTAGTGTTAGTATACATGGGATTGTCAGCATGACTCGCACATTATATAAGGGCAAAGATAGACCTGCAAGAGGTGACTGCAAGAACAATTCCCTTCTACAATAACAAGTGATCAATACGGTATGGAGGGTTAAATAAAAAAGTCAGTGAATGCCAAGGTTATTTGAAATTGCTGTTATTTTTAGGCAATGACGTGAAACAGTTTTAGCTGGAGTGTGTTTGAGGATGATTTAATATTAAACTACCAAATTACCAAAACGAGAAAAAAGCAGACAAGGCTCAATTGGGAAGTAAATAAGCATTTAAAATACATATAATTTTAAGCTCTTCTTGTAGGTTAAATATCGTGAGCTCATGTAGATGCACAGTTATAAATAGTTTTGAGGTCTACAGCACTACTGCTGCTTTAAATTGTCATGGTAAAAGCAAAATGTAATATTGGGCAGAATGAACATAGTCAGAAATGCTGTTTATCTCAGAGACAGACAAAATATCCTGTGTTCCTTTACAATTAATAACTTGAAAATACACTATTTATTGTATATTTTTAGTCGGAAACCAGGGAAAAGGGGGAGATCTAAAGCAGCGGTTCTCAACCAGGGGTCTGGGGCCCACTAAGGGGCCTTCCAAAGAGTTAACTTAATTATTGAATTATTTAAATATTAAAATAATTGAATGTTATTTAAAAAGCTAAACATCGAAGTGTACAACATGTACCGATATATTACTTATTTTAATTTAAAAAATGTAGTTTTTTAAAATTCTGGTTACACCATATTAATCATAGGTAATAATTTTAATTGATCGACACTTCTAGTTCCTATTACAAAAGTTTGAAAAACAATTTTAGAGATTTAAAGACACAATATGTAAGATTTTTGGATTAAAATATCCAAAAACCACTAGAACAATGTTATATATTTTGTTGACTTGTGTACTTACATTATCCCAAATGTTTCCAAGAATGTTTAAATCCAGAGAAATAAGCGATTTTAACCAGGGCACAGACCGTGTCCGTGCGTCGCCTATCAATGAGATCATATCCGCGTTACCCTCGATTTCCGGTTTTATTTTGTAGAAACCATGGAAACGCCAAAGACGCTTTAATATATTATGTGTTTTATTAGACAGGTGACCAACTGTTTGGATACATTCATCGACAGAAAACTAATCATTGTTATATAGCGCAACACAGTTAGTCTTATTGTTTAAATCTCGTTAAAGTTACCATGTTTTACCATGTCTAATATCGATCTAGATTACTGCAGTGTGCAACAAGTGTCTCATAGTAGCCACCGAGCAAACGCACAGAGCATTATAACATAACTTTCAACACACTCAAATGTAATGTGATAAAACAGGTTACCCCACATACGCATGAGCGGAAGAAGCGGAAGTGGTCATCCACGGCATAAAGCCCTGCGAAATCAAGGCGTCATCAAGCTACGCCTTTGTTTTGAATAAGCGACCTCTAGCGGCAAAAAATTACATATTGTGGCTTTAATATTTGCCAGCGCTTTGATAACTGCTCAAATAACTGCTGAATAAAAAATTACTGAGGTACATATGTGGGTTGTTGAATATGATAAAAATAATTATCTATTATTTAAACGAAGACAGGCATGATTAATCAGAAGTAAATTGCAAATCGCAAGCAATTGTTATATATCCATACAATTTAGTTGGAAAACCTTTTTTTCTGTCTCAGTATAAGTCTGTTTTTGTTGGATTTGTCAAAGAACAGTAATAACTAGTCATTTATTCTGAAAATTGCTAAGCACAGGGAACAAGGGGAATATGTTTTGTGTAGTGAACCATCAGAGAGCATTTTCAAACACATCCGTCACACTATCACTCAGCTGTCAGAGTTGACTTTGTATCGGAACAGATGGGGATGTATTTAGTTTGCGTCTCATAAAAGCCTTTATAGCCATCATATTCACACAGGAACTTTATGTCATGCTGACACTTTGCAAGCATTCACAATTCACATCAAGCTATACTTATTTCATCCAAGGTGAGATTCATCGTCGCTTTGATTTCGTGCTTTTGAGATGAATGTTCTGAATGTTCTCTTTTGTCAGCTCTGTTGTCTGAAATTCACGTACACATTTTATAACTTATATAACTACAACTAGCTTATATAGTGATACCAAAATCTAATTAATCTTTTTTACAATGGAATGGAAGTTGAACAGAACATGCTGAGCAACACTGACTGCTCAAATAAAGCAGCATTTTTTTTTTTTTTTTGAGGAAAGAGTGGTGTGCTAATATTGCATTGTGTTGTATTTCCTCTGTAATTTTTGTGCTGTCCATATTAACACAGGCATCATATGGTGCGATGTGAGATAGGTGTTGCTCATTATTCCTAATTGGCTCGGAAATCATGCTGACACAGCGTGAGGAGGAGCAACTGATTTGGCATCTGAGTGAAATTTCCTACATGGCACAGTTTGCCTGTATGAAGATGTACAAATTTATTGCCTCTCTTTAGTTTAAATGTCAGTAGTCAGTTATCTTAAATTTACACTATTTTTTTCTCAGTCAAGTCACCTTTATTTATATAGCGCTTTTTACAATACAGATTGTTTTCTTCTAGCAGTTCTAGAAGAAAATAGTGTAAACAGTGTCATTATCCAGCTTACGTAAGTTCAGAGTTGATTCATTTCCATTGTAAAAATCATTAGTTATTAATTTAGTTTACCTATACAGCAGCTCCGGAGAAAACAGTGATGTCATCATCCAGCCCAGTTCAGTTCTCATACAATGGTGTCAAAGCAGTCAGATCAATAATATTGTTGAATATTAAGTGTCCCCTACTAAGCAAGCCAGAGGCGACAGTGGCAATGAACCCAAACTCCCTCAGGTGACAGAATGGAGGAAAAAACCTTGGGAGAAACCAGGCTCAGTTGGGGGGCCAGTTCTCCTCTGGCCAACAAACGAACAGCACATGATTATGATTCAGGCAGCATTACAGGTCAGAAGTCAGTTTGGAATGGAGCATTCAATATATTTTATCCAGTTTCATCTGGTTGAAGATCGGATTCATCACGCTGGCATGGAGACGGGTTTGTTGAGGATCTGTGCCACTGGCTGTCGTGCCGATGAGGCCTTCACAGAGGATATAGTGGACAATCTCTGCTAACACTTCAAGGATGCATTGTGGTCGTGTCTAGGCGCAGGTCCTCCATCTGATCTGGATACGGCTCAGATCCAACTGACTACTGTAAACCTCGGTATAAACAGAGAGACTAATATTAGCGTAGATTCCATTCTTCTTATGGTGTAAAGGTCAGATCGTCGGGTCAGAGGTCACTCTTCCGCCGTAATTAGATTCAGACTCACTCTGCCGTTATCGGAAGCCAGTGATTATAGTTCATAAAGTTATAAATATGGATATTTTTCTTACAAAAACGCATTGCTTCGCTTCAGAAGGCCTTTATTAACACACTGGAGTCTGTATGGATTACTTTTATGATGGATGGATGCATTTTTTTGGGCTTCAAAATCTCAGTTACTATTCACTCCCATTATAAAGCTTGGAAGAGCCAGGATATATAACTCAGATTGTGTTCGGCTGAAAGAAGAATGTCATATACAACTAGGATGGCTTCGGGGTGAGTAAATTATGGGATAATTTTAATTTTTGGGTGAACTAACACTTTAATAGGACGCAGCCTTCCGATTGAGAAGCACCTAGTTTGCCGTTTTTGAGCAAATTACTTTGATACATGTAAAATTTCCATTTTAAAAACATTTTATTCTATCGCCATGACTCCTTTTTTATCAACACTTGAATGTGGGTAAATGTAATAAAAAAGCAACACTGTAAACAAAAAGCTGAGAAAATCGCATTTTTGTCAAAAACTACATTCAGAACGATGATCAAAACATGGAGTAGATCGAGTCCATCAACACCCCCAAGGCTTGCACAGTCGTTAATTCTTCCTGGGTCGACATTTCATTTGGTAACGTTAAGTAGTGATGTGACGTTCGCCACCGAGGCATCGAAGCTTGTATCAAAAAAACGAAACATCTCACAGGCCGTTTCTCAAAACCAAGTACGCGAACTTCGGACTTGCGTCCTTGGTAGTTCAGACTTGCCAAGTTCATCTCAGGAGAACGAAGTCCGGTAATTCTGCTAACGGAACAGCAGCGTTCTTGATAGTCACTCAGCTTGCTCTGGGTACTCCGGTTATCTCTGTATGTATATTTAATCAACAATAAAACGAAATATGTCATAAAACACCACTCTGCCTCTTTTCATTTTCATTTAAAAAAAATCTTAAACATATTAATAGCCACACAAATGTGGTTCAGGCAATATGCGTAGGCCTACATTTATTATCTTAACTGCATATATATTTATAACAAAACGAAATATAAAACAATTCTGCCTCTTATCGTTTACATTTAAAAAAAAAAATATTAAACAGATTATTATGTGGTTCAGGCAATAAGTGTGCATATGATTATCTTCACTGTAATAAAATTAAATATGACATAAAACACAACCTAGTCTGTTTTTGTTAAATGTCAGTTTTAATTATCAATAATAGCCATTATAAAAGTATAAGTAAAAGAAATAACGCAAACACTTCAGTCAAACATACAAAGTCAGCGCTAGTAGGCTACAACGGTGAAGTTAAATAGCCTAAAAATATAAAGTTATGAAACTTCTCTTTGCCCTCAGCCAAAACGATTTGCCAGGGAACAAATGATAGATTCATAAGACCAAAGTTAGATCTACACAAGACGAGTTATATCTCATGTTTAACCACTACAGAGACATCAGAGCCAGCGGCAAACGTCAGAAGGACTAGCCAAGGAAAGGCTGTTCTCGGCGGGGCGCACGGTGATCGACTGGATCTCACAACTCCGAAACATCAGATCAAAATATAGGATATAGATTCAAATATAGATTAAAATAGGCTTATAAATAAACCACAGATTTGAGCTTTAAACAAGTACATTCTCGACTGAAAAAGTCTTAAAACTACATTTCGTGACACAATAACAGTAGTATTTTTAAATTAGGTGGGTTTTCTGATCCGCTATTGACGCTTGTTAGTTGGTGCGAGATGCATTCTGGGTTACCTGTCTGAATCAAGTCGGCTCAAGTCACCTCTCGATGCATCCTCGATAAAAGGGGCGGATCAAGAGCACATCCGGGGATTTTGAACTATACTTGGCTAGATGTGAGCTTTGAATTGGAACAGTACTTGGGCAGCGACTGATGACGATTCACAAGTCCACAAGAACACAAGTACAGACAAGCACGCATATTGAGAAACGGCCACAGTGTAGTACTGTACCGGAGCTTGATTCGTTTTGCCATAACCACGTGGTCTGTGACGTCCGAAGCTTCGTTTTCACACACAACCACGTGATTGCTTCGCGCAAACGTCTTGCGCGCCGGTTCAAGAGTCATTCGCTTATTTGATTATGAATCATAACATAATACGAAATTACGATTAAATATTTAAATGTGTAGTTTTGTGCATGTTCATTTTGTATTAATTCCCGGTTCACAGGCACTTCATTCTATAATGATCTTCTTTTATTTTGCTCATATAAGCCTACATGAGCCTTGCCTATTTTTTCACAAATGTATTCATACATTGTGTAAGTACAATGACATATGAAAGACTCATTTATATAGATTTATATTTTCTTTGCTTTATACAGTTTTCATAGCACAAATTATATGAAACGGTCCAAAATGGCTGGGACGCAAAGGCAGCTTTTTCCACCGACATCCACAAGATGTCGTTAGTGTGCAAAAAGCTTGTTGAAAAGCTTCGAGTAATGAACCTTTTTACGATACAGTTGAGGGGAAAGCCTCGGTGCTTCGCAAAGCTTAATTTTCACCATCACTAATGTTAAGCAGTTTTGATTTATTTGCTGTTCAATGTTTTATGATCGCGATATTTTACATTTGTGTAAGCAATCTTCTTTCTATCGCTTGTTTCTACTTCTTCTTCATCTGTTTTTTGATCTGGAGATTTTGTACTCTTTCAGTACAAAGATGCGTAATAGCGCCCCCTACTGTATAACAGTGAAACATGGATTTCCGGAAAATTCAGGCAGTGGCGGGGAAAGAGCAAAGTAGATTTTAAGTAAATTCCTATAAACTACCAGTGGACTAGCCTACACAAAAATTTAGATACTCAGAATTTTGTTTTCTTTATAAATAAATATTTTCAAACAATGTAAGTTTATAAGACAGTATGTAAAACAACGGCACGTTGTTTAAATAGCAAAGGCATTTGCGCCCATTTGTGCGCCCATGGGCCCATTGTTGCCGCGTTGCTATTTTGAGGCAGCTGAAAATGACCGCCTTATTTTTTTGTTATTTAAAGAGTGCGTTAGTAATGTGCGCCTATAGGCGGGTCCACAATGCGCGTACACTCTGCTTATTACACACACAGGGATGCACAGCAGCTGACAATCATTTTTAAATATTAAAAATAAAAGGATTCCTCTCTGGAGAAGCGTTCAGTTTTTCCGCTTGCAAATTCCATCATGTAAATAGCGAATCCGCCATGGCTCGAGCACAACTGGCTTTTAAAGGGAATGGGAGATGAGACTCTGATTGGTTTATTGCACGTTACGCCAAAAACACACCCATTACTCATTAAGAGAATAGGGGCAACCCTTTTAGCAAAAGTGGATTTTGGCAAACTTGCGCCGTGCACTTTAGACCATGCGCTTAGATCGTAAAAATAGGGCCCTTAGACTTTTCTCTCAGTAATCAAGTATACTCAAGTGCAATATTAAGTAGGCCTGTATTTTTGAGAAGTACATAAAAAGTAGACTGAAAATATACTTTCTTATTTTTAATTTAAACAAAGGATACTAATAGCACATTTGAATAAACTTACTTTTTTGTAAGGGTTGCCATCTTTGTGGGGACATTTTGTCCCCATAGGGTATACTTGAACCATACACATTGAAAACCCAGTGCCCAAGGATGGGCAAAAATAGATATAAAATCCCATGAAGTAAGTAGAAGAAAGCTATGTGGTGTGGTCACTATTTCCCGTGGGCCACTAAGCATTACTCACTGACCTAATAGCCCACACTATCACACATTATTGTAAAAAACAAACAACAACAACAACAAAAAAACACACCATATGACCATCCTCTGCAGCATCTCCACACCTGCTTTGATCTCAGCTCTGTAGGTGCAGATACTAATTGTCCTGTTAGTGGAAGGGAGAAAAGGAAGATCTTTTAGTTCATTCATCTCTCTTTCCATTATGGATGTGTGGGGGTGTTGCATTGTGTGTCTCTATATAGGTAACGTGGATTTTGTCTCTTTTCTTTATTCCAACCTATTTCACACATATTTGTTTTTTGACTTTTTGTCTATTTATCCAGAATGGATGACGTATTCTTCCCTACAGATCAAAGGCAGTGCTTTATCCACCATCCTAACCCCTGCTGAACCTGCAGCACACCTGGATGTAAATAACAGTAGGGAAGAGGTTTCCTTCCTTAACAAGACAGACCTGCTCTAAAATTCTCTACAAGACTCTTAATAGTCATTCTTACTGTTGCCTTCCATTTTTGACAAACTTTCTTTTAACAAAATTTCTTATCTTCTCCGACCAGAATCATTGTCACAAATGTAAACCCATGCAGCCCAGAGAAATGCATGAAATAATTTTGCAATATTTGTCCTATTACTTTCATGTGATTATTTTGATGTTATGTTGCTTTCATGTGATGCATACCGCTGCTCACCCCCATCGATGCACAGATAGAACATTATGCGACAGTATCACTAAAGCCAAAAGGTGTTCAGTGAGACAGAGGCAGTGTGATCTGAATTTTAAGCATATGTGCATGTGAAGGTTTTTTTTCTAGTAATGTGAAAAGCATTTAAAGTAATCTGTCACCTAAAGTAGGTGCTGTTTAAAAGGTCTGTCTACACTGACCCATTGAACTGTCCTTTGTGGCTGGGTCACACCGACCCAACAGAATCCAGTAAACGTTATTTTATTTTATTTTATTTTATTTTATTTTATTTTATTTTATTTTATTTTATTTTATTTTTATTTATTTATTTATTTATTTATTTATTTATTTATTTATTTATTTATTTATTTATTTATTTATTTGTTTGTTTGTTTTGTTTTGTTTTATTTTATTGTTTTTTTTTATGTTTTATTTTGTTTTGTTTACCCAGAGCATCTACTAAGAGATACTAGCTGAATTTACATCTGTAACATTTCTGAACCACATTTACACTTTCTGCCCCCCTTTTCTAAAACGTTGTTCATTAGAAAAACCTATTCAAAGCAAATTCTATAGAAACATCAAATTAAACACTTGAAATAAAGGACTGAAAATAGCAGGACTGTGAATTGGCACAATCTTTGATCCCTGCATAATGACTTATTAACTGTGTACAGACGAGATCTTGAAGAATATTAAACACCCTTGCTTAATTTCTGAACAGTGGACAGCATGAGCATTCTCAAATATCAAACTCATTTGAACATTTGCCTTTAATACTCTCAAAGTTATGCTCAGATATATTAGACTACAGTGGAAGCTCTCATGAGAAAAGAGATTTATTTATTGAATATTATATTATTATGATGTTAAAAAGTACTGCATACTTGTAAGTGCATAAGTAAGAACATTTTGCATGCAATTGAAACGCAATGAAAATGAAAATCCATGCAGTTCTTCCATATATTCCAGTCAATTCAGTCATGCATGACTGATGAAAGATGTTGAGGAAGAAAGAATGATATGTTGGCATCTCTTTGAACCTGGAGAGAATGTAATCACAAGCAGGTCAATCTCAAAGCTATATACACCATCCTATATCTTCATAGGACAGTGCACATTGATAAAAACAGCATTGGTGTAAACTTCAAAAGTCAGCTATCCTTATGTTGCATGAAAATTCAAACAAATTATAAAACTTACAGACAGTTGTTCAAAGAACGATAGGAATGTGACTTGAAATAATTACACAGTTTAAGGTTGTACACGTTTTTTTTAAGGCACTAATCTTTGAAAAGCTGTTTTGAAACTATGTATTGTAAAGTGCAGATATACAAATACATTGAAATTAATGTTAAGAAAAAGGTTTGTCTCAACATCCCTTTTATATTCTCATATTAGTCAAAAATTATTCATGCCAATAATTTAATATTTGTTTGGTAATTGTTTTATAAATAATATAGAAAAATAATGTAATATATGAAGATCATGCATCTGTTCCCATTCAATTTGCATTTTATTCACACATTAAATTTGTCCATTTTAATACATCATGTGGATTTTGCTGTTCAGCTAGTTATGAAATGTTATAACTAAAGTGACTTGTGAATGCTTCCACTTTATTCTTTGCAGTATTACACATCAAATGCTATAGGTGAGAGAATGACTTCATCAAAGCCTAAATAATATTCTGTGGCATTTTCTCTTAAGACACTAATGTAAGTTTCTCTCATGCAATTGACACAACTTAACTCTCAACTCAACGCAACTCTGTCCTGTGACTTTAATATCATTCAAAGGAGCTGTGCAACTTTTGATGGAAAGTACATATAAATTAGAAAGGCAGAGGCCATTTATACAGCAGACTTGTTACAGAATCTTTGTTGCTGAAATTCTGCTTCTGCTGGGAGAAAGTTCTATTATGCATCATATTTTCAGCTAAAAGCGCTCTGATATGTGAGCAAGATCTGGAAAGATAAAAGAACATAAAGCCTCAAGGGCCCTCTGCTCAAATAAAGTTTCTTTTGGGTAAATTAAACAGCTCAATAAAAATGTTCCGATTTCTTATTAGGGAATGGGTACAGTTTATGAAAGTAGCCTACCCCTCCTCAAACCCCTCACAGGTCTTCTAGACCGTCTGCTTTACCACTTCCACATGAATCTCAAGACAACCCAGACTGTATTTGTAAATGTCAGCTACGCACTGTTGCTGAATTACAACACTGGCAGATGCTTATCTCCAGATGATTGCAAAGTTGTCTTATTTCAAGTGTGTTTACACTCACCTAAAGGATTATTAGGAACACCATACTAATACTGTGTTTGACCCCCTTTCGCCTTCAGAACTGCCTTAACTCTACGTGGCATTGATTCAACAAGGTGCTGAAAGCATTCTTTAGAAATGTTGGCTCATATTGATAGGATAGCATCTTGCAGTTGATGGAGATTTGTGGGATGCACATCCAGGGCACGAAGCTCCCGTTCCACCACATCCCAAAGATGCTCTATTGGGTTGAGATCTGGTGACTGTGGGGGCCATTTTAGTACAGTGAACTCATTGTCATGTTCAAGAAACCAATTCGAAATGATTCGAGCTTTGTGACATGGTGCATTATCCTGCTGGAAGTAGCCATCAGAGGATGGATACATGGTGGTCATAAAGGGATGGACATGGTCAGAAACAATGCTCAGGTAGGCCGTGGCATTTAAACGATGCCCAATTGGCACTAAGGGGCCTAAAGTGTGCCAAGAAAACATCCCCCACACCATTACACCACCACCACCAGCCAGCACAGTGGTAACAAGGCATGATGGATCCATGTTCTCATTCTGTTTACACCAAATTCTGACCCATCTGAATGTCTCAACAGAAATCGAGACTCATCAGACCAGGCAACATTTTTCCAGTCTTCAACTGTCCAATTTTGGTGAGCTCATGCAAATTGTAGCCTCTTTTTCCTATTTGTAGTGGAGATGAGTGGTACCCGGTGGGGTCTTCTGCTGTTGTAGCCCATCTGCCTCAAGGTTGTGCGTGTTGTGGCTTTACAAATGCTTTGCTGCATACCTCGGTTGTAACGAGTGGTTATTTCAGTCAAAGTTGCTCTTCTATCAGCTTGAATCAGTCGGCCCATTCTCCTCTGACCTCTAGCATCAACAAGGCATTTTCGCCCACAGGACTGCCGCATACTGGATGTTTTTCCCTTTTCACACCATTCTTTGTAAACTCTAGAAATGGTTGTGCGTGAAAATCCCAGTAACTGAGCAGATTGTGAAATACTCAGACCGGCCCGTCTGGCACCAACAACCATGCCACGCTCAAAATTGCTTAAATCACCTTTCTTTCCCATTCTGACATTCAGTTTGGAGTTCAGGAGATTGTCTTGACCAGGACCACACCCCTAAATGCATTGAAGCAACTGCCATGTGATTGGTTGATTAGATAATTGCATTAATGAGAAATTGAACAGGTGTTCCTAATAATCCTTTAGGTGAGTGTATATTGTAATTTTAACTGTAAAAGACTGTAATAGATCTAACCTTAAAAAATACAGTTAAATGTACCATTTTTGGAAGTAAAAAGAACATCTCAAAAAAAGATCTCATTTACAGTGAAAACCATAAACTGAAATTCCCAGAATTCCCTGTGTGACACTTCACATTTGATGTTTTTTTATTTTAATTATTATGTTTCGTTTTGTTTCTATGTTGTTAAATGAATGTTTATTGCATTATAGAACATATGTTGCAGACCAATAGGGTCATTCCATGTCAAATCAACCAAATTTCGGATTTTTTTTTTTTTTTTTTTTCTGTACAAAGACGAATGAAATATTAGGCATATTTAATGAAATATTAAATGTCATGAATGTATATTTACTGAGTAATCCACTATTTTGTAGAGGGGGGTCAAAATGACAACTTTCACCTGAGATGTGGAGCCAAATTACAGGGGGGTAAAAATTACTTTAGAAAGATGGCAGCATCATTATTTTATTTTTACAAGGAGATTGGAAGGTCTGTTAGTAAAATCTGTTGACTTTAGCAATCTTTGTTACATTATATGCCAACGGTGATAGTTCAAAAATGGGAAAAGACACTTGTTTTTTTGCCTCAAGTTTGCATGCATTTAACTCAAGAAGTATTAAAGATATCGTAATATCCTTTTAGATTCTGGTTCTTAACAAACTTTCCTTTTGGTATTTTCATTTTAAAGGCCCTCGATGGTTAAATCCCAGAGATATGGTGATCTTAGTAAATTGGAAAATTATACACATTTTCAGTGGCCAAAAACCAAATGTGGGTCACATTGCATACAGCTGATACTTACTGCATTTAAAGAGGAATGTCTGAAGAATAAATAATGTTTAAACTAGAAATGTATCTTGTTTCCCTCTATGAAAAGAATTGCATAAAAAATAACTCTCTGCGTACCAAAAATCCACAGAAAATTGGTTGAGGCACATTAACTTGCTCTCAAAAGTGTATTTACAAGAATCTATATTTGAATCAGTTTCAGGGATATTTGGAATAAGGGGTTTTGTTCATTTTAACAGCTTCTGAAGCTAGCAAGAGTTTAAATACTCGTAGTATCGTAACTACACGTTACCTCATTGACATCCGTATAGCTATGAGATCGAACCATATAGGGCCTTAATAAAATAAATATTACAAAAGAAAAGTTTCATAAGAACAAGAATCGAAAATGACATTAAGATATCTTTAACACTTCTTGAATTAAAGACGTAAATTTCGGGAAAATGTTTGTTTTTGGCACTCAGAGAGGTGTGTTGTGTTCAATTGTTTTGATAGAGGGAAACAAGATACATTTCTAGTTTCTGTGTTATTTGTTCTTCAGACATTCTTCTTTAAACACCATAACTATCAGTTGTTTAAAAAGTTACCTACATTTGGTTCTTGACCATTAAAAATGGGTACAATTCAACAATTTGGACATGGAGTCACATTGGGGTCCCAATATCTATGGGACTGAACTATAGGGCCTTGAAAACGAAGATACTTTTTGAGTTACAGGCATGCAAACTTTGGAAAAGGAATATTTATGGCACTCAGACTGGTATGTTCTATGCAATTTTGTTGATAGAAAAACACGAGATACATTTCTAGTTTCAACATTATTTTGTTCTTCCGATATTCCTCTTTGTATGCAAAGTGACCCACATTTGGTTTTGGCCACTGAAAATGTGTACAATTTACCAATTTACTCATGGAACCGCATTAACATGTCCATATCGCTGGGATTGAACCATCGAGGGCCTTTAAAATGAAGATACCAAAAGAAGTTAATGTCAGTATGATGTCAGTATATGTTAAAAGTGCTAAACAGATTTTAGTAGCAACATGGCCTTGCTAATTCAGCAGAGAAAATGTATTGAATTTGCCGGTTTAAAATGTAATTTTTGTAGGGGTATTGGTCTTATTGGTTTATGTAAAGGGATTAAATTATTAAAGGATTGAAAGGGATTTAAGGAAATAAAGAAAAAAAAATAAGAACGGTAAAAGTTCCAGTTCTATTGTAGTTATGAAGTAAACTATTTGCAAATATATATATATATATATTTTAAATATGCACACGTTCATTTTTACACATATGTAAAAATGCAAAACATTTCTTGCCACGTCAAATTCAGTTATGATTTACATAAATTATGTCATATTTTCCATTCAAAATGGTGAAATTTCAAGTAGTTTGCATCACTTGATATTACTGTTGGTCGCTGAACGTTTTTATTGTAAAACAGTTGTGAAATATTAAATGTTTAGCTACTTACATCTTACAACACACTAACTTTAAGCCCCGCCTGCTTTGATTTGATTGGCCATCTCACTCATTCTGACAGTGATAAGCGCTGTTAGACCACTGAGGCAGACCAACCTAAAAATGTAACATTTTACTTTTGTCATCCTAGCAACAAACAGAGCGGTGTGTAATGGAGTATAGCAGAGCAACATCAAGAATAGCAAATATTGGGGGGGACAATTTGGCCATTTCCTCAATGTCTATGGTGGTTACAGCCCTGCTTCACATTTGGTTTGCAGTTGTTTACATACTTTTTTTTTTTAAATTCATAGTTTCTTTCCATCAGTGATTTTGCATTCCTTTTACCATTGATTACATTATTCAGTACTCATTCTTACATACACATTATTGGCAATGATAGCCTTTGATTTTTACTAGGATTCAGAGCAAACATATAGATTTAAATGTCAAACTTCATGAAGTGGAGATGGCGATGCAATATTTGAATATTTGGGGATTACATCGAAAATGTCACTCCTTATTGTGGAAAAGAACACTTTTTATTGTTTTTCTTTGTCCTTGCTGTATTACGCAACCACACACTTTGTTTCTAAGCAAGTGCTCTGTTCCAAAAAACCTAGTGAGCTCTAATAGACCTTATTAGAGATGTCTGAGATGCATTACAGATGTCTGATTTCATTATGAGAAATGTGATAAAAAGCCAAATGACATACAGCGAATGAATAAGATACTTGTAAAGCAATTCATTCTATCCATGAAACATCAGAAATGTCAAACATAAACAGATGCGTTTTGTGCCAAGCCAAAGCCATTGAATTTCCAACTCAAATAAGACTCACATCCGTAAAATGACTGCTGGAGTCTCTTCTGTCCTCAAAGAGAGGGCACTTCTCGCTTTCATCCGTTCATTAGGCAGCGTCAAGTCATGTCAGCTCCCTTTCATCTGAAGCGCAATCAAATTTCTTTCATGAACCGGCAAGAAATAAGCAAAACTAGGCCTTCTCAGTGAGAATAAGGTTGGTTTTAATTACCCTGACACTGTTGGGAGTCTTACAATGAATTCAAAATGACTCTGCAAAGTTACTGTCATGTTGCTTTGGCTGTGTTGATTTGAAACTTTATGCTTGAAGAGGGAAGGTGTTAATTGAGACAATGCTTTCTGAAGTGCAGAAACACTTCAGACAGGATGATTCAAATAACATCACTGATATACAGTGCATCCAGAAAGTATTCACAACGCTTCACTTCTTCCACATTTTGTTATGTTACAGCCTTATTCCAAAATGGATTAAATTCATTATTTTTTTCCTCAATTCTACAAACAATAGCCCATAATGACAACGTGAAAGAAGTTTGTTTGAAATCTTTGCAAATTTATAAAAAAACAAACAAACAAAAAAACACATGTACATAAGTATTCACTGCCTTTGCTCAATACTTTGTTGAAGTACATTTGGCACCAATTACAGCCTCAAGTCTTTTTGAGTATGATGCTACAAGCTTGGCACACCTATTTTTGGGCAGTTTCTCCCATTCTTCTTTGCAGGACCTCTCAAGCTCCATCAGGTTGGATGGGGAGTGTTTGTGCACAGCCATTTTCAGATCTCTCCAGAGATGTTCAATCGGGTTCAAGTCTGGGCTCTGGCTGGGCCACTCAAGGACATTCACAGAGTTGTCCCGTAGCCACTCTTTTGTTATCTTGGCTGTGTGCTTAGGGTCGTTGTCCTGTTGGAAGAGGAACCTTCGCCCCAGTCTGAGGTCCAGAGCGCTCTGGAGCAGGTTTTCATCAAGGATGTCTCTATACATTGCTGCATTCATCTTTCCTTCGATCCTGACTAGTCTCCCAGTTCCTGCTGCTGAAAACATCCCCACAGCATGATGCTGCCCCCACCAGTGCCTCCAGACATGACGCTTGCCATTCATGCCAAAGAGTTCAATCTTTGTTTCATCAGACCAGAGAATTTTGTTTCTCGTGGTCTGAGAGTCCTTCAGGTGCCTTTTGGCAAACTCCAGGTGGGCTGTCATATACCTTTTACTGAAGAGTGGCTTCCGTCTGGCTGCTCTACCATACAGGCCTGATTGGTGGAGTGCTGCAGAGATGGTTGTTCTTCTGGAAGGTTCTCCTCTCTCCACAGAGAAACACTGGAGCTCTGTCAGAGTGACCATCGGGTTCTTGGTCACATCCCTGACTAAGGCCCTTCTCCCCTGATCGCCCAGTTTGGCCGGGCGGCCAGCTCTAGGAAGAGTCCTGGTGGTTCCAAATTTCTTCCATTTACGGATGATGGAGGTCACTGTGCTCATTGGGACCTTCAATGCTGCAGAATTTTTTTTGTACCCTTCCCCAGATCTGTGCCTCGATACAATCCTGTCTCAGAGGTCTACAGACAATTCCTTGGACTTCATGGCTTGGTTTGTGCTCTGACATGCACTGTTAACTGTGGGACCTTATATAGACAGGTGTGTGCCTTTCCAAATCATGTCCAATCAACTGAATTTACCACAGGTGGTAGAAACAGTTGTAGAAACATCTCAAGGATGATCAGTGGAAACAGGATGCACCTGAGCTCAATTTTGAGTCGCATGGCAAAGGCTGTGAATACTTATGTACATGTGATTTTTTATAAAAAAAATATTTTTAATAAATGTGCAAAGATTTCAAACAAACTTCTTTCACGTTGTCATTATGGGGTATTGTTTGTAGAATTGAGGGAAAAAAATATGAATGTAATCCATTTTGGAATAAGGCTGTAACATAACAAAATGTGGAAAAAGTGAAGCGCTGTGAATACTTTCCGGATGCACTGTATGGATTGCAAACACACTAAATGCCAGTATGCCATAAATATCACTATATGAAAGAGAGAGACAAAACCAAGTGTTTTCATGTTTGTAGGTTTTAGGGCTGTTAATCACAGATACTAAGAAAAGATAATTACTGTAAATCTATTTCATGGCATGTTAGACCAACATTTCATACTGTATGCTGCTGATTGACTCTCTAATTGATAAAGAAAATGAATGCAGTTCTAAACTATAAGTCAAATGGATATATCCCAAGGCCACTGAACATGTTTTTCCTTGAGGCAAGGTTGAGACTGACCTTGCAGCTGAGTGTTTGCCCACACAATATATAAAGCAGTCAAAACATCTTTAGAATTGTAATCCTTGAACTGTAACCCTTATTATTCACCATGTGTGCTGTGTACCTGATCTTCTACATTCTTGAATTGATATTGTATGCATAAATGTAGCAGCGCTGAGACACGAATTTGCAGCGAGTCTTCAAATATTTTCCTGTCAGTTCAAATCTGTCTTACAAGTATCATTTATTCATGGAATATTGAATGTGACTGTTTCCAAATGTTTTAAATCTGATCCCATTTGTCACTTATTTAGCCAATTTTAATTATTCATCATTGACTGCACTAGAATATTTGGGAACTGCACTAAGGCACAAGCATGCCATATATTTAAGGGATCAATCCTTCATGTTCAGAGTCAAATACATTAATGTGACAATATCATGGTGGTGAGAAATTGAGGGTTCATAGATCATTATTATCTACAAAAAGTTACATTTATGCTTCAGCAGATACATTCTTACCAAAGAAAGGAAAAAGAAACACTGAATTGGTTTCCTTTTCTCTTCTCCTTTGTAACATCAAATGTGGTTTTATTCAGATCGAGAATCATACAACTCAATGAACAAATGAAAATGGATGAAAGTGCCTTCATAATATTCATCTAGTAGAAAAGCCTAACCCAATGTCGCTATGGAAAGGTTTTTTATTCAATTGTGTAATGATTTGATTTTAACCTAAATTTATCAGCATTGTTTTAGGCTACTATTTAACGCCTTCCCTTATGCTTTTTTTGTCGTTATAGCCTACAGTTTATATTTGGAAATGTGTATTTTGAGAGAGAGAGAGAGAGAGAGAGAGAGAGAGAGAGAGAGAGAGAGAGAGAGAGAGAGAGAGAGAGAGAGAGAGAGAGAGAGAGAGACTACACTACAACGTCCATAATCCTATGTGCACGCACACGTCATAAAGACGCGCCGAGCAGTTTGTTTCGAACTTGAAGTGCAAATATTAAACGGTATGCTGTATGTATTTTATATCAAAGTCATAATTACTTGTGTTTTATCTGATGTTTTTTACGCAAATTGGTTTCGACAGAAAACATACATAACAAACTGTTGTTATTTTGCGCTATTGCCAGTTTAGCGGTTTAATAATAAGTTGGGAATAGACAACTGAAGTGAAGTGTGACCCAAATAACAACTGTCATTTGACTATGCACAGTGCTTCATTGATATTATTTTTTTGTACATATATGTTTTAGTGTGTTTCAACCACTCCTAGACTGCATTAAAAAAAAATTATTATTATTTTATATATAAACAGGCTCCATTATGGCTCTGACAGGAGTGCGTGTAATTGAGCTGGCAGGACTAGCTCCTGCACCCTTTTGCGGGATGATACTTGCGGACTTCGGCGCAAGAGTGATCCGGGTAGATCGGACAAAGGTGGCAATGACTGTAGATACTCAAGCAAGAGGCAAACAATCAGTGGCCTTGAATCTGAAGAGTCCCAAAGCTGTCGCTGTTTTGAAAAGACTGTGTGTCCAGTCAGATGTGCTTCTGGAGCCTTATCGTAAAGGTCAGTGCCTTAATTAAAAGCAGCAAACATGGTTCCACATTTTTGACATTTTGACATTTGTTGCCAATGAATACTTTTCTAGTTAGATGGAAGTGTATTTTATTTCTTTGAATGTAGTATCTTTCTGATCCTGGCACAACAAGATGTATATAATAGCAGAGCATGCTTTACCTATATTCCTATATTGTAAACTTATAAAATATAGGCCCATTTATTTTTTATTCAGTTTTTTGTCTAGTTCTTATAGTAAATAAATTATTATTATTATTATTTTTTTTTGTACATTTTGTAATCTTTATTATTATGGCAGCGCTGATAAACTGTAATTACAAAATCAACTTAATAATAATGGTTGAACACATAAACAAATTCGGTAATAATTTATCACAACCATTTATTTTTCTTTATTTTTTAAACCATTCACTTCTGTCCATATCGTGCCTTTGCCTAAATAAATTCAGCTATATTAATGAAAGCCTTGTTTGTTAATGGAAAAATATGTTCTTGACTTAAATGGGTGATTTCCAGATTTTAAATCCAAACAATAATAATTTGTCCGTAATTTGTCCTCTAAATTCAAATTTATTTACCTTCAAGGTTTTTTTTTTTTTCCTTTTGTGCTTCTTTATTAAATCTCTCTGGTATAATTAAGGAGTTATGGAGAAGATGGGATTAGGTCCTGAAGACTTGCTAAAAGAGAATCCACGCCTGATCTATGCTCGACTCACTGGCTACGGTCAGAGTGGATCCTACGCCAAGGCGGCTGGTCATGATATCAACTACTTGGCCATGTCAGGTAAAGATCACTGTTAAACAGGTGCAAAGGAGCCTGGTTAATAAGCTTTCCGAAAATGCCCTTAGGCACAGTGGTTGTGAAGCAGAGTAGATTAGAGAGATGGAGCTACAGTATGTGAAGTTCAAAATGTCTTTGGAGGAAAACTTGTACAAGCAGTTTTTCTCCTCCACATTGAGGCATGGCTGCAAACCAGCACTTGTCGGGTTGCAGACTGAAGCCATTGAGCAATTTGGGTAGGGCAAAAATCATAATCACAAATATTTTTTGTCACTATTGTAATTACGATTAAGCAAGTGGCAATCATCAGGGACCAAGTGTAACCCCTCCTGTTCGAACCGCCCCCTCTAAGCGGGACTCGAACTCTGGACCGCCGGCATGAGAGTCAGACACTCTAACAAGGAGGCTAAAGGTTGCAACCTCGCTAGAGCGTCTCTTGAGATCAGAGGAGTGAGGTTTACTTGCACAGCAACTACTAGCTAGCCTCCGTTACACAAGCACCAGTGGCCCATGTGGATGATTAGCAATCCAACTGAAATATATTTTATGATGGGTTTTTTATAGCAAAGTCCATCTTCAATCTTGAATAGAGTTTGATTAAATGGGATACAGCAACAAAAAGGGGCAACTGCCTTTCAAAAGAAATCACTCCCTCTTATTGTTACATTAAAGTGCCATGATTATTCTATTTTAAAGGTTCCTAATTTTGTTAAAGGTCTCCTACAATAGATTTACATGAATCAAAGGTCAAACAACACTTCACCAAATCAACACTTCACCTCATTTCTCAAAGAGTCTGGAAACTGTTATTTTGAAGATTCCTTCTCCCTAAACCCGTCCCTTCCGCGAGCCTGCTCTGCTCTGATTGGTCAGATGACCCAGTCTGTTGTAATTTACAGTGATTGAGGGTGGGTCAAAGTGGACGTCGTTCGCGGGCAGCCAATAGAGATCATTGGCTGTCATTGTGCAAATTTGTTACTTTGTTACATAGGTTTTAGGAGACAATACCTTTATTTGTCATGCATTTTGACATTAACAAACGGCTATATTTCACACTGCATGGAAAGGAAATATTCAAAAAAGCATATGTGTGCCTGCCTGAGTTGTGGTGTGCGCCTGGGTCTGTGATGTCAAAAGAATGTCAATGGAAATTATGCTGTGTTAATCTTTGATCATGAGATTTTATTATATGAATTCTCTCAAATTTACATTTAGCTCATTAATTTATATTTTATATAAAATGTTTATATTTTGTATTTTTTTATTTAGGTTTTTAAACTGTTCACCTCTTTTAGTTTTCTTTTAACATTTAACTAAAACGTTAAGGGGATAGTTATGTTGATTCAAAATGACATGAATTTAAAAAAAATGCTGTGCACGGATAAATAATTTGTAATAAATGCTGCAATATTCCATAAAAAAACAAGAATTGTCACTTTTGATTTCACTGCAACTTTAAGGAAACTGTTACTACAGGACTTATTTTTTGTGAATTGTTTACTTCTGCTGTCTTTCTTTAAAATAAATGACACTTGAATTGGTATATTATTATTGTAGAGCATGGCGCTAGCAACACCAAGGGTTGGGGTTAGTTTCCCAGGGAATGCATGAACTGATAAAATTCAGTTTAATTGAATTCAATTCAATTTAATAGTCAATTTGTATCAAAACATCTGCCAAATGCATAAAATGTTACAATAAAGCATTAATGTAATATCATCCTGGCGGCTGCATTTCAATGTTGCGTTCACGCTTTCATGCAAAACAACAGCGCCAGATTACGATGGTGTCTTGAACCATTGATGCATCAAACAACAATTTTTTGACATCATTGAGCATTGCCAGACATGTAATTGTAAACATATTATACATTTAAATTATGCTTTTTTTTGTTAACACCAATTACTGTACATTGCCAATGCCATGGTTCTACTGTGTTCTTTTCATTCATGTGCTGTTATCGGGGTGTGAAGGTCAAGACTTGTGCAGTTGATGGATGTAGCGCAAAGACCAATTTACTGCATAATGCACAAATTTGATTACATTTTTACAGGCCTTGGCTACTTGCTCTGACCTTATGTATGCTAACAGTACAATACACATTTGTAAGCTTATTATCTGTAATGACAATGCTTCTCTTGGACACTGGCCTTTGGTAAGTGTATGGGTGTTAAATACATCACCTAATGGCCAAGGAACACGATCGTGTTCTTTTATTTTATCTCTACTTTTCTTAACACTACTGAACAGGCATTAGGATTAAAACAGAGGACTGAAACAAATGCTTGCTTGTGATGCAAGAGGCTTTATTGGTGACATTTTAGCTGACCTTTAACTGTGATTTAAAAAATAACTTTTACAGTAATTATTCAGCCATAATTCATTCTTCAGTTCTCAGCATGTCTCTGTCCTTCTCTCTCTGTAATAGGGTTACTGTCCATGCTGGGCCGTAGCTCAGAGAAACCATACGCTCCACTGAATTTAGTGGCAGACTTTGCTGGAGGAGGTCTCATGTGTGCGTTTGGGATTGTGTTGGCTCTCCTGGAGAGGAACCGGTCAGGACAAGGCCAGATCATTGATGCCAGCATGGTGAGATACTGCACATCTTAAAACGGGTTTCTACTGAAATTGTTATTGACTTCCTTTGAAAAACCAGTAGAACAATTTCCTGTTTCCTACAGACTCTTTTGAATGTGATTGTTTCCAGGGCTGGCTAGCTAAGATTTGTGCTGCTCATTTTAAACTAACTATTGGAAAAAGAAGCACTTGTGCTTGCTTGTTTTCATTTCTGTTGTGTATTGTTTTTTCCCTCCACGGTGCTAAAAATCTTTTCCTCTACATGTTTTTACCAATCCTTGCATGGAATGAGGCAATTACAAAACCTTTTTTATCTCAACAAGATCGCCCCACTTTCTGACCAGCGTGTCAGTAGTTTTCTGCAATCTGGAATTTCCAATAATTGCTTGTACTGGCACCACATCTGTTTTCATTACAAAAGCTACGTGTGGTATAATATCAATAACAGATAAATAGTTATTTCAAGTTTGTTGTGTAGTTTCAGATTAATTTATCTCAAGAGTAAGCTGGAAACATTCAAATATCAACCGCCAATATTTTCCATCCCAACCGCCAATGCCCCCGACTAGCAACCTCTATGCTACCAGTAGCATATAGCATTAGCTCCTTAGCCTGAGCTAACTTGATCATGTCGAGCTAGGCGGGCGTGGTTTCATCAACCAGGCACCTCAACTCCACCCACGTCCTGCCTCTTTGCCCATTTTTGGTTATCCGGAAGTGACACACGGTGACACGCTGGCAAGATGGCGACGGCCGGCTCCGCCCACTTTGAGCTTAAAAAATGCTCTTCAGAAACCTATGGGTGACGTCACGGACATTACGTCCATTGTTTTATACAGTCTATGGTAAGGACCCAGTAAGTAAGGATATCGTGGTCTTGCCCATTCTCCATTGGGTCCTTGAGAGCCTAAATGTTCCTCTAAATCTGTGTACTGTAATTCACTTTGAAAAAATGTTTAGAAAATTATCTAGCTACTTATTCACCAATTTTATGCATTTTAATTTAGAGAATAACTATTTGGCTGGGGAGTTCATTAACCCTTGCTAACCGATAAAATATGAAAACCATGAAGCTCAACCATGAGAAATTGCAAAATGTATGTATTTTTTTTTTTGACTGCTTGCTGAGATGCTCATACTTCATTGTTCTTCTCTATATATTCAATCATTATTGAAATGTTGTAGGAATTATTAAAAAAAAAAATCATCGTGTTTGATTATTAAACCCTCACAGCTTTACATTTTCCTCTGTGCTGTCAGTGATATTCTTTTTGTAAAAATGACATGCTTGTAGCATCTGACATTTTTTTATGAGCTGAGGAAAGTGTTTCCTTGAAAGCTGTGAGGGTTTAATAATTTTATATATATAGTTACCATAAAACTTTAATAATGATTTATTTTGCCTGTAGGCTATTGTTTTCTTGGAGTAATTCCATAAGAGAGAGTCTCTTTGGCTTTTAAAATTCTAAATCAGCTGTATATCCACTGGTGATCAGAAAGAGAATCATGATGTAGCTTAGAATGCTAAAAAATATTTATTGAGTAAATATAAAGTTATGTGGTTAGTTAAAGTCATGTTTTCCTTTAACCAGACACGACGTGTTAGGCAGCAATTACAGTTTGTCCTCTTGTGGGGCACTGTTTTAGCAGCATCTAGCGTTGAGGTTGTGAATTGCAACCGCTCACCCCTCCCTTTCGAAGCACATAGAGAAGCTACGGTGGCCGACACAGCACAAAGATGTCGTCGTCTGAGACAGCAGAGAGTAGCTAGCGCTCTGTAGAGCAGTTTGTCTGTTTAGGGCTACTGTAGAAACATGGCGGCGCAAAATGTCGATTTCACTGTAAGGGGACACGTGGTGTTTGTAGATAGAAATGGCTCATTCTAAGGTAATAAAAACATAATGGTTCATTATGTAAGGTCTTTATACACCACTGAAAACATAGTTATGTATATTATATTGCATTTCTGTCAATAGATCCTCATAAATACTACACACTGCACCTTTAATGATTACAATATAAGGATAATATCAGTTTTGTTTGTCAATCCAAAGTTGGATCTGAATTCTTTGCAGAATAACTTTCCAAGCAAAATAATAAAGAAGTATTGTAATATTTATTACATTCCATTTTACATTTTAGACATAAGCAGACATTTTTATCCAAAGTGGCTTGCATTCCTTTACCTTGCATATAAGATATACAATTTTATCAATTTTATTGAACCCATGATTAAGTGTTGCTATTGCCGTGCTTTACTGTTTTGTTAGGAGGGCTGTAATATTACAATATGTTATAGTTGTAAAACTTTCCTTTATTTTCCTACCCTTACCCTACCCTTTGGTTTTTATTCTTGAATAGTCTAGTATAAATAGTCTAATTCTCACTGCCCGAGTCTAATTCACACTTGTGCTGAATCTGTGTGTTAAACCCTGTTGGTGTTCATTGGAGCAGCTGGACCAAAAATATTTTAAGGTTTGCTGGCACACTGGTCATTTAAAGTGCCCTGTTTTGTTCATGCTTCACTAGGTTTTCTCTGCTGGAAGATAATGATGATTAGCAACTGCTATTCTGCTTTTTAATTAAATATGACATTTCACTTAGCCCTGAGTACATTTTTATGCATTAGAAGACCTCAACTAGACAATGGAGCTCTGATTCGACTGAGGTTATGTAATTTGCTCTGAAACATTCTGATCTCTGCCACTTTAAGCCCTTAAGGAAATAAACAGTGGTAAATATAAAGCTTAATATGTGACAATCCAATATTGAAGAATATTTTGCATTAGGCATAGACAAAGCTGCAGTGCTAGTGAAGAGGGTAGCCGTGTGTGCGCCGTGTATTTCAGTGTGGGCAAGAGCTGTGGTAATGATGATTAGATGTTTGCCTGTTAGGCAGTAAAGATATCTGAAGCATGCTCCTGTGAGAGTCACCTTGCCACTCTTTGATAAGACCTGTCATTTGATACTGACAGCAGCTTTTGGTGACGTCAGTGTTTTTAACCTGCAAGGCAAGCAAATAAAATTGAGACTTGCTTGCCAGTTTGGATGTTATTATACCCTGGAAACTTTATGCTTTCAAAGTTTTTTTATTTAAATACTTATTGGAAATTTAAGAGGCTGCCTGGGTGTTTCATTAAAGGGATAGTTCACCCAAAAATGAAAATCACCCCATGATTTACTCACCCTCAAGTCATCCTAGGTGTATATGACATTCTTCTTTCAGACGAATACAATTGGAGTTATATTAAAAAAAGTCCTGGCTCTTCCAAGCTTTATAATGGCAGTGAATGGCTGTTTCTGTTTTGAAGTCCATAAAAGTGCATCCATCCATTATAAAAGTACACATGGCTCCGGTGGTTAATAAAGGCCTTCTGAACCGAAGCGAAGCGAAGCGATGCGTTTGTGTAAGAAAAAAATATCCATATTTAAAACTTTACAAACTGTAATCTCTAACTTCCGCTAACTGTCGTATGCGAGTTCACGAGAGACTGGCGTTCCAGTGTATGACGTAGGACGCTCCGGTGAGAATATACTAGTTCTCGCAAGAACCAAATTTTGTTTTGCTCTATCCTCTGTGCTTCTGCGTTCGTCACCGGAACTATTAACCCCCTGGAGCTGTGTGGTTTACTTTTATAGTGGATGGATGCACTTTTATGGACTTTAAAACAGAAACAGCCATTCACTGCCATTATAAAGCTTGGATTAGCCAGGACATTTTTTAATATAACGCCGATTGTATCCGTCTGAAAGAAGAATGTCATATACACCTAGGATGACTTGAGGGTGAGTAAATCATGGGGTGATTTTCATTTCAGAATTGTGTTATGCAACATTTGGTTTGGGGCTACGTACTGTACGCTGTTAGTTAAAATCACAAATTTTGACCACTATAATCTTTTCATTGACATCCAGTAAACAAGCGAGTTAAAGAAAGAGAACACATTAACTGATTATTGTTTTACAAAACTATAGCTAAATATTCCACATTAATACATCTGTATTTCTCTGAACTATATGAAAGGAAGAAGTGTGAAGAAATAGCTTTTTGAGTCATAACATAACACATTCAGTACTAGTCCAAGCGACAGTGATCTGGGAGAGTGACTTCTTGCTGCTCAGCCCAATCATATGCTCAAATAGAAACCCAGATTGTCAACATCTCTTTAAAGGCTGGGTTCACTGGGAAATATATGAAGTATCTATATTGAAGTCGATCTTGCAAGGTCACAGTCTTTGAAATGCATGTATATTTATTTTTGTGCATCAATTGAGAGGATTTGACCTACAAAAATGTTCCTTTTCATCTGTGAAAAAAAAAATGTTTTTTGAAGACTTGCTACACACCCTTTAACTTCAGCCTTGATGCCAACTTTGTCACTCAGAAGTGATTTAGTTCAAGATCTGACTATAATTCTTTAAAGGGGTCATATCATACATATTTAACATATTATTATTTGTGTCAGACAGCCATATTCTAGTTTTTCATGGCCATTTTCACCCTTTCTCTGAAGTAAACGGCTTGCTTTTTTTTTACTTCTGCCCCTTTGAGAAATGTCCCCATTGCATGTGAAATTATAAACATCATTATTAGCTTTCTCTGCCATTGTTCGCACAATCTTTTTTTTGTTTATTGCTTGTGTCAGTTATATGTTTACTTGCACCATCCTTTAATAACAGGCAGCCTTTGTGAATACTGTATTACTTTGTGATTGCTTTACAAAATCAGTGCTGAAATGTGCCACACAAACTCTTTATATGTATTTTTAACAACGTCCCTGAGCTTTTCAGTCTGATTTAATATATATATATATATATATATATATTTTTTTTTTGATTAATTATGTATGGTGTCACAAAATTAACAATTTTTTGTAAATGCTATTTTTGGACTGAGCAGGAAATATCTGTAGGTTACATTAATGTTTTCATTGGACATCAAGCTTTATTATGTATAAAAGACCAATTTATTACTCATGATATGGCCCCTTTAGAGTCCTGCTGTGCGATGATGTGGCGTGTTTGTATTACCAAGCTTCTTAAATCTTCCCCTGTCATATCACATTTCCATCTTGTTTAATGCATTCATTCATGCATGTAAATATGTGATTATCTGCACAGTTTTCTGCATATAAATTTATTGTAAACTGAATTACATGACCTTATGAATATGTATAACTACTGGCCATCTCAGCATTCTGTAGCCCTTTGTTAGGTTTCCTCCTCAAGGACCTCTTTTCTTTATGCTAAACATTCTGTTCAGCATGACAGAATTATGGCAAATAATTATGAAAACACCTCTCTGGGTTTGTGCAGGTGGAAGGTGCAGCGTATGTCGGCTCCTTCATGTGGAAGTCCCGTAGCCTCGGCCTGTGGAATCGTCCTCGCGGGGAAAATATGCTGGATAGTGGCGCTCCGTTCTATGATACATACCGTACTTCTGACGGAAAGTTCGTGGCAGTGGGGGCGATTGAGCCTCAGTTCTATGAACAGCTTATTCTGGGTTAGTGTGTTATATTTCCTATCCGTATGGTCCTGTACGGTCATTTTCTGAATATGATTGTTCCCATGCTCTGAAATGCAGTGTGAATGCATGCTGTTTAAATCAGAATAGGTGAGGTAATTTTAGTATTTTTGTTAATTGAAAAAAAAAAAAAAAAAAAACATAAGTCTTAACCCATTTAAGCCTGCAGCTAAACTTGCTGAAGGATTTAGCATTCTTTTTTATTTGGAAATATCTTTTGGGTCACCGTAGATGTCTTAAAAACGACTGGCATATTTGTAGACAACCTTAGGAAGAGCTTTTGACATCTTACTGGATATTGTGCCATGTGGTGTTTAATTCATGCTGCCTGATATGCACCTGGCAACTTCAGTGGAATATGGTCACAAAAGTTGATCTTTCTGTGAAAAACACACTTAATTTGCTAAAGAATTGCATGTTCATAGTAAAAAATTATGTGCAAATAGATCTAAGACATTTCCCCCAGGCATCAGTTTAGCATTTTGTTCTTTTTATTTCTACTCATTCTATTATTTTAATAATTATTTTAATTTGATTAATTATTATTTATATTTTATTTCTTATTCTTTTCAATTGTATTTATTCTCTTATTTAATGTTTGTATTATTTTTATCTTATTTTTGCATTGTATTTTCTTTTTCTTTTCAATTATTTTTGCATTTTATGATCTTATTATTTTTATCTCTAGTGCATTTTTACTTTATTTTTTAAATTGTATTATTTTATTTCTGTTCTTATTTTTTGTATTTTATCTTCTTGTTGTCTTTCACATACAGTATATGCACACAGTGTACATCTATACATCTAGCTGCTTTTAATTCACCTGAAATAAACCTGTAACCTGAAGAATTTCTGAGTACAATTGACATGTTTAACCACAAGATTTCCAGGGTCACATTGGTCTGGCTACATGGTTGTCAATTTTGCAAAGGCATGGAAAGATTAGGGAGAAGCCACAGGATGCTTTATTAGTATGTGCTCAGGGATTTACCCCACATACTGATGACCCAAGTGCAAATGCAGCATACTCAATCTTGCTTTGAAACCATAATGACTCTATTGATATTTATGTTTGACCCTCAAAAGAAGAACATTTCTTTATAAGTCACCTGCTGTGGCCAGTGTTGTCTTTAATGGATTCTGGATTCATAGTCCTTCATGATGTCTTTGATCCCTGTCCTCTAAACTCCTTTATTGATTTCTTTCCTATTTTTTTTTAATCTCCTTTTTATCTACTTACTTCTCTTACGCTACAGGTTTGGGCTTGGACGATGCTGACCTGCCCTCACAAATGAGTGTATCTGATTGGCCTCAGCTCAGGCAGACATTCACCCAGGTGTTTGCCACCAAAACGCAGGCTGAGTGGGGTCGGATCTTCGATGGGACAGATGCCTGTGTCACCCCTGTGCTGTCACTGGATGAGGTACTCTCTCACCCCCACAATCAGGCAAGGGGATCGTTCTACAAGGACTCTCAGGGGGAAATTAGCCCCCGACCTGCACCCGTTCTGTCCCGCTCCCCTGCGGAGGCCTGCCGCTCCCGTGACCCCTTTATCGGAGAGCACACTCGCACTGTGCTGATGGAGTACGGGTTTGAGCAAGCGCAAATAGAACAGCTCCTGTCTGGCGGTATCATAGAGTGTAACGAAGCTAAAGCGCGCTTATAAACCGAAGAGTCTGACTGGAGAATCATTCGACTTTGTGGCCAGTGATTCAGGAATCTGAGCACTTGAACTCCATTTCTGTCTCATTGCGTGAGTGGGCTTTTCAGAACAAAATGACCCTCTCCCTTGTGAATCACTGGGTGCTTCAGTCGAGGTGGACTAAGTGATTCTGGGCTTTTAAGTTGACATGTCCAACACATTCAACTCTCATTTGTAATTGCTGCAGGGAAAGTTAAGTGGGATTTAATTAAAGTCTTTTGCAAACATACTGTAATAACCTCAACATCCCTCTTTTTGTCAGCAAGCACATCAGTAATATGCCTTTTAAAAAGGGTATTTGATCCTGACTGTTTTTAAGTAGTTGATTAAAATGTACCACTTTTCGTTGTGAATTGAAATCCTTGACTAATAAGTGCCTTTAGCAAGAATAGCCGAGTGTGTCGTAGATTAATTAACTGACTAAAATATTTGCCTTTGAATTTTCCTTTATCAAAATGTTAGGCAGAGCTGATGACCTAAGATAATGCTATTTGGATAAAACCAATTAATGACTCAGTTTAAGATAAAAATATCTGTTGTCGTAATATCGCTACTTGTATAAAAATGTACTAATTAATGGGATAAGTAAGATTTTTAAGATGTTTTTGAAAAATCTTTTTGTTCACCAAGGCTGCATTTATTTTATGCAGTAAAAACAGTAATGTTGTGAAATATTATTGCAATTTAAAATTATTCTATTTTAATACATTTTACAATGTAGTTTATTCCTGTGATGACAATGCTGAATTTTCAGCATCATTACGCCAGTCTTTAGAGTCACATGACCCTTCAGAAATCATTCTAATATGCTGATTTGGTGCTCAAGAAACATTTCTGATTCTTATCAATGCTGAAAACAGTTGTGCTGCTTAATGTTTTTGTGGAATCCATAATACATTTTTTTCAGGATTCTTTGAATAGAAAACAGCAGCATTCATTTGAAATGGCAATCTTTTGTACAATTATAAAAGTCTTTACTCTCACATTTGATCCATTTAATGCAGCCTTGCTGAATAAAAGTATTAATTTCTTTAAAAAAAAAAGAAATCTTACTGACCCCAAACTTCTGAATGGTGGTGTATTTTCAAAATCAGAACAGAGATCTTACAGATTAAGGAATGTTTTCTTATGCTTGAAGATTGTGATGAAATCATAATCAGTGTATAAATCAATTATTAAATCTTTAAAACCATATCTGGCTTTAAACGAAGCTTATTCTTTTAATAACATTCTGCATCAGATTTTATTGAGGCAAATCCTATTAGTAAACCAGAGGAATGAGTTGCATTCAAATATTTCCTAACTACTCTAGCCTGAAATTCTCTCATTCACATAGAGATATGTGTGGAATGTGGCATTTTAATGCATGTGGCACCCTCTGACCGGTTGCTTGTGATCCACAGCTCGACCTCCATAGATTGTCAGAGAGAGAGAGAGAGAGGATGATGTTCCGTGAGAAGCTCACATGATTGCTGGACAGACTCCGTGAATGTCTCATGACAGATTTAAGTGAACCAAAGCAACAGCGGTTAGTCCTGTGAATGGAGAGGGAAGATTGTGTAGGGTGGTATGCTTTGACTGACTCGTTGACTATAAATACGTTGCCTTCTTTTTCCAACCCCATTGAAGCCTTTTGCAGAGGAATCACATGGTATGTCACTTGATATACCTAATAGGCAATCCCAGCATGCAAGACCACAAAAAAAAAACTTTTTTTCATAGCCTTTATATTTCCACAAACACTCTAATGTTCCCTTTATCTAATAGCCATTTGCTTCTATGTTAACTATGTTTTGTTTGTGCTGTCTTGCACTTAACTTCTAACCTCTTGTAACCCAGGAGGAAAAGAGAAGAACATCTACAGCTCATAATCTTTGTCACGTGCTTACAACCGACTCCACAAGTGGCCTTTGGCAACAAAGACGGGGGAAAAAAGCAAGGCTTACTTCTTTCATCCCAACAAGACCACCACCTCCTTTTCTTCTCAGCTCAGATCACATTGTGAATACTATTATCGCTCAGCTATGCGGTAGGAATTAAGAGTTTCAACACTGAGAACCATGACTCTCCTAACCGAGGACCAGCCTTGCAGGTTCTCTGCACTGGACAGCCCGCTCGCATCCATGGAGCACTACCCGGTGGACTCGGGACAGAAAGAGGACTATTTGGACAGCATGGAACCGGCTGTGTTTGCAGCGGTGGAGCCTCCGAAGCGCTCAAGAGGAAGGCTTCTCATGCACGGCATGGTCATGTTTGGAAGGGAATTCTGCTACGCTGTTGAGGCGGCGTTTGTCACGCCGGTGTTGCTGAGCGTTGGACTCCCCAGACACCTGTACAGCCTGGTGTGGCTCATCAGCCCTATTTTGGGTTTTGTCCTACAGCCTGTCATCGGCTCGGCAAGCGACTACTGTAGGTCCCCATGGGGCCGAAGGCGACCGTACATACTTTTACTGGGGATTATGATGTTAGTGGGCCTGACTTTATTTCTAAATGGAGATGCGGTCACGTCAGGTAGGTGTAGCTGAAGTAAACGTGATGGATCTGTCTAGATTTTGAAATCGGGAGCTATTTGTGTCTAGGCTGGTAGTTACAATTTGCTTTAAAATGAGACAAAGTGGCAATGTAATTAAGTAGTTTTCCCTTGACCGTTGAATATGTTGTTAGGCTGGAATTTAAAAAGATAATATTGAACAAGGACAGAAGAGAAGCAGATATAGGAACTGCAAATGATTACAAAATGAAATGACCAAAGAAAATGTGACTCAAAATTAGACAGGAAAATAACACAGCTGGACATTTGCATGGAAATTTTGTACAGTGTTAGGGGAGTCTGTTTTTACCTATTTCTATTTACCATATTTCCTATTAAATACTACAAATCTAGAGTTCTTATAATTTGTAGTAAAGGGCACTTGTTTATTTTACATTTAAACGCATTTAAAATGCTAAAGAAAACGTATTACTGCAATTGTGTCTTTTCGCCCTATGAAAATTGAAACAGATTCACACTTTTATTTACTTAATTTATGCATTAATTTATGCTCTGCAAAAGGCTAAAAGAATAGAAAACACAACTGGGAAAAAAGCTGTTTTTTTTAAATCGTCATAATTTTTTACTAATGCGTTTACTCACTTTTGCCTCCTGAGATATGTTTTCAAAATGTATAAGAAGCTATATTCAATAGTATTCAATGAGCATTTGATGAAACTAAGCATGATGTTGTTTCTCTCCTCCAGCTGTACTAGAGGATAGAAATGTTAAAAGCACATGGGCCATCGTGGTGGTTATGTTTGGAGTGGTGATGTTTGACTTTGCAGCGGACTTCATTGACGGACCCATTAAAGCCTATTTGTTTGATGTGTGTTCTCATCGGGATAAGGAGCGAGGTCTTCATTATCATGCCTTACTCACAGGTAAAGAGTAACAATAAATGATTTGCTTGGCCTTGCTTCGTGTAATAAAAATATTATATCTTATTAAAGTTTATTGATAGGTGCATTGAATTTGCATGAATTGTTTTGCACAACAAGACAAAGACTTGTTTTAGAGCTAAATTTGACAGCAGAAATTCTAGCTTTTAAACAAGGAAAATATTAAAAGCTAGTTGTCAAATTACCATACTCTTCTGTTGATGCAGAGATGTTCTGAAGCAATATGAATCGTGATATTATGCCAGTTTGACGTATGTACTGTAGCACTTTTAATTAACTGAGTGCTGTTGTGAAGGACTAAGCGTTTATTTGTCCACTTTCATTTGTGTTTTTCCTTGGTGTCATGGTTCTTTTCACAGTAGATTGTAGCAATATAATTCATAACATGGATTGCTTTTTACACTCATTAAATCTGGATGTCATCCACTGCAATGGCATTTATACATTTTTAAGTCTGTGCATAAATACATTTCCAAGTACTTTTTATGGCCACTGTGCATCTGATACATATTTTTGCTTTATGCCAGTTTGACGATGTGCATGCTTTTCTGCAATTACCGCAGCAGGAGCTGGTACATTACAGATTGTTTTACAATACGAAGCTGATTGACAGCATTTGTTTCAAACTATTTTTGTAGGAGCATTTTTGAAAGCAGGTCCTTGTGTGAAATTAGTTGGCACTATGGCAACTGTTTTCTCTTTCACCATCTTTAACATGGTCTGCTGGGTGCTTTGGTGCCATATTACTGATGTAACTAAATATTCTGCTGTCTGTATGGCAGCAGTAAAGCCTTCTGGGGGGGTTGGTTGTGTTAACACCCGTTTTCATGTGTCTTCTAAACTCTCAGTAAAATCGGTGTTTACTGGTCGAAATATTGATATCTTTGGAGGAATTTGTTTGTGCGTTTCATCACTGTCACGCATGAACTTGAAAAGGAAAAAGCCATCTTGGATAACAGTACAAATCTCTTTAGGAAAAAAAGGAAAACCATGTATTAGTCAGGCTACTAGAGATGTGTGCTTTCAGTCTTGTGTGGAGAACCTCTACAAGACAAAGGATATCTGTGTATTTTCACTCACTGATTTTTAGGAAGTGTGGAATGTAGTCTACACTGAAGAATGAATCAAACAAAGTTAAGATTACCCAGGTGCTCGATTTTATGTGTTCACACTAAAACCATCACAGAAAAATAGCACCCCAAAACTAGATCAAATGCTTGTAAGAACGTCATGAGGTCTGTTATCCAATTATAATAAAGCTTGGTTGTGTCGGTCAGGCACCAAGGGGTCTGTGTGCACTCAGGGTATCCTAATCCAAACAGGCCTAGTCATGTGCTGAGATCATGGGTTGGAGCTGAGAGCTTCAGAGCCACATGACTGGATCGCTTCTGTGGCTCAGGGCTGTTTGTGTGTAATTGTGAATAACCCTGCTTACTGGGTTTTTTTTTTTTTTTTCTTTTTTTCTTTTAGACAGAATGGCACAAAATATGTCCTGCAATGTAACATAGTTTTTTGGCAGCAAACCCACCAGATGAGTTTGGTGCAAACAGGGATAAAAAGTACCCCATGCCCACGGTTAAAAATACCGCTGGATGTTGTGGGCCTATTTTTTTGCTGGAGGTCCTGGACATCTTGTTCAGATAGATGGTATCATGGATTCTAGCAAATACCAACAGATATAAAAAAAATCAAAACCTGACTGCCTCTGCTAGAAATCTTATAATGGGCCGTGGTTGGATCTTCCATCAGGACAACGATCCAAAACAAACATCAAAATCAACACACAAATGTGTCACTGAACACAAAATGAAGCTTCTGCCATGACCTTCCCAGTCCCCTGACCTGAACCCTATAGAAAATGAGTGGGGTGAACTGAAGAGAAGAAGCACCAACATGGATCTGGGAATCTGAAGGATCTGGAGAGATTCTGTATGGAGGAATGGTCTCTGATCTCTTGTCAGGTGTTCTCCAAACTCATCAGGCATTATAGAAGAAGACTCAGAGCTGTTATCTTGGCAAAAGGAAGTTGAAAAAAGTATTGAATAAAAGGGTGCCAATAATAATGTCCAATACGTTTTGGAGAAAAACATTTATTTCATAAAGAGATTTGCCCCACATTTTCAATTTTTGTGAATTTTTGGAATAAAAGATCTAAAGTATTAACAATGTAGATTTATTTTTTTTTTATATTTACCAAGGGGGCCAATAATTCTGACCACAACTGTAGGTGCTACTAGCAGCCTCACCAGAAAAACCCAATGTGCTGTTGTTTTTAACACAAGTGAGATGTGCAATTTGCAAATTTGGCTTTTTTAGCCACTCCAACATGTTCAGTTTTCCTGTTGATTGGCGACATGCCGCCAAAGCTTTCAGTTCTTTTCATTTGCTCAGAAAATCATTTCATTTTTTTTCTTTTCTTTCAAAGCAATTTGCTGTGCTTCCTTGCAGGTCTAGGTGGAGCCTGTGGATACCTGATTGGAGCCATGGACTGGGGTCACTCTGCGCTTGGATTTGCACTGGGTTCAGAGTACCAAGTTATCTATTTTTTCTCATCTCTAACCTGGGGCATTTTTCTCACCATGCACCTTTTCAGCATCCCAGAGAAACCATTGATTAAAGATCACATTTCGGACTCTTGTCCGAGCGCCTCACTGCTCCTGGAAGGCCTGCATCATAATGGCTACGGCGCAGTATGCAAAGAACTGCCACCTCTGCCTGAAATAAGGCAGCGCTCGTTCTCTGCCCTGAGTGAAGCCAATGCAGTCACGCCCAGTGCCAAGCATCCTAACAGTGAGGTTGGTCATTTGTGTTGCTTTGAATCCTTTTCATGTGGCTTTTATTCTTGGCTTCAGTCTGCACCCAATTTTCCCTCACATTTTAATGACTTGTTTCAGACTTCGGAGCAACAGCCTGTGTGAGCTGTAATTTGGCTGGATATTGCTCATGCCCCTCTCAGAAACAATTCGTCGTTTGTTTAGTCGATAATGAAAATCAGCACATGCTTTTTTTTAGTTTATTAAAAATACAACAAATAATGGCATATTAGGAGGTCTTTGTGGTGATGTGATGACGTAATGATTACTCATTATGGCCATATTGTGTGTGATTTTATTGTGAAGTTCAAAGATTCCCCAGTGTAAAAAATGTACATGCTCAAAGTTCTCACTATATTTTATTAGTTCATTAAGTATTAAACCAGTCTCAGGTTTGCCATTTAAAATAGTTACATAATATAGCAGGGATTTTAGACATCTGAGTCTCATTATACGGTGAGGTCCAAAATCTAATCACTAATAAAAATACAATACAAAGATAATTTGACCATTTTAATAATAATAATAATAATAATAATAATAATAACAACCACAATCATTTATTATTATTGTTGTTGTTATTGTTAATAACTACTATTATAATTATTATTATTTAATAAATTAAGTACAATAATGATAATATTTCACTTTTTTGATTTCTTAGAATTTGGTTTGTCCTCCTTTTGCTTTAATGACAGGAGCGCTTAAGCTTATAAAACCATATTCTCCAGCATGATTTGAGAATAATCCAAAGAGCATTTTGTCTTGCAATGGTAAGAAGAATATCTGATTGTCTGTACAAGAGTTCACATGATCATGTGATGTCATACTATGTCATAATTTACTTTACTTGACTTGGTGACTTGATTAATGATCTAAAATAGTGCAGAATCATAAAAAAGTCTTGCTTAATTTATGTAATAACATTTGTCTGTTTTTTTTGTTTTGTTTTTTATCCGTTAAAATTTATGAATTTTTAAACTTTATTTATTGATAGTAAACCACATATTTATAGCTTGGTCTTTATTTTGGTTTTTGGACCACAGAGTACATTTCGGATGATCATTAGAGTGTTTCAGATCATCATTAGAATGCTCCTTCTAAATCATAAAAATTGGGCATGCTCTTTGTAAAACCTCTGCATGTGGAACTGCAATTTGTCATGCCAGTGAGTCACATCAAGTGATGCTTTAATGCATCTTATTTTTAGATCTGTAAAATGCTTTCCCAAATGTGTACTATGCACTTTACCCCCAGAATTTATGCTTTAATGGTATATAATCTGTAATCAGTATATAGGGTCAAAAAATATTTACACTGTGTTGTAGTTTTATACTCATAACAGCAAAGTAACTTTACTTTTTACTGTTTACTTTACTTTTAAAACACCTCCAGGGCCCTAGAAAACACCTCAGACCCCAGAGGGCTAATGCTCATATCAAATTGTTAATGGCACTAAGGTAAAAGGAACTGCAAATTGCACTGTCAGTCTAGACCCCAACTCAGCCAGTGTCTCGCAATCATTAACCTGGAACAAACCTCACATAATCTGCCATCTGTCTCTGAGAAAGAGTTCTATTCCACCAAACGCTGCTTTTGGACAAAATGTTCAGAACACATAATTCTTGTTAATGTACAGAAGTGATGGGAGACTTGTTTCACTGGCTGACGGATATAACACTGGCTTAATTAGACTGATAAAGGCCTTGAATAAAACGCAGAGAGGTGTAAATACCTCAGGGAAATTGTATTGAAATTATGGAAGACATCAGTTGCATTTCATGCATGAGTGTGTTTTAACACAAAACAGGCTAAAGGAAGAAGCAAAGCGAGAAATGTGAGGTTGACAGTTTCATTTTGATGATAAAAGCCATAAAGGTTTTTTTTATTTTTTATTTTGAAATGTCTGTCCCTAAAATGTCCTGTAAATGAAACATTAATGTGTGTGTGTATGCATAGCCTATATATTCATCATAATAATAATAATAATAATAATAATAATGTATTCCATGCATGTGAATAGTGATGAGTTGTTGATTTAGCTCATTTTAGCCCTTCAGTTTTCATATTCATTACAAGACCTTTAACAAATCAACAACTCTGTTCATAACAGGAATCATTCGGTTGTTTCACCCCATTGCCCGACCAATATATTTTTTCCATTAGCAATTGAATTTGATTTTTTTTTTTTTACACAGACCTCATGAGATATCACATTAATGTGCAACCCTTTGTGGTTATGGAAACCTTCCATATTTATTACCTTCTTAATAATGTCTTGCATTAATAACATTGTCTTGAGCAACAAGTCACAACCATACAAGGGTTTCTTCACCCCATTTTGTCAAATAATTGGTTAGATTATCTTTCCAAGTGTGTTTATTTCAGTATTAAAGTACATTCTCATCCCAGTATAATGTGCAGAGACAATACTATAAGATCTTCGTAATGCATAAGGTCGACAGGTTTCTTAAATGTTGTCTGGTAAGTGTTCGTGGCTTTGAGCTTTTGAACCTTTCAGAAGACATTATTGACCTGTGTGCATAACTGTGTTTCAGGTACAGAAGAGGATGACCCTGAAATCTCTGCTGTCAGCTATGATCAGCATGCCCAGCCATTACCGCTGTCTATGTGTGAGTCATCTTTTGGGATGGACAGCCTTCCTGTGCAACATGCTCTTCTTCACTGACTTTATGGGGCAGGTGAGGGAATGAGGCTTTTTTATGGAATTTGACTTTTCCAGTTGTGCTTAGTTTTGCACATACCTATCTTTAAAGAGAGGGACCAGAACAGCCATAAAATACATATGCTGACACTTAGTGCAATACAATCTAGCCTTCAAATGAAGTCCCTGACCTGCTTAATGCAGTCAAGCAGGGCCGTGTCTATGAGTCATAAGTTACATACACCCTGCAGATTCTGCAAAATATCAATAATTTAAAAAAATAAATAAGAGAGATCATAAATTTACATGTTTTTTATTTAGCACTGCAACTAAATTTTTTTATTATAACAGATGTTTACATAGTCCATAAGATATAATAATATCTGCATTTACACAAATTAAGCAGTTTAAAAGTTTACATACACTTAATTGATTCTCATTACCTGGATGATCCAAGACTGTTTTTATGATATATATATATATTTTTTTAATTATAAATTCCATGATTGTCCTGAGCAGTCCTGTTCTGCCCACAGTTCTTCAGAAAAATCCTCCAGGTCCAGAACATTCTTTGGTTATCCAGCATTTTCTGCATATTTAACCCTTTCCAGCACTGACTGTATGATTTTTGAGATCCATATTTTCACACTGAGGACAACTGAGTGACTGAAATTTTATTTACTGATGCTCCAGAAGGTAACACAATGCATTAAAATTCAGGGGGTGTAAACATTTGCACAGGATGATTGCAGGGCAGAACTAAAAGTAATAAGAAAATAAAAATAATAAGAACAATTTCCAGTCATCCTGTTCAAAGGTTTACACCCACTGGCTCTTAATGTGTTTAAAGATTTTGTTCATCCAGATAACAACACACACTGTTAAGAATTAGGAATCAAGCATATGTAAACTTTTGAGTTGGATCTTTTGTTTAAATTCAGTTATTATTATGTCTTGTGGTCTATTTGTAAACAAACATCATGTGAATTGATGAATATAAAGAATATTATTGATGAATATAAAGAATTTCATAATATAAAGTCAGAATTGTGAGTTTTTATATCTCACAATTCTGACTTTATATCTCGAAATTCTGATGAAAAGTCGCAATTATCTTTTAAAATGTTTTATTCTGTGGTGGAAACAAGCTCCCGTAGAAATAGATAGTTAAAAAGAACAGCATTAATTTGAAATAGAAATGTTTTACAGCTGAGTGTGCTGGGCAATATTCAAAAATGTGTTGGAATGTCTGTCCGTTTATGAAAATGAATGTTCAAAAAAGAAACGTGAGAGAAATGCTGGAAATAATCTGACAGTTATATATTTTATTAATAGATATTGGTTCTTTAAATTGTTTCGGTGGAAATGGATACATTAAATGCTACTAAAATTAAGCAGCTAAGTAGGTTGTCAAAAGTATAGCTTTAAATCATATCTTCTGGGCATTATCATCATACAGGGTGTAGCCATTATTTCATAAGTGAGGTGGACAGAAATGTCAAGTGTAATACCGGTTTCTTTCTGACCTTTGTCTAATTGACAGATTTTAATTTTTTCTCTTGCTTTTAACTGGCTAAGAAATCAAATATACTGCTGAACAATAACTTTTTCTTATTTTGTCCTTATGACAATTTTATGATTGGTTTGTGTACTACAAACACTTGTGAATTAAGTCAAAATGGATTTTATGTAAAAATTTTAATTTTTATCATAGAATAAGGCAGAAAATATATTTTATAGTTTCTGTACCGTAATAAATGCTATATCAATTAGCACTGCATTATTCATATACTTTATTGTTATGAAAATATGGCTTTAAAAAAACACAGATCATATATTGTCGCAATCGTGTATATTGTCTTAACGTTTCATCAATCAAAACGTGTCTGTGTTTTATTCAGCTACAGAGATAGCTGGATGCCTTTGTTTTCCTGAAACGTCACAAATTATGACATAAGTCCGTTTTGGTCTGTGCGATAGCACTCTCCGGCTTTGAGTTTTAATTATATACATTATTTAAGAGTGTTAAGCACTCCATATTGTTCACATTGCCTTGTTTTGGATAAGAATAAAACATCAGGGCTTGCATAGACTATCTTGTCTCCTTTGAATTTAAACCTAGATTTATTTGCATTGGCCCATGTGAACACACTTTCCCAAAAAAGTAAAAGTAAAGTAAGTAAATGTCTCTAACATTCATCTTTATTTATTTACCAAGCCATTAGATTTCAATTTAGCACTCCTGGAAGAGTAGCATTTTGAACACCACACTGAAAAATAGATCATTGATGCTTTGAATTGTGGTTAAAAGGTAGCAGTTTCTTTTTCTTATTTTCCCCTTGCACAGCTAGCTTGATCAGTGTTAAATTGGGATAAATGAGTGAGTCTCCTTGTAGGCGGTCGAAGTGTAAAGAAAGTTGCACTGCTGACCTCAACAAAGTGGAAAAACGTTCAGGGCAATGACCGGCCATTTTACCACTGATGCAGTGAATAGATATTCTTATAGATATTATTAAGATATTCTTAATAAGAGTATTATTAGATCTTCATTGTGTGATAGCAGTAACAAAAAGCTTGATAAAATGATGAAAATGCATCTAACTTTGAGAGATGATGGTCATTAAAGGAACTAATCTATCACCTGAATGAATGAGTTTGAAAGAAAAGTGTGTTTTTCCAGCCTTCTGCATGCAAAAGGCTAGTTTAAGGGGAGAATAACACTCTCAGTAGCCTTAACTAACCCACACAGATCACAGCAGAGCAGAGGATGTTGTTTTCATCGACTTCCTTATATTTGCAATGTGATGTATGAATGGAAAAAGCCTTGTAATGTGCAGGTTCACCAGTCAAGTAGGTTCAAGAGACACCAGTGGAGAGGTTCTCTAGCTTTGTACTCAAGTGTTTTTAACCCATTTGACCATTGGCTGATGGATCAGGATGTGATGGTGTCACATGCTTTATCTTATGTAACATCCCTGGGATCTGTGTATCCACCTTTAGATTGTATATAAGGGGAACCCATATGCTGAACACAATTCCACCTCCTATGTGACGTATGAGAGAGGGGTTGAAGTGGGCTGCTGGGGCCTGTGCATCAACGCTGTCTCCTCTGCACTCTATTCATGTGAGTAATATTAAACCATAACTCAACTGTTCATTCTTCTTGACTTTATTAGTCCTGCAGTCTCCTAATGCATCCAGACAAAAGAAGACTGTTCAATTACAGTCAGATAATACATGGCCCTACCAAGTCAGTCTAAGGTTGAAATTGGATAAAACACTTTTTCAGAATAACAGTCCCTTTCAACATCCGGCCATTCTAATTAGTATTGGAAGTTATATGTCATTCAAAAGGCCATTTCAGAGGTCTTTATCAGTCAAGACATTTTATCAGTGATGTGAATGCGTCTAATCAGTTATTGTGTCTTTGCTATTCATCTCATTCACCATTTGTTCTATATTAAAGGCCATTGTTGAAACTGCTTAAATGATTTCCATATGTGTCCATCCAGATGTGCAGAGGCTGCTCCTGCCATATATTGGCCTGAAGGGACTGTACTTCCTAGGCTACTTTGTGTTTGGTTTGGGAACCGGTCTGATCGGCCTATTTCCAAACATTGTGGCCACGCTGACGCTGTGTAGTGTGTTTGGAGTCATGTCCAGCACTCTCTACACCATCCCATTCAACCTCATCTCAGAGTACCACAAGGCAGAAGAGGTCAGTTTCAGAGTGTTACATCAGGTCAAAAATGAAAAAAACAAGCAGTTTTATAAATTCATAAACAAGAAAATATACACTCCTGGGCAAAACAAATGGGCCAAGCCAAAAACGCTAAATATTTAGAGGTCTTTTAATGGCCCTAACCATTTTAATCACAAATCACTGGTCAGGAAATTAGCAAGAATTGCACAAATGCTGTAGATAAAGTATCTTAGCACGGAATAGCCTTCCCCAACGTGCAGACAGCTTTTTACAGGAAGCAGAGTCAGTGTTTTTCCACTCAATGTTAATGGCTTCAAACAGTTCATGAGTAGTTGAAAAATGTCTCCCAGTTCATTGAGTTTAATGTAAAACCAAATATTCACTATAGAGTTCAAATCTGGACTCTGACCAGATCAAAACATGAGCCTGATGGACTTGTTCTCAAGCCACGTTTTGGTTGTCTAAAAAGGCTCCCCACACTATGACACCTCTTCCTCCATGCTTCACTGTGGTAATAAATGCATATATAATAATAAATGCATTTATTATTATATTTCTCACCTGATTTTCGAGAACATTGCTCTGGAGTATCACCACACAACTTACCATATTCTGCCAAAAACTTAATTCTCTTTTTTGATGTTTTTCTGAGACATCAAGGCTTTTTAAGTAGTGGATTTGCTTAAATGTTGCTGATTTCCTGACCAATAATGTGTGGTTAAAGGGTTAGTTCACCCAAAAATGAAAATTCTGTCATTTAGTTACTCACCCTCATGTCGTTCCAAACCCGTAAGATCTTCGTTCATCTTTGGGAACACAAGATATTTTTGATGAAATCCGAGAGCTTTCTGAACCATCCATTGACAGCAACGTCATTGCAACTTTCAAGGTCCAGAAAGGTAGTAAAGACATCGTTAAAATAGTCCAAGTGACTCCAGTGGTTCAACCTTAATGTTATGAAGCGACAAGAATACTTTTTGTGCGCAAAAACGAAACAAAAATAACGACTTTATTCAACAATTTCTTCTCGTCTGTGTCAGACTCCTATGCTATTGACATAATAAACACATTGCAGTGCTTCTGGGTTCTACATCAGAACGCTTCAGCTCTCGGATTTCATCAAAAATATCTTAATTTGTGTTCCGAAGATGAACAAAGGTCTTACGGATTTGTAACAGCATGAGGGTGAGTAATTAATGACAGAATTTTCATTTTTGGGTGAACTAACCCTTTAAGACAATTAAAATCTTACGGTGATGATACACGGGGCAACTTTTTGAGCAATGTTGCTGGGCAATGTTGCCGTCAACGGGCAACCAGGTTAGACACAGGGCCCATGACCGATCTAAAGTCTCCAGATAGAAATTTGTTGCCCATTCTCAATGGGAAAGTGCCCAAGCAACATCGCTCGGCAACATTGCCCAGCAACATTGCTCAAAAAGTTGCCCCGTATAACATCACCTTTAGTGTTTAGCCACTTTGGGCTTGGCCCTATTTTTCTTCTTTTTTTCTGTTTCTTTTTTTGCCCAGGAGTATACTTTGAAAAAAAGAAAAAGAAAAGAAATTGATAATTTTATTCAGCAAGGAAAATAAAAATAATACTACATTTTCATTAAAAAAAAATGTTACTTGAGAACCAGATCAGCATATTAGAATGATTTCTGAAGGTTTATGTGTCACTGAAGAGTAATGGCTGCTGAAAAGCTTTGCCATCACAGGAATAAATTACTGTACATTTTAAAATATATTTAAAAAGACAAGTTATTTAATAATTTTGTGGTTGTTTCTTTTAAATTAAATGTCAATTAGTTTTTTGTCATTTCATCTAATGTAAAGACTTGTAAAGGCCTTTCAGTAAGAGCTAGTGTAAACTCAGCCAGTCACTATTATCACAAAATAAACCTGATTTCAATCAGGACACTTGTGTGAAGAGGGTCGGGCATTTATTATCCTCGAGTGGTTTATTATGTGATTAAAAAACATCTTACTGGACTCCTTATTACATGGCTACAAACAAGTAAATACATAAAACTGTATTGACTTTATTGATATTAATAAATATTGATTCAAATAGAAATTATTTTATTAGATCAAACATAAGATGAGCAGTCATTTATACAGCCTTGCCCGAGACAACAGTAGTTATTTACAAATGCTGCGATTGACCAATAAGAATCAATACATTGTTCAATAAATGTTTAATGTTAGGCAGAATTTATCTGTCGCTAGCACACACCAAACTGTTTTGTATCTAAAAAAAAAATGTGCTGTTTAGAGCGAGAGCTTCACTAGTTTAAAACATTGATTTTCACTTTCCAAATCAAATATGGATTTGTTTAGCCTCTATCTAAAATCCCTGGGATGTCTAAAGCATTAATGAAGTCACAAGGAAACAGAAAATTGAATTACAAATTGAAATCCCTCCCTGGAACTCAAACTAAATTATAATCAAGATGTTGATTAAACCCTGCAAAAGTGCAACTTGCACTTGAATTTGTTCACAAAACTCGAAATTTGCTTAGAAGCATATGAACATGCTTTCTTAGAACCGTCAAAAAGCAAACACAATGCTCTCTGCAAGGCTTTCTGATCCGTAGATCTAGTGTTCTGCTCAGATCTTCAGATGATCGTCATCCTTTTTGGAATGCTGTATAGATGTTTTCTGAAATTTTTATGTCCATGTGCAAAATTTTGTTAACGATTATAGCCGTTTTCTCATGCAAAGCCTCTCTCTTGTCATAGGAGCGAAGGAAATTGAGCAGTGATGAACAAGCTCTTGAGGGCCGTGGGACTGGCATGGACTGCGCAGCTCTTACCTGCATGGTACAGCTGGCTCAGGTCATAGTGGGAGCTGGACTTGGAGCCCTGGTCAATCTAGCAGGCAGTGTGATTGTGGTGGTGCTCTCTGCCTCAACAGTATCCCTAATTGGATGCCTCTTTATCGCTCTCTTTATGTGATATACAGATTAAACCTCAAATAAATAATCTTTCTCTATTTCATCTGGTCCATCTCCTCTATTCACTGAGAACGAGCAGGAAAAAGAAAGGAAACAGACACATTTTGGTACTGAGCCAGACAGATCTGCTTGACCGTTCACTTCTTTCTCTTTGCACTCCAATTTACATGCCATACTGTAAAATAACAGCCTTCGTCAGTGAAGTTGAAAAAAAGATTATATGTACTCAACGAAGAGTTGACAAAATTGCAAGATTTGGATGTTTTATACAATTTGAGGTGAATTGTTTTCACCTTTAAAAAACAATGAGCATTATCATGTCCATTGTCAAACCACAATAAATATTCACTTTAAGAAAAACAATAACTGGATCAAGACATGCAAACATTTTAGATTATCAGTTGACATTACTTCGGTGATAATCAATGAACTGGCAGAGAGTTGTACCTCAGAAATGTAAAACTCGGATTGATTTAGAGCCTGGAGGGAGGCTTCCCTCCACTTCTAAAAGATGTTCCAGGACGTCTTTTAGTCCGCGCTTTGGTTCTTTGAGTAGTTAGTTGGCTGAGAAAAACACCGTAGGCCTACAAGCTAATTAATTAACTTATTTGCCATTTTGTTTGAGTCTGAAAACTTGCTCAACATTATGTGCTGTTAGGCAGAAGGTCGTTTCTGCCGTTATACATGACAGCCCCCGGAGGATAGAAAATAAGCGCGGGCTCCGCGGGACTGAGTGGCACCAGCGCGGGACCGTGTTCATCTTGCTCGGGCTTCGTGGAGGCGGTAAACGGTCTCATGTTTGTCACAGAAGGCGATGTAATTTGCCAAAACAGCTTTTTCAACGCCTTTCTGAATTCCCTTCTCATCAAACAGTACAGAATAGGATTGAGACAGCTGTTTGAATGTGCCAAACAAACTGTGACTGGAAAGATATACACCTGTGTGGTGTAATACTCGTAACTGAAGTGCACTACATTGAGTTTTATTAAGATACCCCACGCTGTTAACGCCTGATTCGGCAGCCAGCACAGGAAAAAAGACAAAACGACGATGGTCACAGATTTGGTCACTTTGGATCGCCTCTTGGCGCTGGAGGTGTTCACATTTTTGTTAGTTATGAAGCGCAAGAGAAGCAGGTAACAGATCGTGATTATTCCGAACGGAATGAGGAACCCCAAAAGTACTTTTTGCGCGTGGTATAAACCCAGCCAAAATTGCGCGTCTCCGCTCCTGTCGGGAAATTTCACCAGACACAGTTCCTCGTTGGACACCGTGGCGGTCGTTGAAAATATCGCGTTTGGCAGAGCGGCACCGACCGCTGCTATCCAGATGATGACAGTCATCCACTGCGCGGAGAAACTCAACCGGCGTCTCCTACTTTTTAACGCTGAAGCCACGGAGCAGTATCTCGCGACGCTCATAGCCGTGAGGAAAAACACGCTGGCGTACATGTTCGTAGCTGTGACATAAGACACTATCTTACACATCGCCTTCCCAAACAGCCACGTAAAATCCATGGCATTCTCCACAGCCCAAAAGGGAAGTGTCAACACAAACTGAAAGTCAGTGACCGCCAAACTGGTCACAAAGAGGTTGATGCAAGACTTCTTCCATGCTTGTTTGGATTTCATAAGATATAGGACGAGGATGTTTCCGATTAAACCCAGTGCGCACACAACCGAGTAAATGACAGAGATCATAATTCTTAGGACCGCAGATCCGTCTCCCGTAAAGTCGGGTTTATCCAAATCGGCGAGATCCTGAAAGTCACTCCACGACAAATTAGTCCTGTTGACCATGAAGCTCGCGTTGTATTCATTTAACGGGAGACTTCCAGACGCGTACTCTGTGCGCTCGTCTTGCATCTCGGGAGTCTTCTGCATTGCTGATGTTCAGTGTACTTTTTCCATTCTGTTCGAGTTACTCATTCCTGAATCCTACCATTCCAACTTCTCCCGTCTCCACACTGTGACATTGTCATCATAGTTTTCCGTAGACAACGTCTTTGCGCGCACATTGCAACGGTGATATTTATGACAAAGGGGATCTTAAATCGAATTTTGAGTATTTTGGGTATTTAACCGCATTTTAGTAATGTTTATCGGACAATTATTTTCTCTGTTCGTAGCTTCACGCGCACTGACAGCTTGCTGCGTTTTTATAGAGCCAAGTGTCAAATGAGTGGATGGCGTGCGCTTTTACGCAGCGCAGACAGTGGTGATCCCTGTGATGCGGTGCTCTGAATGGTTCAGTAGAGTGTTGAAATGTATATATTCTGCAATATAAAAGCTTGCAGTATCTTAAACTTAATTTACATTTTTAATGATTTAAGAATTGATGCACTCTATGGTGTTTTGAAGTAAGCACATGGAGGAGACGGGGCTAGTTGTCCCTTAGGGAAATTGTCATAACGGCTATAAGGTTTTGAGTAAAACAAAACAAATGCTTGTTTGTCTAGAAGTGTTTTTGTGTGCTGCTTCAAAATTAGTACTATCAGTGGCCAGTTGCATAAACATAGCCATTATGTTGAGACTGTGTCTTAAGAACTATACTCTGACCAACTGGCAGTTAGTTAAGGGGTAACGATTCTTACTTTCCGGATTCAAATTATACCAATCTACTTTGTTAATGTAACTGACATAAAAAAAGTTATGACCAGTCTTAATGAAATAAATTACATGGCTAATTTGGAAGACTATAAGCAGTTTATGCAGCGGCCACTGTTTTTAAATTTGCAATACTTTTTTTAAATAACAGCTGTTAGTTAAACAAGTGAATATATATTTTTAAAACCGGCATACTTTCAGTTAAGTGTAATGAGGGTATAGGACAAAATTAAGACAAATGTATTTTATCATTTTCTAATTGTTCAAAACATGTTGGTGCAAGTTGTCATGTTTTAAATGTTGTAAATACAATTCATTTTTTAAAATAAATGTTACATTTATTTATTAATGGCTATATCTAAATATCTGTTGACCAAAACAATGCTTTATATATTTTTGATTATTAGGGTTTTGTTTTGTGTCTGTGTGTGTGTGTGTGTATATATATATATATATATATATATATATGTATGTATGTATTATATATATATATATATATATATATATATATATAATATACACATACTTTTTTTTTTGTTTGTTTTTAAATTAAACTTTTCTAACTGTGACAAAAACAAAACAAAAACATAAGGTGTGTTCAGTGACCTATATCTTTTTCCCCCTTGTGATCATCAGTGGAAATTATAATTTTTTTTATATTGGAAACCAAGAATTTTAGGTATGCAAATTGACTTTTAAAAAATAAACTTACCCAGATATAGTAAAACAAATACAGTTTACCACTAGATCTTGTTTCAACAATATCTTCTGCTTTGTGTCCTTAGAAAAGATACAGATTTGCATATAAAGTGTTTTTGTTTTTGAAATGATACCTTTTCAGTGTGATATAGAGGTCTCGCTCATTTTCACAACGTTTTTCCAGTGTAATTTATTTGATTAAACAAAAATTTAATGTTCTTCATTGATGGCATACTGATCATATTTGATTTTGCATTGACAGATGAGAGACCAGGCTGGCAAAATTATACCACTTTGACATAAGTTTTCTGTGAGAGTTCTAGTTTATTAGCACCACGGCTCCTTTAAAAGTTTTATCATGTTTCATTTTATCTTCTATAAAATGCTGGAGGGTTGTTTTGCGCATAAGCTGCTGTATCCGGTCAGATCTAATGAAGTGATCTCTGCCCCTATCCAAATCCTCATCATCAGCTTGTGATAGTGCACAAAAACAGTTTAATGAAGCTCTGCGGTGCCTGTGGGATTTATGATTTCATTTGTTTAAGAGGGGAGAATAAATGCAGTAAATGTGTTTGGTTTTGAAAAACATGTTTACTTTAAAACTATATTTTAATGAACATTTAAAAAAACAAAAACAGAACGACAGTCCTCAAGTAAAATAATCAGTTTAAAGCAGCAGATATTCCAAGGTCTAGATTGTTAATGCTGACCTGAGACGTTCCACAGCAGGGATTCTGTAATCTCTCATTGCGTACCAGAGTCACTGTCTTTAGTCATTTTGCACTTTAGTTATGGGACTCTAACAGCTTTCTAAAGGCAGCTCACCTAGCAAAACAGTTTCTTGGCAACCATGTTGCATCAACTATTGTCGCAACTTCAAAGGTCAGTTCGAACTGGTCTCTTCCTAACAGAACAGGCTCAATTTCTCGCTTTGGGTGCCAGTGGCGGAGCTTTCCTTACGAAAATTAACCATGGTTTTATTATAGTAAAAGTGTAGTAACCATGTTTTTTTGGCTAATTGATTACCATTACCACAGTTTTACCACAAATACCATGGTTAAACTATGGTTAGAGTAGCAAACCCATGGTTAATTTGTGGTTACCATGGTTTAACTATAATAACCATGGTTTTTTGGTTTTATTTGTAGTAAAACCATGGTTCATTTTTGTAAGGGTTGCCTTTTCAGTGTGTAGTTGCAAGTGAGTAGTGTTTCTCCAGAAATTGGATAAAGGATTCAATTGGAACATGGCCCAATATTCTTCATTATGTATTTATTTATCATAATAACATAATATAATTGTAATGCATATAGTCGGATGATGATGATGAAGACACAAAAGATCAAACTGGTATCATATTTATTAAAGTAAAGTAAACTCGAAATCCACAAAGACAAAAAAGTGTGCTATGCACAAACAATACAAAGACGTGATATAATATAATATAATACAATAAAATAAATATAATATTTTTATTAGTATTTGGGTATGGGACGGGCACCTATGGCACCAATTGAAGCTCCACTATATAGGCATTCATATTTCGCTCAGGCAGGTACTGTATTCATAGTCTGTCTGCTCTCAAACAAGGTCAGCTGAAACATTTCCTTTTCTACTCTGAATATGGAAACAATATATTCAGAATAAGTGAAGGTGGAAATAAAATCTGACAAATCTAATTCTGGCATTCTAAAATAAATTCAGCATTGGAACAAATGCTTATTATTAGGGGGTCATTGACTCAAGCAGTACACAAACATTGCTCTTGACAGGACTTTTATTAATCTGAGTGCATATCTAGAATGTGGAAGCCCAGTGATCAATCAATTAAGTCTCCACAGCAGCTTTCTTTTGTGCTCATATAAATAATTCATCAGATCTCCCGGTCTCCAAACAAGGGAACATGGATATCTGAGGGTGGAGCACAATATGGTCAGCATTCCCTCTGTCCTTTTTGAACGATACTTCTATCACTGTCTCAGCTCATGTTTTCAAAGTGGAACACAAGCCTGTTTCTGTTGTGTTGTGGGTTCAAACCTAGGTCAGACATTTCAGGGGTGAGTCTTGGGAAGATTTCCTGGTGTCGCTCTATGCAAGACAGAGCAAAACAAACATCTATTGCTGAATATTTCATTAAACATGACAAGATCAAATGGAGTGAGAAGGAAAGTAAATGTCATGCTGCATGACAGAGTGTTATCATGTTCACTTTTTTTTCTTCGGAAAAAATGCATGAAATTATCATAAGCTTTTTCTGATGCATAAATTGTATTAATTTATGCATACAATTTCAGCTAGCATATGTGAAACCAGCTGGTTCCAGGGAAAGTTTTGAAACTCATAAACTACTGTAGGTGTTTCTTAGGGAGTTGTGCACCTATTTTATTGTTTTCTTGGCGCAACAATGATGACATGACCAAACAAAAAGATTTCAAATGTTTCAAGTGAAATGAGGATTTTAGATACTTGTGTACATGTACATTTTTAAAAATTCACGTTAATTTACTTTATACTTTACTTGTCCCTTTAAGGGAAATTTGTTTTGGACAATACAGGTGAAGCTGCATAACGATACCCACATCAATAACAATCACTCAGTCGTGTGCATTTTTATAGCAGTTGTATCTAAACCTTAGGGTATGAAAACGTCGACCAGATGGAAGTGGTTCGAATTCTGGATAAAGCACATGAGAAGGATCCAGAGTCATTTTCCTTGCCTGTTTAAAAATAATTTTATTGAATATAGAATGAAGACCTTCATTGTTGTACGCACCAAACGGTTCAACTGAGATTTAAGGGTAACAGTCAAATTACCAAACCAGGCCGCTATACCATACAGTAAGATAGATTTAATACAGGCATGATAAAACAGCAACATGAGCAACTCCTGAGCCTCCGTAAAAAAAATTGTTGCACCTTTCGACACAGATTAGTGTCAATAATTGGGTCAACAATTGTTCAGTCGTCTGAATATTCCCCATTCCACCAGAAAAGCCTTGCTGTTTTTATTTTGAGTTAACTTTGATTTCATGCATTTTCTTGAGGAGTAATTGACTTTGATGTTTGCTTCAGGCTGAGTGATATATGAGTCACAAACTTGTGACAGGTAGCTGCTCCCACTGTGCCGCATCTACTTTGTCGATTGATTCACCATTCTGTCATTTTATTTCCCCAAGGAAACCAATTCCCAGTTGAAGCAAACAAGGTTTCAGCTGGATTTACATTGGTAAGGCAAGGCAAGGCAAATTTATTTGTAGGTAGGTACAGATTAATCCTTGGTCTCTTAGGCCATGTTCAGACTGCCAGCAAAAATCAGCAAATGCTGCCTACAAAGTCAATGCCTGATAAGACAGCGAGGTCTGCAACAAGTCGGCTGCCTAAGTTTTTGGACGCAGCCAATGTTAAAACCAGTGACGGAAATGTCGGAAGTATTCATACATTCATAATACACACTATATTGCCAAAAGTATTGGGACACCCCTCCAAATCATTGAATTCAGGTGTTCCAATCACTTCCATGGCCACAGGTGTATAAAAAATAGAGCACCTAGGCATGCAGGCATCTACAAACATTTGTGAAAGAATGGGTTGCTCTCAGGAGCTCAGTGAATTCAAGCGTGATACCGTGATAGGTTGCCACCTGTGCAATAAGTCCATTCGTGAAATTTCCTCACTACTAAATATTCTACGGTCAACTGTTAGTGGTATTATAACAAAGTGGAAGCAATTGGGAACAACAGCAACTCAGCCACGAAGTGGTAGGCCACGTAAAATCACAGCGGGGTGAGCGCAAGCTGAGGCGCACAGTGTGCTGAGGTCGCCAACTTTCTGCAGAGTCAATAGCTACAGACCTCCAAACTTCGTGTGGCCTTCAGATTAGCTCAAGAACAGTGCGTAAAGAGCTTCATGGAATGGGTTTCCATGGCCGAGCAGCTGCATCCAAGCCTTACATCACCAAGTGCAATGCAAAGCATCGGATGGAGTGGTGTAAAGCACGCCGCCACTGGACTCTAGAGCAGTGGAGACGTGTTCTCTGGAGTGACCAATCACGCTTCTCTGTCTGGCAATCCGATGGACAAGTCTGGGTTTGGCGGTTGCCAGGAGAACGGTACTTGCCTGACTGCATTGTGCCAAGTGTAAAGTTTGGTGAAGGGGGATTATGGTGTGGGGTTGTTTTTCAGGGGTTGGGATTGGCCCCTTAGTTCCAGTGAAAGAAACTCTTAATGCTTCAGCATACCAAGACATTTTGGACAATTTCATGCTCCCAACTTTGTGGGAACAGTTTGGGGATGGCCCCTTCCTGTTCCAACATGGCTGCGAACCACTGCACAAAGCAAGGTCCATAAAGACATGGATGAGCGAGTTTGGTGTGGAGGAACTTGACTGGCCTGCACAGAGTCCTGACCTCAACCCAACAGAACACCTTTGGGATGAATTAGAGCGGAGACTGCGAGCCAGGCCTTCTCGTTCAATATCAGTGCCTGACCTCACAAATGTGTAAACACACTCCTAAACCTTGTGGAAAGCCTTCCCAGAAGAGTTGGGCCAACTCCATATTAAACCCTACGGATTAAGAATGGGATGTCATTAAAGTTCACGTGCATATAAAGGCAGGCGTCCCAAAACTTTTGGCAATCTAGTGCATGTACATATACTAGTCTCCTCCATTGCACAAGAAAAAATACACATGGTATATAGGAATGTATAAATACTTCTGGCATTTCCGTCACCGGTTTTGACATTGGCTGCGTCCAACATTGGCAGTTCTGCACCGTGACTTAACAAGGCGCTTATAGGCTGCATCCGAAAACGCAGGCAGCTGACTTGTTTCCTCGCTGCCTTGTAGGCAATGACTCTGTAATTAATTGTGATCACTTGCAATTAATAGTGCAGACAGTCTGCCTGAAAAGGTCTGATTTGAGAAAAAATACGATTTGGCTGCAGTCTGAACATAGCCTAACTGTATTTGTTCAACAGGTGAGTAAATCAGATGTACTTAAACTGTGTAATACTTACTGGGACGTGTCATTTCATTTGTGTTACCTAATCCAATTACTGACTATGAAAATGTCTGACAGGTTACACTGAACTTTTTAAAATAAGAAATAATACATGGCATAAAGAACTGTAAAAAATGAAGGTGAATAGAGGTGTTGTGGAAGATGTTGCTTTGTCATTGTGACATTAGCATTTCTTACTTTTATTGTTGGAACAAAAAACAACTAATTTACTCTTGCTTCCTATGTTCTGTTTTATTTTTTCTGAGTAAAAAAAACACCACAAAACAAAAGGTTCGAACACATTAATTAGTGAGAAATACGTAAAAAAATGTCTCAATGATTTTTGCCCAGACATTCGAAACAACATTCAGACTTTCTTTGTACGGATAAAAACAGATGAAACATTAATTAAAATATTTTCTTTTGTGTTCCACAGAAGAAGGAAAGCCATGGAGGTTTGGAACGGCATGATGGTGAGTAAATGATGACAGATTTTTCATTTTTGGGTGGACTACAATCTCCTGAGCCATGAAATGAATTTTTTTTTTCTCTCTGCAAAGGTCCATAAGCCAGATCATTGTCTCTGTAGGCCATTTTCTCAAAAATCCTTTTAACAAATCACCTTTCGGTTCAGCAAATAAATATACAAACATATAAATAAATACTCCAGTTCTTTTTGAGAGATCTCGTGGAATAGCCTCTTAAGTAAAGGCTGTCATGCCAAGGGCATGAATTAGATAAAGCCTCTTGGATTTTCATTTCCATGAATAAATACGCTGAAGGTGCTTGAACTCTGTAATTATGCCTTCAAGCACAAGAATCCCTTGATGAAAATGACACCACACGATTTGCATCAAGGGCATGTATTTGAAGCTGCCTGTTTACCCAGACTTACTCTGCCAATTTAATAATGCAGCTGTAAAGCACAAACCGCCACCGTAGAGCTTTAGTGTGCTAAAGGAGTGTGCCCATTCATGTAGATCTGAACAAGGAAACATGCTAACAGCAGCTCTTTCAATCTCAAGGATCTCTTTATGACTTCATGAGAAAATCATTGAGAGTTTATGAATGGAGAACTCACACAGACATATTTATTGTACTAATGATTACCTAGTCGTCTATTGTCTGTAGTCCTGAACTGAGAATTCATAATATATTATTGTATTTGGCCTAAAGAATGTCACAGAAATGAGATTGTGGGTAGTTGAAGCATAACACTGCATTCATTTTTAAGTCCCTCATCTTAATGATAGCATCTGTGCAACACATTTTAGAAATCTGAAAGGCACTTAATGATTGTTAGCTTTCTCAACATGTAGCCACATGGGAATTCTGGGAAGTTCAAGTTAAACACCTCACAGTCAAAGGTCTTTAGTAGTTGCTAATTAAGATCAGTTCTGTTTACTTGAGATTAGAGTCCCATCGTTTGGCTGTAATAACCTTTGATCTGTGATGAAACCTTTTGCAGCTTTTGAAATCCATCCCATCCAATGATGCCTTTGTAATAACTGTTGCCAGCGGTTACATTATGGCAGATGGGTAATGTGGCTTGAATAAAGTTGACAGCCCCTGAGGATCTCCTGTCAGTTTTGTAGTTTTCATCTTATTCACTGTGTTTCTGTGTTGACAGAGGAGCTGTGCAGTTCTTCAGTCTATATTGGATTAAGATTATTAGCGAGAGCAATTCAACATAATGCATGATGCCGATGCTTGTTGTAAAAGTAAAACTTAAATAATTCTCTTTTGTATTTTTTTTTTTTTTTTTTTTTTGGAAAGCTTTACTTATTAATGTGATCGCTGGTAATGCCAAAATATTCTTGCTCTAGGAGCGTGTTAAATTGAACATCTTGTTCAAATGTTGTTAGGTAATATACTCAAAAATATAACGATAAACTCTATTTTAAATGTATTGATGTTTATATGCCTGTGTAATGTCATATATTAACTGAATTAAGTGAAATTTACCCTTTTTTCCCTGTTTTCAGTCTAACAAGCTGAGGTTTGACTTCAAACCTTATGAGTGCCACTAAATACAGTACATGAAAAAATAAAATGGGAAAATGTAAACCTCACATTCTTTTCCATGGTCTTTTTGTTTGTCATGGTGGTATTTTGATGCATATTTTGCTCTTCAGCAGAACATGATCAGCAGATGTTCAAAGGGTGTTGGGTCGCACATCTGGAAGAATGTAGCAGTGTGTGTTTGTTACCAAGACCACAACATTTTAAACATGAAAATGTGTGCTTCGTTTCCTGTTCTGAAAGAAAGCTTCAGTTTCCTAAAGTTCCACTTTGAATGCCACTTCCAGTTGATTGTGGCGTTCATGGTGATCATTTGACCTCAGGAGCTATATATATATATAGCTATATATTGTTTTTTTCTTTCTCCGTATTAATGTGTCTGTATTATAATCTAAATTATTGCATCATGATATTATGAACATCAATGATAATTAACCACAGCACAACTCTGTTACAGTCGTCTTGAAATTCTTCACAACATCAGTTTTTCCAAAAGCCTTGTATTTGTAAATGTCAAAGAAAGTAAAATATTCTCATTTGCAAGCATTAACTCATTTTATAAAACAGTTTCATTTTACATTCCAGAGATCTTTCATTTTATCTCCTTTAGGTTAAATAAGCCTAAAGCTTCATTTGAATCTCCAGCTGTGATTCACACGTTTATGAGTTTGGCGCAGCAGGCGACTGCAGCCGTGCGTTCCACTTTGAAGCTTCTGCTTTGCTTCTAAAGGTGTGAAAAACCGTTAGTCATTTTAGCTTCACATCAATCTTTCAGTGAGAGCTACATGTCCCCCAATGAGACTTTTACTTTCAAGACTCATGTCTGAACTCATGTCACAAAGAGCCCCTCACAGACTTGTTTTAATAGGGGAGGAATACTTTATAAGAATGTAATAATACTGCAGTGTCCTCTGTTTACTCTAAATGGTGCTAGTTGGACTCTTATGTTCGATCTACAGCATCGATACAGCAACGATTAATGCAGAAAATACGTGCTTAGTTTGTAAAATACAATCCCTTACTAAATAAGTCTTTAGGGATAACTGTTACTGTTCATTGATTGTTCCATAGAATTTTGTAAATGCCTTTCTGTCAATGTAAATAGTGTATGGGTTCAAATTATTTTCTTATCTTCACTTTTATTTTTAAAGTTGTTAAATAATTGCTTTTTTCTGTTGGTTTTGGATTCGTCAAATAGAGATTAACTGAATGTCAACTTGCTGAAATTTGCAAAAACAGATGCATCACATTGCATGCAAACACTCCCACATCTACACACCTTTTGTTTCTGCTCTGACCACAAAGTAACCAAAACGTGCATTGAAAAACAGTTATTTCCTCATTGCTCTTACACTTTGTACGACATTGTTGGATGTCTGAGGCAACACATTGACTTTTAACTGAGAGAACAGTCGGCAAGATGGATGTTTGCAGATATTTGATTGTGTATCACTTCTTGGCGTTCACCTTTTTCAAAGTGGCAGGTAATGGTTATTTGTCTGTCAGAGAGTTTGATTAAGTTCACAAAAAAATTCATCAGTTTGAATCTGTAACTGCTTTTAAAATCTCTATTCCAGCTTGCTCTGAGGTGTCCATTATCGGAGGCAAAGATGTCAAAAAACGTCAGCCGTGGATGGTGTCAATTCAGAAGGACCAGATCCATGTGTGTGGGGGAATCCTCATTCAAGACCAATGGGTTTTAACTTCAGCGCATTGCGAAGAGTAAGGCAACCACTTTTGAGCTAAATCAACTTGCAAAATCTATGTGAAGCATAATATAATTTTTCCTTTTTCCTAATTTTTAAAATAATATAATTGTCCAAATTAAAGATACAATTATTAGGGCCCAAGCACCAATGGTGTGAGGACCCTATTGGAATTGCTCAGCCTATTATTATTCTTCTCCCAAATGAATCGCATTTTTGATGGCCTAAACATGCTCGAAAACTCATGAAACTTTGCACACGCGTCAAAAGTGGTGAAAATTTACGTCTGTTATGGGTTTCAGAATTAGGCATGGCAAAATGGCTCGATAGCGCCACCTACAACATTTCAACGAAGTGCCCCTCCCGCTACGTTTCACGTACAGGTATGAAATTCGGGAGACACATGTAAAAGCCCAATACCTACAAAAAAGTCACGAAATTGGTACGAAATCTGAAAACCAACAGGAAGTCAGATATTTAGAATTTTCTTTGCAAAATTGTTGCAAATTTTGCCATTTCCAGACGTTGTACTTTAACAAACTCCTCCTAGAGATTTAATCAGATCAACATCATATTTGCACAGTCTAATCTAAAGGCCTTTGCGACGTTTAATTGCGAAGATCTTGAGTTTTCCCCGAAGGGCATGTCCGTGACGGCCTCACAAAGTTCGATGTTTCGCCATAAAACAGGAAGTTGTTGTAACTCGGTCATACAATGTCCGATCTGCCCCAAACTTCACATGTATTATTACAGTCCTGGCCCGAAGACATCTACATGCCAATATTCAGTTACAGTCATAGCGCCACCTACTGGCAACAGGAAATGCCATGTTTTACACTGTGATTAACTCCTCATAGTGATTTAACCAGAGCAACATCATATTTGGTCAGTCTAATCTAAAGGCCTTTGCGACATTAAATTGCGAAGATCTTGATTTTTCGCTGAAGGGCGTGTCCGTGGCGGCCTGACAAAATCTGATGTTTCGCCATGACACAGGAAGCTGTTGTAAGTCAGGCATACAATGTCCGATCTGCCCCAAACTACATATGTTTGATAAGAGTCCTGGCCTGAAGACATCTACATATGAGTTTCAGAATTAGGCATGGCAAAATTGCTCGATAGCGCCACCTACAACATTTCAACGAAGTGCCATTCCCGCTACGTTTCACGTACAGGTATGAAATTCGGTACACACATGTAACAGCCCAATACCTACAAAAAAGTCTCCTGGTATGAAATCTGAAAACCAACAGGAAGTGAGATATTTAGAATTTTCTTTGCAAAATTGTTGCAAATTTTGCCATTTCCAGACGCTGTACTTTAACAAACTCCTCCTAGAGATTTAATCAGATCAACATCATATTTGCACAGTCTAATCTAAAGGCCTTTGTGATGTTAAATTGTGAAGATCTTGAGTTTTCCCCGAAGGGTGTGTCCGTGGCGGCCTGACAAATTTCGATGTTGCGCCATGAAACAGGAAGTTGTTGTAACTCGGACATACAATTTCCGATCTGCCCCAAACTTCACATGTATTATTAGAGTCCTGGCCCAAAGACATTTACACGCCAATATTCAGTTACAGTCATAGCGCCACCTGCAGGCAACAGGAAATGGCATGTTTTACACTGTGATTAACTCCTCATTGAGATTTAAACATATCAACATCATATTTGGTCAGTCTAATCTTAAGGTCTTAGTGATGTTAAATTGTGAAGATCTTGAGTTTTCGCTGAAGGGCGTGTCTGTGGCGGCCTGACAAAATCTGATGTTTCGCCATGAAAGAGGAAGCTGTTGTAAGTCAGGCATACAATGTCCGATCTGCCCCAAACTTCACATGTTTGATAAGAGTCCTGTCCTGAAGACATCTACATGGCAATATTCAGTTATAGTCAAAGCGCCACCTGCTGGAAACAGGAAATGGCATGGTTTACACTGTAATTCACTCCCAGAAACACATTTAAATATGCCATCATGTCCCAAACATGCTAGAAACTCATTAAATCAAGCAACGCTTGGCTAAGTGCTAATGTATGTGATTTACGCAACGAAACAGGAAGTTGTTGTAACTCAGGCATACAATGTCCACTCTGCCCCAAACTTCACATGTTTGATAATAGTCCTGGCCTGAAGACATCTACATGCCAATATTCAATTATAGTCAAAGCGCCACCTGCTGGCAGCAGGAAATGTGGCACATTGTAGTGACTTTGCCATATTTCTCCTATATTTACCGGCTTAAATGCATGTCGCTGTTTTCCTAAGGCCACCGGGTGGCGGTGCTCCGTGTGCGAGGGCCCTTTCATCGCTGCTTGCAGCTTTAATTATTTAATTATTTTTTTAAATGTATATTTATTGCTTTAAACTTGTAATTTATTTATTGATCTATTTGGTCACACTTTAAGTACTGCACTTACATTAAAAAAAATGTTCAAAACAATTTTGCTGCTATTGAGGTGGGATACAGGTAAGATTAGGGATAGGTTTCGTGATATGGTTAGGTTTAAGGGTGGGTTAATAAGTAAGGGAAGGGTCAACAGTGTAATTACGAAATTACAGAAATTATGCATGCAGGTGTAACCTTTGGCTAGGGGTACTACAAATTAAAAGAGCCAAACTACGCCACTCAGGGGATATTACCACCCAGGAAAAAGAATATGAAGGAAAAAGGGTAATACGAAGGACCCCGCCGATTCGTTTTTGGATTGAGACGTGAAAAATACACAAAAATCATCTTTATTCCAGTAGAGACATTCTAAAATAAATCACTTAAACAGATTAAATACCCACATAGTTAATAGACACCATAATAAATCCAGCATTAACAGGAGGGAGCAAGTCACACTTCAAATCATTTGTGCATGCAAACTCTTACAGTGTGAAACAATAAAATTATCATGCAATGAAATAAAATAGCTTATCTTCCCTGCAAATGATGCCATGGAGAATATGAATATATAATATATAAGGCAAAACCAAAAGAAAATGTGCAGGCATCCGTATTAATTTCAGTATCAGTAGTAGAGGGCGATCCTCTTAAGATGGAGGCGCCTTCAGCATGCAACTCGGTGTGACGTATAGCTTGACATTCTCTATTGACAAACACAAATATTTAGACTGTGAATTATGACTGTTGGAAAGGAAATAATAGACACAACTTACCAGGGAAGAGCGAAAGAGCCTACAGGGAGGATAACAACATACCAACGCTACACATGCTTTTTTTTTTTTAAAGCCACTGAGACTTGCCACCTACCTAGCGTGCCTCAATCACAAAGCTACACAGATGTGCTCAATGTCAAGACAAGACAGTGGGCGTCTTTACCCATTTGAAACGTATATGCAAAACTCAAGTCAGAAAACCAAATTCTAATGAACTAAAAAAAATAAATATTAGGGACATTTGCCTGGTCACACAGATTTTTTACAATGTAAAGGCATGAATGAACAATAAGTACATTGTATCAAATGATTCATTTAAATGTTAGTACACTTAAAATAAATTGGGACCATCTATTTAATGGAAAAAAGCATATATTGCAAATTCACTTGACCAGGACATATTCCCCCAGTTTTTTATGCTAAGCCCTCAGTTTCTTAGCTTAAAGTGCTCACTGTAAAGTATCTGCACCTAAGCACATCCAGTTTTCTATTTCAGAAAACCCATTACATCTGTGACAGTTCTCACAGGAACTCTGTCTCTGAGTAAAGGCTCTCAGCGTGTTGGCATCCTCAGTTATGCGAAACCTAAAACATTTAATGCAAGGACTAAACAAGATGACATCATGCTCATTAAGGTAAGGATGAATTGAATGTGGTTGTTGTTTAGATATGGTGACCCTATGACTTTTTCACAGTATGCATTTGAGCATTGGCTTTTATTTTGCAGCTAAACAAAAAAGTGAAAGCAAAACCCCAAAAAATCCCTAAAAAGGAACAAGATGTTCCACCTGGAACAAAATGTGTTGTGACAGGTTGGGGAACTACTCATTTTAATGTCATGGAACCTTCTGATAAACTGCAAATGTTAGAGGTGACAGTTGTGGACAGAGATCTGTGCAACCGCTACTACAAGAACGACCTTGTGATCTCTAAGGACATGCTGTGTGCAGGAAACAAGCAGGAAAAGAGAGGCACCTGTTGGGTATGTCATATTGTTGCCTTTGCTTTATGGCTGTTGCAGGCTCTTTGAAATCATCCCTTTACCTGTCTGAAGGAAAAAGAACCTTGTTGTCTTTTTCAGGGAGATTCCGGTGGACCTCTGGAATGTAAGAAAAACATGGTTGGACTGGTATCAGGGTCGAGAGGATGCGGTAATCCCAAGAAACCAACTGTGTACACATTTCTCTCCAACAGACATATCTCCTGGATCAATAGCATACTGAAAAAGCAATTCAACAGCACAACTTTTTAAGAACCTAAAGATTTCCATATACTGTTGTTTGTTCAGATTACTGTAACTTTAAAAATGTTAAGATTTTGGAATTGGGGTTATATTCACAAAGCAATACCGAACTTCTTTTTAAAATTGTTTTTACAAATAAACAAGTAAAACAGAGCTAAATTACAATCCTGTAAACGTATCTGAAACATTAATACATATTCAATGAAGATTTTCCACTGCTCTTTGTTATTGACGGACACACTCTTGTTATGGTTAAACAAACATCAGAAAATGATCTATTGTCTGGTGAAACTTATATGGAATCATATTCCTTTTTATGGTTTGTTTGCCAACCGAAAATAAAATAAATTGTATCCTCAATTTGATGATTAATTTTTTTTTAATCTTTTTCAAAACTAGTTAATATCTGCAGATTTGTTTAATTAGTAATGCTTTCTGTCTTGTTTGTCTTCCATTACATTGAACACATTTCACATTAACACCAAAGTGCATCAAGTAAACTCTCATTGGATTTTATGATGTTCTTTGCTTTCAAAACACATTAAGACACTTCCTCTAAATCAGGGTTCCTCACACTCGGTCCTGGAGGGCCACTGTCCTGCAGAGTTTAGCTCTAACCCTGATCAAACTCACCTACCTGTGATTTTCTAGTGATCCTAAATACATTGATTAGCTTGCTCAGGTGTGTTTGATCAGGGTTGGAGCTAAACTCTGCAGGACAGTGGCCCTCCAGGACCGAGTGTGAGAAACCCTGCTCTAAATAATTTAAAGTCACAAAAACAAACTGATACCTCCTGGTGAGGACACACAACAAATCTCATTCAGAGTCGAGAAAAGAATTGATGGGGCTGCATCACAATACAAAATCACATACTCTACTTATTTTAAATAAGTACTTTGCGAGCGCTAAAAAAATACATTCAGTATGAATGTGTGTAGTATGAATTAAATTCAGACGTACTTCATTCGCAATGTTGTCATTATCATGTGACCTACCAGCGTCAGTTGTGTCGCTTCTCTGACTGCGTCCGAAAACTGGAAAATGCTGCCTTCGGAGGACACATTTCAAGGTAGGAAGGCATCAAGGCACGTCCGAATCCAATGTTATAGCTTCACTTCCTGCCTCCTGAGAGACCTTCATCTGATGGATTTTTGAAGGCAGCATAGATGTATCCTTCGCTGCCTTTGATATCCCACAATCCTATGCGTTCCATTCAGTGACAGCTAGAAAAAGAAAGATGGCTTCTGAAAGTTGCGGTTGCTGGTCAGTTTGTGTGTAAATGTACGTTTTTGACCAACATCTTCCACTTCTGATGTCATTTCTAGCAAGAAATTACTACTGTAGTAATAAAATATTTGTTTAGTTCTCACCAAAGCTATTTTGCTGTAGATCATTAAACTGTTACGCTGCCTCAGAAGTCTGTCTGAAATCAGTTTCGTGAGGTACCTTCATGTGCTTACACTGCCTTACAAGTCACTGCCTGATAAGGCAGCGAGGCAAGAAGTCAGCTGCCCACGTTTTCGGACGCAGCCGCAGACATTCATAACTCCTTTCCTGTGGCATCATGGGATAGTAAAGGTTCCATCGTATGCGCACTTCAGAATCTTGGCGGAAGAAGTAGGTCATTCGGGTACTTTTTGCCTACTCTTTTATGAGTAGGCTACTGTGAATTTGGACATACTTCTTTCATCACATACTGTTTTTCGCCTACAACTGTATATAGTAGGGAAGTATACGATTTTGGATGCAGCCAAGGTTTGAAAGTGCATCTGAAAAATTGTGCAACAGATAGATATTAAATATTTAAATTTAATGTTGTGTTTGGTGCATGGTAAACCCAATGGAAATCAATAAAAATTGATTCAGTGGCTAATATGAAATTCTTATGTCATACCATTAAAGATGATGTAAAAGGACACAGTCTTCATGTCATTATGCAGTATATTTCTCGAGTTGCTAAATTTTTTTGCTGTGGATGCTGTGTTGTAGGGACTTTAATCAATGTAAGTGGAGACACAAGTCACCCATCAGTATATTCAGAATATTTTGTGTGCTTGTGAGCTTATATGCCTGTGCTCACTGCCAGGTTAGAGCTCAAAGTTGATAGCATTCAAAGGTCTTTCGTTGAAAGCGTATGATGCAAGACCCACTTCAAATCTGCCCTTAGCAGAAGGACGAGAGGAGAGAGGATGCCAGAAGGCGTCAGTGAAATTGAGTGGTAGGTATCACAGAACAGTACTACCCCCTCCTGGACAGAAAACTTAAATTATCAAGCACGTTTGAGAGAAAATCCCCTGGAAGAGATGAGGTGTTTATTTACACGTGGTGACACTTTTAATTCAGTACAGGAACAATCCTCCAAACGTGCCGAGTGTGTAATCACTGATGCCCTCATTTGCCTTTCAATGTTGTTTTGAAATCTTCAAATCTTTCATCACAGTTAGATTTCATTTTTAGTTCTAAACTGAATGGTGCATGTTTAGCACTTGAGTATTTTGGCATGCATATAAAAATACCGATTTGCATATGTGTGCAATATATTATTTACGATAGGGGAACGCTGCAAGATTCATCTTTACTGAAATATTTAATACAACTAACTGTGTGAACAGTGGACACATTGTCAGCACCAATGGACATCATGAGCCCATCGAAACTAGTACCTTTCATGAGAGGATTTGAGCTGGATACATTTTATGATGAAAAGCTGAGCTTCATCCAATATTTGGTTTGTGACATATAGCTGTTCCCGTACATTGCCAGCTCAATGGAATCTTCCTGCTGCATCAGTTATTGAAGTGAGGTAAGGGGTGTCACCTCTAAGCCTACATCCAATCCAAACCTTTATTTAGCCACTGAATGAGGAGATAAACCAGTATATTGGCGACGAGGATGAGTGTGGGGGAAACAGAATTAACAGCCCCCTGCAGATTCTTATTTCAATGAATATGCAGGAACACATGGCTTTGGTAAAGGCTCTAATTATTCTGTACTGTGTGTAGGTCATTTGGTATCATTCTGTGTAAGGCTGTACAAATGTTGTTGTCCTTGGTTGTAGGTTACGATGAAGCCAAATAAGCAGGAAATGCTGCACCTTTTAATAAGTATATACTTAAAACTCTCTTTATATAATTCAATTTGCACTACTGCATACTGTACTGCACTGCTCACCGCAAAATGTATACCACTTCTGCGGAGGTGAATATGTGTACTGTGGTTATTGCACTTTCTTAGAAGTCCTCATGCTCTGTGTATAGTACTGTTGTTTATTGTTTAGGCTACTACCCGTATTTGTGTCCCTTATGTTATGTGTATATTGCAATATGTGTGTGTGTGTTGTTAATACTGTACATGTGTCCATTGTGTATTTTTCCTATACTTGTTATCCATACTGTCATGCTGTGGAGATTGCACCAAAGAATTTCACCACCGGTACACTTGTGTTCGTGGTGTTGTTACAGTGAAGTAATTTGATTTGATTGTGGGGCAAGTTGTCATGCGTTTTAAATTTTAGAAAATTATCAAATGTAGTAACATGTTGGACAAAAAAATGGTTTGATCTTTTTGTATGTTATATATTTTCAGTTTCTGTGTTTGTGTGTTTGATATGTTTCGGTGTTATATGTACCTTTCAAATGTTATCCTCACTCCAAAATTTTTTTAAGCCTTTTTTGGAGATTTATGCATTTCAATTAATAGTAAAATTCCATCAAATTAAATTGAATAATCCTTATTTTAATTGAATATTTGAACAATCCTTAATCAATTATTCAATTAAATTATGTAATGATTATTCAATTCAATTTGATGGAATTTTACTATTAATTAAAATGCGTAAATCTTAAAAAAAGGCTTATTTTTTTGAGTGCCTCTGGGTAAGATTTTTTGTTTTTGAAAGAAGCCTCTTATGCTCACCAAACCTGCATTTATTTGATTAAAAACACAGTAAAAAAAACAGTAATATTGTGAAATATACCATTTTAAAAAACTGTCACATGATCCTTCAGAAATCATTCTAATATGCTGATTTGGTGCTCAAGAAACATTTCTTATTATCAATGTTGAAAACAGTTGTGCTGCTTAATATTTTTGTGGAGCCCATGATACATATATTTTTCAGTATTATTTGAAATTTGAATAGAAAGTTCAAAATAACAGCATTTATTTATTGCATCCTTGCTGAATAAAATTAATTACTTTGAAAAAAATCTTTGTGACCCAATTTGAACAATAGTGTATATATTTTATTTTTATTTATTTTTTCAGAAAGGAAAATAAGCTCAACTTGTGTAGCAACTCTGTCTGTAGCCTGGGGCCGTGTTGCTTTTAATAGGATCTTTTCATATTCTCATCATGACAATATGAAGTTTTTGATAGGTAACCTAAATAACCTGTTGTTTAAACTTCTTGTATTTATTACTCTGTCGCTTGTGGCAATGGACCACCAAGGCACAGACCCACCACACTAACCAAAGAGACAAGCATGGGATTGGTGTTATTCTTTGTTCTGGTGCTGCATGACCACAGATGTGTTGCAGCTCTGATGAAATTACACGGGCGGGCTTCTTGTCAGTCTATTAGCCCTACTGTCAATGCGTTTTATTCTACGCTCTCAGGTATAAAGGTACACTTTTGTTCCTTGTAGGTTCTAATATGTACACTTTATGTACTAATATGTACCTTTAAGGTACCAATATGCACCCTTTAGGTACAAAAGTGTACCTTTTGAAAAGGTACCACCCCAGTGACAGCTTTTGTACCTTTTTTTTCTGAGAGTGTACAGTGAAAGCCAAAAGTACATAATGAAGCATGAATGTGCTTGATGTTACAGCAGTGATTCTAATACAAGCCCTTTATTTGTCCCTGGTGGTTTATTTGGAAAGAAACAGCAAAAATTAATTCTGTCAACTGCAGTTTTGAGTCTGTGGGCCACACAGTTCTGTTTGATGCCATATGTGCTGTACTATTATCAAGCTTTTGCATGGACTTGGTCTGATTTAGTATACTGTACACTGGTAGCATATGGTAGCTTATATCTGGCTTTAAAATCGTTGGACGTGTCCACCTCGCGGCGCCCTTCCCCAGCACTGCACTGGATAGTAGGTCACTATATCGAATCTGCACGTTTGGCTTCAGAGTTCAGACCCCGAGGACACTTTTATGGTCCCAGTGGAAAGTAGGCTATTGCATATCGCTCACAACTTCTATTTACAGCCTATATACATAATCATAAAGATATCTGCTCTCGAGCGATTACTGACGCTGGTAAATTCTTTCCCCGGATAGAATAGAAACATGGTCTCGTGAACCTTGGTAATCATAGTTGTCACAACGGTAAAATAATATTCTTATTAAAAAATAAAAAAAATTAAGCGTAGCTTATAGCTTTAAAAATCAAGAATATATTTAGCCTATGCCCTTATTCGATATTAAGCCTACATCAAAAATCGCGTTTGATTGATCTGTGATGGTAATGACGTGTGTTGACATTTTTTCCCCAGTATTTTACTGAAGGATTCCCTAAACTGGCTGGCAGTCAATAAATCAGAAGTAGTCATTTGTTTATTAATTAAAATTCACAAATCCTGGCTGGTTTGATAATGACAATAAAGCTACTCACAGAACACCATGTAAACACTTTAAAAAAAAAGAAGCTTTAATTTAATTAGGCTACATTACCTGACAGATGTCATTATAATAAACAAATAGGCTACAAACGTTTACAACGGATAAATTGCACATAAATACCAAGTGATCTGAAAATATTATTTGCACTTACTTTCTAAGATCGTAGGGGAAACGGCAACGTAGGCTATTATGTACCCTGATGTTAACACTTTTTTATTATTTTCTTTAACATTTATTATAGAGAGAATTTATATTATAGAGAGAATTTATTATAGAGGGGGAAAAAGTTCCCCTAATTAAAGAATCACAGCGATATTTTGGTGAACATTATTTCTAGCATGGTACACATGTAGTAAGGAGAATAAAACATGTATCGTGTAGCTACTGTAAGTATACAGTCAAGCTCAGTAGTCACGAGGACACATGGATGGTGACGTCACTCTATCTGCCCGGGGAACAATCAGAGGCAGCGCGAGCACCACTTGAATGGATTGTTGTCGGTGAATAACTTTGCTCCTGATTTCTCCCCTTTAGCCCACAGCTCTCATTCTTCGCCGGGTTTTCTAATATATACGAGTCCAAATTGCACCAAATGGTATATGAAGCACTTAACACCACTCGGAAAAGTGTGTTAACAACAAACCCCTGAGGTCTGTGTGTGCGGCTTAACTTTTGCAAAGTGGGTAAGTGCAGAAATCTAAACACTCTTTTCCCGTGTGTTTTTCCTTCCAATTTTAAACTATTCCAATTGGAACTCTGCTGAACGTTAGAACTAAACATTTCTGACTTCACGCTACCGAATAAAATAGTTGTAATTTCGCTTCAGTGTTACATTTACATGTCATTGTTGTATACAATCATCATTTCTGTCAGCTATAGTTGGACACAATGTTGCCATTGTTCCTCAGTGAAGCGCGCGGTCAGTCCTGTTTGCTTTTCTTATCTTGTTGGGAGTCTTTCTGAACACTCCATCTAAACTTTTCACTTTCCCGCGGAGACTCCTCAGGAAGATCCAAGAATATCTGTGACCCCAGTTTATGTGTATTTATGGAGCTCACAGTCAGTCACAGATTGTCTGGACGGAAGTGTCTGGAAGGGAACACAAAATGCTCTGACATTGTAAAATTTTCACAGTGAACACACATTAGATTCAGTACCGGGGCCACTGTAACCTGATACACTGTTTTGCCTCCAAAAGCTTGGTCCTAGTTTTGCCATTAATAACAGTGTTGACCTGATCCTCAGTTTCCGCTGTGTTGAGCGACAGTTTGCTTTGGAGTATGTGTGTATGACTAACTAAAGTTTGATTTTATTCAGGTGTCTTGGGATCTGCTAAAATCTGAATGGACTAATATGAAGAGCCTGAAGGCAAAGTTTAGGAAGAGTGATGTAAGTATGACCTAGTGTACTTTCAGCTGGTTTGGGAACTGAATGGTGTTGTGCTGGTCTTGAACGCTTAGTTCCTCCATGAAATAAAACGAAAATTTAACACCCTATTCTCATGCATGACATTCAACATTGTCTATATTTTCATTAATTTGGAATCTGAAGTTTCCTAGTCGGCTTCTGTGAATGTTCTAGACTGCACGATGAGTGAATGACTCAGAATCAGACATGTCTGCAGCTTTATTATGATGACTGAGTCATAACTGGGAGTATAATTTTAAGGCAGAGAACTTCTGCACTCCCAAAGAAAGAACGAAAAAACGCCCCTCAGAGGAGCTTCCTGCCACCAGATGTGATTCAGCAATCATTTCTAAGCCTATAATAGAACAACATCAGTCTCAGGCTGAAGTGTAGGAATGTGCATGGCTGAAACGCCATTGCGTATAATTTCATGTTTTGGCTTGCCAAATCATTGCCACTTGGGCTGAGTCAGCGGATAGAGATTACTGTGAAATTCTATGTGATCATCAAACCACAGTACTAAGCTGAGTTTTAATATACTTTCTGCCAGCACATGGTCACAGTGGCATTTTGAACATTTGCACGGAATGTTGTTAAGAGCAAGCTCACCATAGCCACATTCACAGCTCATTATATTGATTTTCTCCTTGTATGGAAGCTAAGTCACGCTTTACTGTTTTTATCTTTACTAAATGGTGGGTGTTTGCTTGCACAACAATGTGGTTGCCTAGAAACAATACTTCAACATAATTTTATAGAGAAATCTAATCACTCAATTCATAAATAGAACTTTGCTTGGCTGTCTTTGTGCAAGATGCGGTAGTGGAAACCATAGTATGGGATTGTATAGTCCAGTCAGTTGGTTGTTACTTACTTTTTTTGGCATTTGGCATTTTTAACAAAAAATTAGAGATGCACCGATTGCAATTTTCTTGGCCGATTCCGTGTTTATATGAAATAAACACATCTTTAAGTTTTTCAGGTCGGTCTAACAGTAAGTTAGTATTCAGGTAAGAAATACTACAGAAATTAAAGTAATCAAGTGTAAAATAACAGTGGATATTCTTCATTGTAAAAATTAAATACAGATTAATGCTTCCAATTAAAGTTACAAAAGTTATTCCGTGAAGAGCAGAGAGTGATCTTCTTTTTCTTTTGTTCTTTGATTAACATGACAGACAGCAGCAGGAATATCAGGCTGCTGTCACTTTCACAGATCCAATATACTGTTAAACAACATGCGTTATCTCAACTATTTACATTCCAGAAACGACTGTGTTTAACTGAATACTCTCCAAGACTGACATTTTGACATAATTTTGTGTGTATTTGATCGTTTAAGCTCAGTAAGCCACTCATTTTGGTACTTGCGACTCACAAGCTGTTTGAGAGGCAGCTTTATCTGCGCGCCACTTATATAGATCAGTTGTGCGTGTGCTTTTGGTGTGAGCGCAAAAACTGCGGGAATTAGTAAAATTATGGAGATATGCGCAATACAAGCACTATTTAACCGGAGCGAATGAGACGAGTGAGTGAGAGGAGAGGCGTGTGTGTGTCACCTTGCCGTCGGGGAGAATAGAGCGAGAACTCGCATCTGACGTTATTGCCTGTTATTGCCAACAAAACGGACCGGCTCAGAATCGGACAAAGACGTGCGACTGCGAATGACTGCCGAGCATGCGGAAAATCGGCTGATTCCGGTCCCTGGCTGGTCGATCGGTGCATCACTACAAAAAATAATATATATTATTCATTAATAAAAAGTAAAAAAAGGAAACTTCCTCTTTAAGGTTTTGTTTTAATTCCTTTTATTTGTATTTTGTCATCATCACTTCTGCTTGTATCAGTTGTAACCTGTACACTCACCAATCAAAAGTCTTGTTTCAGTACTTTGCCATACAGGGTGTTTTCTGGAAAAAGGTGATCAAGAACAAGAGAAACAAAATATCCTCCTTGTTCTATTTTAGGTTTTGTGTGTCAGCCCAGAAATTGTACAGGAATTTTCATGTAAGGCCAGGCTTTCATTCTTGAGCAAAACAGGAGATCAGAACTGCCAGGATAAATACTTTTACAAGAGCATCTGATTGCCAAGTTCTTGCAATATGTGTGGTGTTGCTGTACCAGCACTTCATGTGTTTGTAGTCCCATTTGAACCATCCTAGTGTACCCATAACATATTGCATAACAAAGAGTGAGAGATAGTGCTATTATTACATTTGTTGGTATTTGTGGCATGTTTGAGAATTATAAAAAGCTTTTTCTAGCTTCTTGCTCAGGGTGGCATGCAATTCCAGTCCTTATGTGTAAGGAGCAAGACATTAAAAACAGCTTGTTGTAGACCAGGTTTATTGCATCTCAGTAGGATAGCGGCATTATTGACTTTTGTCATTCACCTGCAAGGATAGACATTTTGTGCACACAAATCAAATGCTGGTACATGTCTAATTTTGCTATGTTAACATGGTGAGAGCTGTCTTTTTTTCTGTTCATAGACTCACTTTGGGTCTGCTTAAGTCATTGAGAATTTGGAAAACCTCCACTCCTGCTTGGGGTTCTTTTCCCATGTAAGCATCTAGTTGTTAGCTGATATTTTGCTGGCTGCTGACGTTACTGTCTAATCTCTTTATTTATTAGCTTGTCTCTAACAAGCTTTTTAGTCAGTTAACATTATTATGTAATGTAGTTAATAGTGTCCCTGGTTTTCTTATTTAATCTCATTTAGTTGTTAACTTTATTTCAATGATGCAATGGAAAAATTGTATCACAAATTGTGGGATAATGTTGCATAACATTTAATCACACATTGTGGCCTGAATGCACTGTTAATTGCTTAACAGACAGATTTGCAGATTGTCTAGTTTTATCTAGATTTATCTAGTTATCCAGAGTATTTTAGGTGGTTGACAAATTAATAAACAGGAAAGGGAATAAAAATTGCCTAGATGACCCTTATTTAGCACGATTGTGTCATTTTCGCTTAGGCTAGATCAGATGAACTTTCAAGTGTAGCTTTCCAACCCAGTCTCATGAAAAGACATTATTTGTAGGAGATTGCAAAAGCATTAGAAACCAGAAATAAACGATACAAAAAGAAACTGCCTGAACCTAAACTTACTTAACCATAAAGTCCAACTCCACAACCCAGCCTTAAATTTGTTCTGTCGATCATTAAAGTAAATATTTCGAGATAGTCGGGGCTTTTCTCTTGATTTCTGTTTATTACCCATTCACAATCTGAATACAAGTTTTGTTTTTCATGCTGCTAAGTACACTGAAAGTTTCTGTTTACCGGCAAGATTGTTAAATTAGAATTTAATTAAATCAGAATGGATAAGTGTCTGTGACCCATTAAAAGATACCAAAATATAGTTAAATTTTATGTGCGCAAATAGCAGCATAAACATCATGAACATGGAATCAGACATTGCCACATCATGCACCTGCGGAGCTTCTGTGATCTGAGAAAAACGGAATAAAATTATACACATAATAGGCCTATACACGAGAGATTAAATAGGCCTATACTCAAAATATATTTTACTTAATTAACAGATTAACAAAACGAAATAAAAAACAGTGCGACAAGTAATATCATTTTCGGTAAATTGTGACAAGCTCCCCAAAAAAGTTCACCAAAAGGAAACCGAGACGGCAGAAAGCGGCATCCTGTTTGTCGTCTTTATTTTACAAAAGCACAATGTTTTGTTTTTATTGTGAGTGAAAACCTTTCACAGTTTCGAATGATGTGTTACTCATCTTATCTAGTATTTTAATTTGTTTCTACTGTTATAAGGAAAAAATTCAAGCGATCACGCAGGCGCCTCACACACACACACAACATATCAGTTTTAGCATTGCTAACTTGACATCTCAGCCTGTTCATTATCAAAATAAAATATAGTCAACCAAACATATAAAAGTTACACTTCTCAATTTAATTAGTCCGTAGCACAATCTGTGGCATTCACCGAGAGCACCTCCCCACTGTGATGTTATGCCAAGCACATTTTTGCGCACATGAAGGATGATGTTTTATGTCGATATTGGGCCGTGAGTGAAGTGCAAAGCCTAGTTTACATAATAATTAATAGTTTGCCATCCAAATACATCACGAATATGGAAACATATGGATTTGTGCTGAATGAGCCCAATGCCAGTTTCTGTTTCAGTTTTGTTTTAAATATAGCTATTTTTTTTTTCATTCTTCTGTTCTGAATACCGATTTATGGAGTGAGTGGAACTAAAATTTCTGAACAATAAAACTTATACACACACAACTTTTTTTTCTCCTTTAAAGAACGCAATTTTATGTGTAGCTTATTTTTAACAATGCAGCAAACATTTAAAAATATCTTGAAAAATTACTTTAAAAGTTACTTTAATTTTAAACCATTTAACTGGTCAAAAATCATAAGTCAGTTAATGGTTAACAAGTTAATTATGAGCATCCCTAGTACAGAGAACCGCAAAATTTTACTATTATTGGTGCCAACTGCTGAAGTTTTGTTTCTAATCCCTTTAATTATAACCATGATTATAACAGGATAAAAAGTTGTACCTTTTTGTATGAGCTAAATTGTACCTTTTTATAATTTCTCCATCTTGTACGAATTCTATCAAGTTGTCACAACACAAGACTGTTTTGGGTTTTCTCTACGGTTGACGTGATGGTGGTTTAACTTCAAAGAGTGCATCATTTAGCCAACATCAGGTGTGGCCCCACATTAACAATCAGGTCAAAATGTTAATGTAAAGCTTAACGTGTTATGAAACGTAATAGATGTGTTAATTTATTTTTCTCTTCCAAGCCTTTTCCCCCTAAGAATGTCAGTTCACATCAAGACTCCCAGCAGACTGGATTTATCTCATCTGGAACATAGTCATGTCCACGGCGCTTAATTAGTGTCCTTACCCTTTTCCCCATTAACTACAACCTTCAACATGATGAAACCCTCAGTGAAATCTATCCTGAGCTGTCTGAGGAGATAAGGACTCATTTTACTCTTCCCATAAAACTTTAGTCAACAGAAAAATGTGGATTAATGGCATCATAATGTTGTTAATGGTATTTTGGTTTCACCTTAGGTCAGTGCGTCCATTCTGGGAAGAAATAGATGTGTCCAGTGCCGAGGTTAAAGTGGTTGAGGAGGGAGGCAGGATTGTGATAAGGCTAGCTGTGCTTTTGTGGAATTACCTCATCAGTAAGATATGGCTGCCAGGGGATTTAGAAACAGGGTCTCTGCCATGTGAGGGTAAAACACACAACCCTTCATTACATTGTATAACCTCAAATGGCAAAGACAAACGTGTGATATTTATTTTGTGGGTTGAATTGGAGTCTACACTATTTCACAGGCCCTGTAAAAGTATTCGCAGTGAACATGCGTGGCATCCCTTCCCCCTCTCTTCTTGGTGTTTAACTGTATTTGCTTGGCCGTAGCAGACTGCCCAGACGCTAAATCCTTTCTATCCTCCTCTGTGTAGAACGACACCTTTTTTATACGCACAGTCGTTGCTGCTTAATTCAAACCTTAAAGGGAGTGGATCACGGTCTAGGCTGACCGAGTAACGGTCCCGTAGCCTTTCCAAAAGTAGATTGTCTTATAAATAGCACCTTCTATTGGCAGTCCCAGGTGTGTATTAATTTCATATATTTGGTTGTGCCAGTCAAACATTAAATGATTACTAAAAATGACACCAGTATAAGTGAGGTTTATTTTGACTGACTGTACCTGTCTGGTCATTGTCTACTCAAACAACTGACCCCCATACCATCTCTGTTTTCAGTTCAGATTTCAATGACCAATCAAATGTTTACAGCTCTCATCCATTTGGTCCAGGACCAATCAGATGACATCAGAAAAAGCCTCAGATGACCAATCAGAATGAATCTGGCAGCAGTGCCGTAAAGCGGATGAGAATGGGCACAGCAGTTATCCGCACTAAGAAGAGGGTTTCTGTATTAGCCCAGACCCAGCTGCCTGGCTCTTAGAGATTAGCAAATCTAGCCCCAACAGCCCCCTCCCCTTAACCTCAGCCCTTTCAGTTCACATCCCTTCTGGTCTACATATTGCATCCTCCGACCTAATACAGCTATCACAGACTCCAATTTTCATTTGCCTGGTTTTCCCTGCATGTAATTGTGGTTTGATAAAGTGCAGTCCTCATAGAATAAAATGGCCCATCTGTATCTCCTAAGACATTCTGTGAGCTTTCAAATTGGTTTAGGCATGAGTCCTCTCAGTAACAGTTGTCATGGTGAAGTAATGACAGGCTTTACAGGTTGAGAAATTAGCCGTCAGGATGAATCAAACACGCCTGGCTCCCTAAACTGGTGCGTTGAGACTAGTAACTGTTAGTAATACTGCTTCAGGAAGCTCATCCCAGATAACGGTTTGTGTGTGTGTGTTGATTGCTTACAGCAATGCGATTTATTTCAGCTGGGGTTTTTATCCCTTTTTTGTATATTATCTTAATAAGAGTAGAATGTGGGTTTCACCTGGTGGAAAAATGTGGGGCTATTTTAATGTCATTTAATTATTTAAAAACAACAATGCAATAAAAAAATGTATGGAATTAATCATGTCCACTAAACCATAAATTCGTAATGAAGAATTATCCTAAAGAGGCACATCCTTTGTTTTTCATCAGGACAGATTCCAGTGGCATTACTAGGATGCCACACTTAGTAGGGAACTAAAGTCAAGAAGATAAAATGAAATTCAAATACAATTAAAGCTGCAAGCAGCGATGAAAGGGCCCTCGCACCCGGGATCACCGCCACCCGGTGTCCTCAGGAAAACAGCCAATAGTGGGCGGCATGCATTTAAGTGGGTAAATATAGAAGAAAAATGGCAAACTCAGTTCAATGTGCCACACTTCCTGCTGCCAGCAGGTGGTGCTTTGACTATATCCGGAATATTGGCATGTTGATGTCTTCAGGCCAGGACTATTATCAAACATGTGAAGTTTGGGGCAGATCGGACATTGTATGCCTGAGTTACAACAACTTCCTGTTTCGTGGCTTAAATCGCATACATTAGCATTTAGCCACGTGTTTCTTAATTTAATGTGTTTCTAGCATGTTTGGGACTGTGTTTCTGGGAGTGAATTATAGTGTAAAACATGGCATTTCCTGTTGCCAGTAGGTGGCGCTATGACTGTAACTGAATATTGGCGTGTAGATGTCTTCAGGCCAGGACTCTTATCAAACATGTGAAGTTTGGGGCAGATCGGACATTGTATGCCTGAGTTAGAACAACTTCCTGTTTCATGGCGAAACATCGAACTTTGTCAGGCCGCCACGGACACACCCTTCAGGGAAAACTCAAGATCTTCGCAATTAAACGTCGCAAAGGCCTTTAGATTTCTCACTTCCTGTTGGTTTTCAGATTTCGTACCAGGAGACTTTTTTGTAGGTATTGGGCTGTTACATGTGTCTACCGAATTTCATACCTGTACGTGAAACGTAGCGGGAGGGGCACTTCGTTGAAATGTTGTAGGTGGCGCTATCGAGCCATTTTGCCATGCCTAATTCTGAAACCCATAACAGACGTAAATTTTCACCACTTTTGACGCGTGTGCAAAGTTTCATGAGTTTTCGATGTTTGGGCCATCAAAAATGCGATTCATTTGGGAGAAGAGTAATAATAGGCTGAGCAATTCCAATAGGGTCCTCACACCATCGGTGCTCGGGCCCTAATTATTATACTAGAAATAAAAGATTTTGCCATTTTAAAATTTACAAAATGCTACCCTCACCATTCAAAATTAATCACTCAAATCCAGTTTACTCAAATAAATGGCCATAACTTTGTTTATTTTGATTAGAGCTAAAGGGAAATGCAGGAAAGTGGAAAGTGTCTAGAGGTTGACTTGCGAGGAGTGCTGGATTTGAATTCTATATAATGTGAAGTAACTTGTATAATATAAAAACTTTTATATATAATATAAATACTGCAGCTGTATGTCAGTGGATATATGTCAGGAGTTGGGGGTGTATTTGTATGCATTTTATTTTAGGTTATCACTGCAGGGGTGAGCGAGCCGTGGAAGAGAGCTGTAAATGAGAGAACGGTGTTGTTCTATAACAGCAAATGTTATAACCACTGGCAGCCACAGTGAACACACAGCAAATTTAACAATAGTGATCACCACCAGAATTATGTCACTCACAATAATGTATTGTTTTTTAATTTTCTTCATTTGGGGGCTGATTTATTAATCAAATTATTTACACAATTTATAATGAATTCAGTACATTTTTACTTTTTAACAGATTGGCAGCCCTTAAGAAAGAAAAATCTGTTTTTAGGCTTTATATTTTTGCAGACAAATCTCACTAATCTTTAATCACTACCAATCCAGATCTTCTGAACTTTTCAGAGTCCTCATGCCCTCTAAACTTTCACTGTCTGCAACATCTTCCAACCCCTTGTTTAATCTCTTTTCAGAGGCAAATTATCTAGAGTTCCTCCAAGAGATTTGGCAGAGGACCCAATTCAAGTTCAAGGGATTAAAAAGCACATTCTTTTTGAGTGGATGAGTTTGGTGGAATGTGATAATGAATGTTCAAAGTTAGGTACAGAAGGTCTATTTTAAGTCTTGTTCGCTAAATCATGTGTTTTCTGTCTTTTTAATCTTCATATCTATTCAGACTAATATAAACTAACCCACCACATTCTGCAATTGTTTAAGCAGTTGCAGCTGTAGTTTAGTAGAAAAGGTGCATTGTTTTTCAGAAAAGGTTCATATGGTTGGCATTAGAAAGTACTGGAAGTCATAACATCACAATTATTTCACAGAGCTACAGATACTTGCCCCTCATTACTCAGGTCTGCTTTAGATTGGACCTAGACAACATCTCTAGGATTTATTTAGAGGTTAATCCACAGATGAACCCCTTCTATAACAGTTTCTGGCCAAATAGGTGCAGTTATTACTCTGGACTTCCATGGTATGTTCGCTTCTGAACTTTGTTAAACAAAAGGAGGCATTTGTACACCGTGTAAAAGTCTTCCACAAAAAGACTCTTTTAGTGAGTGGGGGGTTGGGGAACGGTTCAAAAACCAGATTTGAAGAACATCTCAATATGTGTGAAAACAAGCTTTAGGGAATAACATAGTGGCTTTAACAGCTGTTGTTTATCTGCACAGACCATTTGCATGAATCTAAACCAAGGATTTTCTCTCAGACATCTCAGCAGATCTATCTGGATGTCATTTGTACAGTGCAGCACTGAGATTCGTACTCAGACCATGCTAATGGTAAAGCCCTGAATGGATATCCAGAGCCTTCCGTTTCAACCCCTCAAGCTCTTCTCTATTCACTGGGGTTTTATCAATATGCCACATGGCTGAAAATCTAGTAATGAGATTAAGAGGGAGATTATGTCTTTAGTGTACTTTCACCCTCCTGAACTGGCATCGCTGGTACAGGCTGGCTGGACAAATATTAAAACTAAAAGCGTCATATTTCATTCATATCATCTTTCAGATTTTAGAGCAAGCTGCTTTAATGGTCTTTTTGGACTGCATAGGGAGTTTTGAGTGGCAACTTTTTTTCTCTACTATATGACTTCTATATAGAAAAAGTGTGTTTTTGTTAATATGAATCACTATTAGAACATTTAAGATATTAATCAATGTGTTTTTGCAGCAATTGCAGAGCTTACGATATTAGAACTCTGGCAAATACAGATAAGCCAGTAATATCATGTTATAGCTGATAATCATTTTGTACTATTTTGTTAAATGCAATCAGTTAATTTTGTAATAACTTGTAAAATTTGAATGTACAGTTTCAGTATGGAATATATTTTCATTTTGTCAGATTTCATTATCATTAAATTATTATTGTTTAATGTGTAGTGTTTTAACTTTTAGTAACTGATATACACTACCGTTAAAAAATTTGAGGTCAGTAAGAATTTCATAAGAAATTAATACTTTTATTCAGCAAGGATGCATTAAATTGATCAAAAGCGACATGATATTTATAATTCTACTTCAAATAAATGCTGTTCTTTTGAACTTTCTATTCTTTTGAACTTTCTATTCATCAATGAATCCTGAAAAAATATATCACAGTTTCCACAAAAATATTAAACAGCACAACTGTTTTCAACATTGATAATAATAAGAAATGTTTCTATAGCAGTAAATCCGCATATTAGAATGATTTCTGAAGGATCATGTGACACTAAAGACTGGAGTAATGGCTGCTGAAAAATAAATTACGTTTTAAAACATGCAAATAGAAAGCAGTTATTTTGAATCGTAATAATATTTCACAAGATTACTGTTTTAACTTTTCAGGGCTCTAGACTGCGAACAAATGGTCGCATTTTGAGACCTTTTTTCCTGCTCACTGGTGCCACCACCAAGTTGCCCAACTGATAAGAGCTGCCCTTTCTGTTACATATGAGAAAAATAAAACGGCAAACGAAACAAAAGTTAAACAAAACCGCACGACTCGTTTGAACTGCGCAGCGCAGTTCGGAGCAATAATAGACAGTACAGCGCAAGCTCAGAACAGGTCGATCTTGAGCATGCGACACCGTTACTACGCAGTGCTGGGAGATCCAGTGAGAAAGCGTTTGAATTCGCCACAAAATTACTAACATCGCAGCGAGATCTAGTGGGAGGCATTCAAATTCGGGGCAGAATTCTGTTATAAACCCAAACATATCAGACAACAGTGTTAAAAACACTAACGGATTCCGCATGTCTAATCTCATACGGAAGAGAGTTCCAGAGTTTTGGAGCAAGGGAAGAAAAAGCCCGGTCACCCATAGAGCGTAAGCGAGTTGAGGGAACAGTCAGAAGTCAGTGGAGCGGAGATCACGCCTTGGAGTGTAAACAGTTAAAAATTCAGATAAATAATCTGGTGCCAGACTATGCAAGGCCTTATAAGTAAGCATTAAAATTTTAAAATCTCTACGAAACCTGACAGGGAGCCAGTGTAGAGATTCCAAAATAGGAGTGATGTGCTCTCTCGACCTGGTCCCTGTCAGGATTCTAGCGGCTGAATTTTGGACATATTGCAATTTATTTAGGGTAGTTTTCGAGACCCCTGCAAGCAAAGCATTGCAGTAATCAATACGAGAGAAGACAAATGTATTGATCAATTTTTCTGCCACAGAAAATGACAACATGGAGCGCAATCTTGCAATATTTCTGAGATGAAAAAATGACGTTTTAACAGTGTTCTGGACATGAGGGTCAAATGTTAAGTGAGTGTCAAAAAAGTTTTTACTAAGTTTTTTAATTTTGTTTGGAACTCCAAGACAGAGCCATCTACATTAAGTGTTAAAGATCCGGCTTTATGCACCTGATGGGTTGAACCAATAAGCATAACCTCTGTCTTATCACTGTTAAGGCAAAGAAAATTGTGAGACATCCATGTTTTTATCTCAGAAATGCAGTGTTCCAGAAAAGCAACAGCCACATGATCACCGGGTTTTGAGTGAATGTAAATCTGGGTGTCATCTGCATACAAATTAAACTTGAGTCCAAGAGTCCTAAGGAGTTGACCAAGAGGGAAAATATACATACTAAAGAGTAAAGGACTCTTTAGCTAAATTTAATTTTAGCTAAGAAGGGGAGATTAGAAATCTGATGGTAATTATTGAAATTGTCCAAATCAACTTTTTAGGTACAGGTGTAACAGCAGCAATTTTGAAAGCTGCTGGCACCACACCAGAGCACAGCGAGTCATTTAAAATACTCAAAACAGCAGAGCTAACAGAGGCAAAGCATGCTGTAAACAAACCAGTTGGTATCGGATCAACTATGGAGGTGGCAGCCTTCATTAGTGAAACTTCTTTGCCCATAGAGATCAAATCAAGTGTGGAGAAATTAGAATAAATAGTGCCAGAAAAATGAGCTGGGATGGTAGAGATACTCATACAACTACGTGCCTTATCAATCTTAGAGCTGAAACTGCACTTATTAATGCAAAACAATAGTCATTTTATGATTAAATTAACTTTATGATAAATGTTCCCCCAGCACTACCAAATCAGGTGCTGGCGCCACCATCTGTAGAACTTAGTGGCACTGGTGCTACTGTACTACTCTCAAATGTTAGTCTGGTTCCCTGTTTACTGTCTTTTTGATCAAATAAATGCAGCCTTGGTGAGCATATGAGACTTCTTATCTTAAGACTTTGTACTGACCCCAAATGTTCGAAAGGTAGTGTACTGTGAGTAAGCCTGGGATAAGTGCAACAAACCGCTGCAAATAGGAAAATTGCCATATTTTTTGACATTTTATTTAGCTAAAGCTATAGATTTTATCTTTTTACTTCAAGTATTTGTGGACATTGAAGCTTTTTTGGATCATGATTTATCCATATTGTAACAATAATAATACGTGAGAGAGTGATTCTGAGGTTTAAACATTCTCACGCAGGAATGTGCTTTTCCGAGCATTCACTAAACTGCTCTGAGCTTATCTCAGGAATCCTAGAAAGAGAAGATGTCCAAATTTTAGCAGTGTGAGTGTAACGGAGAACATGGCTAGTGCCAGGCTTGAACAGAGATGAGTGTGATAAGAGGCCATAGTCCAGCCTGTTCTCAAGGTGCTCTGCTGCCGCTTTCAAATTTGAGAAACCAATAAAAGTCAATGACTAGTTCACATGGACATGGTACATGAGTGTTTGATCCATTTGGCTTATGTACAGCTACAGGCAGTATGAACCCGTTTATCACCAGGTCAGTTTTCTATTTAGCTCATTGTTACGCTTCTTTTGCATGCAAAGCAAAGTATAGTCTCTCAAGTTTGATTTAGCATTAGTGCCCAGTGTGCTGAAAATATTCTGCATGACATGTCAAGTACAAGGGTCACAACTTGGCCACATGCCTACATTGTTTTGCCAATGGGAAAGAAAGTAAAAGGATCTATTGTTTATTTTTACTTTCGGGAGGTAGTGTATGAGCACTCAAAATCAAGGAGATTGTACAATGTGCTATAGAAATATGTCTTACGTCCATTGATTCTCAACGTCTAAATAATGAAATTGCCATGTTCTATCCTACTTAGTTAACTGCATGTGTTTATGAGCAGATAACACAAATTCAACATTCTAAACCGTTTGATCTGAACCACTTGTCTTGCCTCTGGCTCTAAATATTGCACAGCTGAAGAGGACCTTTATCAGATAAAAGTTAAATGCTTACACTGAACGATGGGTGGAGGTAATGTTTGTGCCATGTGTCCCTGTTCTCCGCTGGTTATTTAGTCCAACAGGCCCTTTTAAGATAATGTTAAGTGTTTCCTGTTTTTGCAAAGGCCCACCATGACAAAAAGGAGATCTCCAGGCTGTTGCTAGATGTTCAAAATTTCTTTTGGAAGTGTGTGTAGATTTTCACATCTTTTTATAACTGGAAAACCTTATGTTTGTTCTTTCATTCCCACTTAACAGTGGATTAAAAGCGTATTTATCACATTGGTTCTGGCATTAGACTGGCAGTTTGTTCTGTGCGGCCCTTTGCAATATTGGTCCTTTGCGGTCCTTTGCAATATCATGTCATCTAACATCCCTGCTTTATTTGTGTTTGCTTTTTTATTCTACGTTATATTCTACTACATTCTATGCATTCTGTTCAAGCATTAGATTATTTATTTTTAAATTGTGCACCATTCTATTCTTCTCTCTCTACAGAAGCTGTTTTGTTCTCAGATTAAGGATATTAATCCAAAACATACAATTCATGTAGTCTCTACAGAATATCTCAGTAAGATTCTTACATAAATATTAGGGGTGTAACAGTTTTTCCACCCACGGTTCAGCACGCACTTGCACCGCAGTTCATCTCAAATCTGACTGCATCTATAATATGGTTTGTTGAAAATAACAACAGAACAAACAGACAGACAGAGTTCGGCTAATGTATGTTTCTGTCGTCGGATTCCCAATACGTTACAACAGTGATGATCAAAAAACCGTGGACAAAACAGTTACTCTTTGTAAACTTTGTTCAATATGAGTGCCATATGCTCTAATCTGACCAGCCATTTATGGCATCATCACCCGGGTGTAGATAGAGTGCGAGCGCAGGTGAGACCTGGACAGAACACGTTGCTATCTGTGTCTTAAAGTGACAGCAGCCTATTATTCTACTGTCTGTTTAATGTTAATCAAACAACAAAAGACAAGGAAGTCACTCACTGATCTTGACTGAATAACTTTTGTAGCTTTAATGATTAATCTTTATTTAATACAGTGAAGAATATATGCAATGTTATTTTACATTTGATTACTTTATTCAATTTCTGTATCTGAAAACTACTGTCGGGCTAGTCGGAGCCAGGGCTAAAAACGTGCTGGGCAGGGCCAAATGGCCAATGGCCTCAAACCTCAAGCACCGAGGCCAAAAAGTTGCGTTTCCACTGCTGCAGCGCTACCCTAAAACCCTCCCTTAACTCATAGAACGACGTCACACAAAACAACTCCATTATGGCTTTTAAGTCTAACATTTATGAAAATATTGATAAAATATCATGTTTACGTCACATTTCTTTAGAAAGAGTGAGCATTTATTAATTTTCCACAATATTATGCAATCTGAGGAGGTTTGAGCGATCTCTCCTGTCTCACTAAACTTAAGAGTTATGAGTTATACGAGTTACCTGGAGTGCATGTTTTTTATGACATGGGGAAGAATTAACAAAGGCACAGGGAAGAGACAGATAAGACATGAAAACAAATAAATCCACGATTATAATTATATATGATTTATCTATGTTTTTCAAGCTGTCTCTGGTATTTTTTCATAAACATGTATTTATAATCGCAATGGTTAGCATAAGTAGCATTTAGCATCGCATATAAATATATTTCTGCCTCATACAGTGATCATAATCCCCATAGGATCGCAAGGAACACTCGCTGGTGTTTGAAATTGAGTTTTGAGCTGAAAATTGTTTAAAATGTCTTAAATGTTGCCTGATTAACATAGGAAATGAGCAGCAGTGTTGATCGTTTCTTGACTCAGATAAACTCCCCCTTTGTTCATGACCACACCTCAAGCCCAGGTGGCCCGCTTTGGACCAAGGTACTCGGCAGGCCAAAAACCTTTGCCGTTGGTCCCTGGCACGCACTAGCATGCTTGCTTTTGGCCCGACTGTGGAAACACGGCTAATGTGTGCTGGTTTGGTCTTACATGTGTTCGCGCACTATCAACACCCGGGTGATGATGGCATAAATGATTGGTCATATTAGAGTGAAAGACACTCGCATCGAACAATGTTTACAAAGAGTGATCGTTTTGTCCATGTTTTTTTTGTAACATATTGGGAAGCCAGAATGTTCACAGACAAATTCATATGATCAGGCAGCGGCTCTATCAGCAGCTTGTCTCCTTCGCTTGCCATGCTGAACTGCAACAAAACAACACATGAGGAACAATGATGTCAGCAACAGGTTTACATAATAACAGTTGATTGATCAGCTACTCTCATGTACAGAGCGTATTCATCGACAGAAACATACATTAGCAGAACTCTGTCTTTCTGTTTTATGTGTTGTTGTTTTTTCAACAGACCATATTATAGATGTGCCATCACTGTCAGATTTGAGATTAACCACTGTGCAAGTCTGTGAAAACGAAACAGAACGGTTCGATATTTTACCAAGAACCATTTAAAGGGGTCATGAATTGAGAAAATCAACTTTTCATTCAGCCTTTGATATATAAAAGGTCATCGTGATATAAGAATATCCTGTAAGTTTCGGAGCTGAGAACTTCCTTGTTAGTCAAAGAAAAGCTTTTATTGACACCAGGCCCAGCAAAAGCTCAATCTCAGAATGTGCCAAGCTGTGACGTCAGAGTGTGGTGAAACACCGCCTTAACCGAAGAAGAACAACACCTGATTCTGTAGCCCCGCCCACCGATTTGTGCATGACATGTTATAGATAAATAACATAGGCCTACGTGCAGCTAAACCGGATCGAACTTCCAAGCAATAAACATGCCGCATAAGCTTCATTCGGATTCCAATATTATGAATGTATGGATGAACTTTATTTTTAATGAATATCCAGCTCACGTGGGTAAGACATTGCGCGTTTGTTCCTGCATTTCATCACTGATTCGTTTGTAAACAAGAGACTGGATTTGCAGACAGGATGAGATTACATGAATGAAGCAACACACTTATGTGAGTAAAAAATGTTTTTTATATGTGATAGTATTGCATTGTTATAGATCATTTGATATCTATTGATTATGTGTACGTGTCTAACTGAACATAACTTAGCACGCTGTCACAGGCTGGAGAATCCTTTATTTGAGGTGTTGTTGGTTCAGACTTGTAACGTTATGGGCCAGGGCTCGCAAAGCCCAACGTCCCGGGGCTATGTGTTTTCCAGACGGGCTACCAAAACGTATCACCGGCCTGCCCGATGGGCTATCTTAAATAGTGAAATAACATTCCTTTCTTGATGTGCGTTGTTCACTCTCTTGACTTGATATTTGAAAGAAAAATAAAATCGCAGAAGTTTTGATCATGCTGATTTGTCTGACTCTGCAGTGAGGCTTGTGTGTGCGTGTTAGTGATGCACGGTTCGCGGTTATATCCACCGATCGGGCGGGCCAAGTAATAAAAAAATAACATTCCAATTAATTGCGGGTGGATGAGAGATAAATCATTGTGTTTGTTTGATAAAGACATTTTGCGAGCCCTGTGGGCGAATCATTCCGGTTGCCGTTTTCCCACACACTTTCCAAACAATTCCTCACGTGTACTCACGGGGGAGCCGAAGCTCATTATAATATGCAAAACTGGTATCCAATCATAGCAGTGGGCGTTTACTTCCAAGTCTTCAATACAGCACGCCCATAAAAACCGAGCGTTCCATGAGAGAGGCTCAAAACCAGGGTAGAAAATAGCCTATTACTTATTCATTATGATGTTTTTGAATGTAAAAACCACGCGAACGTCATAAGTTGACCTCAGACAACAGTATAAAAAAATAAAAAGAGCCAGTTCATGACCCCTTTAATTTTTTTTTTGTTAGTTCAGTTTGCGAAATGTCATGTGGTTCGACTCCCAAAAAACTCTTGTAAAATATTTTTTAAAAACTTTTTTATAAATGTGTATAGATGTAAGGAAAATATGTTAATACTTTTTAACATCACTAAATTTGAAACTTTTCTTGAAAATGAAAATTTTTCAAAACCATTTGAGACCAACATGAATACAAAAAGTACATTTCTAAGAACCAGATGCTTTTATTTTATTGTGGAAACACTCTTGCATGTCATTGAGTAACCCAGTAACCCAATCCTCTGCATTGGTGTGGCAGTATAGATGCTGTGTGTCATGTATAACATTTTTTTTTTAACTAGATAGAAAATAGAAAGAACATGTACCTCAGAACAAAATTATCCAGATTTTTCTCCAGCATCAAAGAGAATATTATAGACCCATATTTCTGTTTTGAAATATAGTATCAGTCAATGTGTTCCAAAGTCATAGGCGTAATTTGCGGGTGGTACGAGTGGGACATGTCCCCATCACTTTTTGCCAGGGTCGATATTGTCCCCACCTCTTGAAATAAAACATCTCCAGTTGACTAGCAGAGTATTCATTTCATTCATTTGTGTTAAATAAGAGGCGATCTGTTCTTTCCGGTGAAATCACAAAACAAAATGCACGTGTCCCTGCTCTTAATATACAATCACTATGGGGGGAAAAAAACTATACTAGGCCGGATTACAACACAGAACCTCTGACATGCTTCACAAAAGTTTTACCACCAGACCATTAGGGCACACAAACATTAATGGCAGATCTATGCATTTATTATATTGTATTATAGTAGATGGAAGGATGAAACTATCTTAAACATGAGTTTTATTGAAATTGATTTCTGGACATTGTAATGTTATTTTTTCTGCAATTATTATTATTGTATATACAGTATTATAATTATGATATTTCATTGTATTAGCACCCCCCCCCCACACACACACACACACACACACACCTGTCCCACTTTTTAAAACAGTTACAGTCTGAAGTACATCATTGTTAATGATGTTTGAGCACCCTGGGAAGGCCAGGAGGCTGATTCAGACTCTGTTTCTTTACAAATGTCTGTTTCTTTTACAAATGATGTTCATTTGTTTCATGAGTTGACTTTAAATAGCTTCAGCTGATTGCAGAGAGTAGGCCAAAGTCAAACAGGTCCCTAAATAGTGCTGGGTTTACTGTGGCTCGTGTAATATTACACTGCATTTTAAAAATAGTGACAGACTTAAGTAGTGGCCTCTGTGTTTCACCGGCTGACCTCTGCGGTCTACGCCTAGACTACATTTAGAGCAAATAAATTTTGGTTTGTTCAGAACTCTTCAACATTTTAGTATATGTGGACTTTTCAAAATGTTTTCTTGTTGCATTGATCACTTCAAAGGGGTCTTCAAACAGTTGCTCTGATTTGCAATGTTCAGCAATCGGCATTGTTTCACTGTTATGCACAGCTACAAAGATACATTTTAAGTAGATTTGTCTGCATATGAATCTCCGCTGTGAATAAGCCCTTGTTAGGAAATCAGTTCCTGTGGTGTCTGAGAGGTTTCAGAAAAACTGGAGGGAAATAATGTGATTCATGCCACAGGCATTTCATTCCCCTTGAGATGACTCTAAATTATAGGTGACATTTAGACGACTTCATCCATTGTTTTTATATGATTGCTTTACTTTTGACTTGAACTCATGTTCTTTGAGTTTGAATTATAAGTATACATTTTGTGAAGGTCATGGGTGAAGACAAATGGGGAAAGCTGATTGATTTCCGTTATGGTATGCTAAAGAGAGGAAAAATGATGTTGTTAGCAGATATCAATCATGAACTTAATATTTGCTCTTTTAAAAAATATTTCATTTCACAGTTACACAACTGAATTTACTTCAACTATTAAAGAGGAAAATTAAATGGTGTTTTAACAGCTCCCATACCATAAACCTTATTTGTGGGAATGCTTACAAAGATGCACATTTTTGTTTGTTATTGTAAGTCCCTGGTCACTGTCAAAGTTCAAGTCTTTATCGTAAAGCCTACATACAGTGGAGCCCAAACGTCTGAGACCACCAGAAAAATGTTTGTCTTTTGAATGTCTTCACATTTTTTTTCCTATCATTACAAATTATTAGGGCTAGGCTGACACTATCAATTTCTCAATTTTAATAGATCTTTTTTGATGAACCGATATGATTTCTTAAAATCCAAAAAATGATCTTTTCGTCTGTGCTGTTTTCTGTTGATGTGTGAACAAAAATGCACTAAACATTATTTGTAGCATGCCTCTCATTCAGTAATTGCAATAATCTTTGTGCTTTGTTAGTTTTGATAAGAAACAACGTCTCAGCTTTCAAATTCTGTAAATTTTATCACAAAATTCAAACAATAACAGTGTCATGTTGACGCTCTTTAATGTGGTGTGACAGATTGCTGTAGAACCTCAGTTCAAGTGGCTGCACAAAGCGTACATCGACCAATCATCCCTTCCTCTTTACTGCTAGTTATGGCATGAAATAAACAATAATAAACATCAGAAGGTACAGTGGGGAGAACAAGTATTTGATACACTGCCGATTTTGCAGGTTTTCCTACTTACAAAGCATGTAGAAGTCTGTAATTTTTATCATAGGTACACTTCGACTGTGAGAGACGTAATCTAAAACAAAAATCCAGAAAATCACATTGTATGATTTTTAAATAATTAATTTGCATTTTATTGCATGACATAAGTATTTGATCACCTACCAACCAGTAAGAATTCCGGCTCTCACAGACCTGTTAGTTTTTCTTTAAGAAGCCCTCCTGTTCTCCACTCATTACCTGTATTAACTGCACCTGTTTGTACTCGTTACCTGTATAAAAGACACCTGTCCACACGCTCAATCAAACAGACTCCAACCTCTCCACAATGGCCAAGACCAGAGAGCTGTGTAAGGACATCAGGGATAAAATTGTAGACCTGCACAAGGCTGGGATGGGCTACAGGACAATAGGCAAGCAGCTTGGTGAGAAGGCAAACTGTTGGCGCAATTATTAGAAAATGGAAGAAGTTCAAGATGACGGTCAATCTCCCTCGGTCTGGGGCACCATGCAAGATCTCACCTCGTGGGGCATCAATGATCATGAGGAAAGTGAGGGATCAGCCCAGAACTACACGGCAGGACCTGGTCAATGACCTGAAGAGAGCTGGGACCACAGTCTCAAAGAAAACCATTAGTAACACACTACGCCGTCATGAATTAAAATCCTGCAGCGCACGCAAGGTCCCCCTACTCAAGCCAGCGCATGTCCAGGCCCATCTGAAGTTTGCCAATGACCATCTGGATGATCCAGAGGAGGAATGGGAGAAGGTCATGTGGTCTGATGAGACAAAAATAGAGCTTTTTGGTCTAAACTCCACTCGCCGTGTTTGGAGGAAGAAGAAGGATGAGTACAACCCCAAGAACACCATCCCAACCGTGAAGCATGGAGGTGGAAACATCATTCTTTGGGGATGCTTTTCTGCAAAGGGGACAGGACGACTGCACCGTATTGAGGGGAGGATGGATGGGGCCATGTATCGCGAGATCTTGGCCAACAACCTCCTTCCCTCAGTAAGAGCATTGAAGATGGGTCGTGGCTGGGTCTTCCAGCATGACAACGACCCGAAACACACAGCCAGGGCAACTAAGGAGTGGCTCCGTAAGAAGCATCTCAAGGTCCTGAAGTGGCCTAGCCAGTCTCCAGACCTGAACCCAATAGAAAATCTTTGGAGGGAGCTGAAAGTCCGTATTGCCCAGCGACAGCCCCGAAACCTGAAAGACATCAATAAAGCAGCTTGTAAACAATATATTAATATGTCATCATACTACATTTACCTCAGGAAAGCCATTCAGTGTCCATAGCTTGTTAGTTAGCTGAGGCTCTAGAGACAGGTACATTTAGCTAAATATACATATTCTTTTATTCATTTATTATATATATATTTATAACTGCCCTCTGAGCAGTTTTTATTTGACTGTTGAACAAATATATATGAAAATATAAAGCAATTTTTGAATTTGGGCTCTGTTAATATTATATTATTATAATATATAATACCAACTGACAGGGTTCCTTGTATCGTTTACATTTTAGAAAGATTTTTTTTCCTTATGAAAATCTGACCTGATATATCTATCCAAATGAATTGATATGGGAATTTAATCCAATCGAATCAAGAGCATGTGAATCGGAATCAAACCAATTTGTAAAATAATGTCTCTATATGTCTCAGAGTGTACTCACACTAAGCGATCTGAACCGTGCCCGAGCGCGTTTGACCCCAAAGTTTGGTTCGTTTGACTAGTGTGACCCCCAGGCGCGGTTCGTTTAGCTGCCTCTGGCCCGCTTGGAGGAGGTGGGCCAGAGCGTGGTTCAGTTGGTCTCGAGCGCGGTACACATGTAGTGTGATCGAAAACTGTGCCGGAGCATGGAACAGCTGTGCGCTACTGTCATCATTATGACAGCAAACACTAAACTATAACTACTTGGATACACTTTTCAATTCAGTAGAGTATATTTAGGTTTTTAATGGGTCAGGTTCTCACTTTATTGACAAACAGGGATTGTAGTTTTTGAGTAAAGCTGCAAAGTCCTCCATCAAAGTCATCTGCCTCCGTAATAATCTTCTGATACGTGCAGTACAATCAAGTGAAAATCGCTGCGTGGCATAAATTATAAATCTATTATACCTAGAAATGGTGAAGAGTCTTAAATATTTTTTCAAAATCCTAAACCTTTAAATAGATAATATAATATATTGTCAAAAGATTCAATAGTCTTTGTCAAACTGATTTTGCAGTGCTTTTAAATGTTTTTAAATTTCTTTATAGGCTCATGAATGGAACAAGAACGATGAGCGTCTCCTCAGTGCAGTGGAGCATGGAGAGGCAGATAAAGTCACCTCCCTCCTGTCGAAGAAAGGAGCCTGTCCCACCAAGCTTGACAGCGAGGGCAAGTCTGCGTGAGTACTGGGAACTGAAGTTGCTCTCATTCCTATTTGATTTAGACGTTGACTGCTCTAATTGGGACTTCAGAAGTGTTTCTATAGAATTTCTAGACTGTTTTCTGCTATCCACTTGCATAAAAAATAGTTTGCATGATGTGGGTGTTTATACTCCATCTGACGGAGAGATTTGAGTTGTGGGTTTTTTTTTTTAGCATCCATTCATCAGGGTATTTATTTAGCAGTAGAAATTATAATCTAAACCTCACTTGAGCAAATTTAGTCCTTCATTCATCCCATCAACATTTAGTTTCATTGCATTTACATCAGTCTTCATTTTCCCTTATTTACCATAATAGGCACACAGATGTTCAGATGTGAATGCTTGATTTGTTTAGTCATCCGGTGTGTGATGCACATTTGAACCAACAATGTCTGTAAAACCTCCTGTAAAGAGAGAGCACAGCTTTTCTGACTTTTTCATTTAGCAACTTTGTGTTATGCTTTAGAAGTGACATAAAGAACAATTAAATATATGTTATACTAGTTCAAAGAACTTTGAATGCTTCGTTTCGTTGTCTTGGCAGAGATACTGTAAATACAATTTTTTTTATTGGAGCCTGAACCTGAATAATTACATGCTTGTGTCTACATTTTCGGGGGAAAATATACATGTTTTGAAATGACGTGGACAGATTTGTAGTGTTTGTAGGAATAACAGGAAGTTTAAATCCACCATAAAGGAATTTTCTTAACAAAATATTTTAACTAGAGTCATGGCCAAAAGTTTTGGCAGTGACATAAATTTGGTGTTTGGAAAAGTTTGCTGCTTCAGTTGTTGTGGTGTTAATTCACATTGTTTCTAGATTATTTGTATTTGGCCCTGGCACAAAATGACAATTATATCATCATCAGCACATGGGAAGGTGTGAACAAGTACTAGTCATAATTCTATCATTCTGGTTAGATTAGATAAAAGGAGATAAGTGCTTCTTGTGTTAGCAATGGTTTCCCCCAAATAAATGTAAATGTACTGTTAGAAAGATGTGCAGAATCATCGCTTTGCATCAAAATGGCCTCACATGCAAGGAAATTGCTGCAAAGAATATTGCATCTGAAAGGACCATTTACAGGATTGTCAAGAACTTCAAGGAGAGAGGTTCAACTGCAGTGAAGAAGGCTTCAGATGTCCCAGAGTGTCTGAATCGTGACACCATCAGGGCAGATCTTGCTCGATATTGGCAGCAGGTGGTAGAAGACTTTTGGACAACCGTCTGGTGTCAAGAAGGGCAGCAAAGAGGCCACTTCTCTCAAAAAAAAAACCATCAAGGACAGACTGAAATTCTGCAGGAAGTACAAGGATTGAACAGCAAAAGACTGGTGCAAAGATTATTAAAAATCTATTGTCCGGAGAAGAAAAGGTGAACGCTACCGTGAGTGATGAGTCCTGTGTCATGCCAACAGTAAAGCATCCTAAAACCATCCATGTGTGGGGTTGCTTTTCGTCCATGGGAGTGAGCTTTCTCACACTTCTGCCCAAAAACCACGGCCAGGAATAAAGAATTGTATCAAAACTTCCTGCTAGAGCAACTTCTACCAACGATTCAGGAGCAATTTGGTGATAAGTCATGCATTTTCCAGCATGATGGAGCACCATGTCACAAGGCAAGAGTGATAATGAAGTGGCTCTGAGTCTGAGATCATTACATTGAAATTTTGGATCCATGGCCAGGCAACTCCCTGGATCTTAATCCCATAAAGAACCTGTGGTCCATCCTCAAAAGGCAAGAACTAATAAGGCAAGAATGGATCACCATCAGTCAGGATTTGGCACAGAAGCTGATATCCAGCATGCCAGAGCGAATTGCAGAGGTCATGAAAGAGAAAGATCAACGCTGTAAATATTAATTCTTTGCATATATTGAATGTTTTTGCCAATTAAAGCCTTTCAAACGTATGAAATGCTTATAATTGTTTTCCAGTATACCATAGAAACATGAAAGAATTATCTACAAATACTGAAGCAGCCAACTTTATTGGCAGTGACATAAACAAAATTTGTGTCACTGCCAAAACTTTTGGTTATGTTTGCTAGGATTTTCTGAGTGATTTCTTGCTGGTCTTAGATTGAATGAATATAAAATTAAATGTTCAAACTGCACAACAAATGTATGGAAGATTTGCAAAATTCAAAATTCAGCTCAGCATGATTTGCAAATTCAGTTACAAACCCGATTCCAAAAAAGTTGGGATACTGTACAAATTGTGAATAAAAAAGGAATGCAATAATTTACAAATCTCATAAACTTATATTTTATTCACAATAGAATATAGATAACATATCAAATATTGAAAGTGAGACATTTTGAAATGTCATGCCAAATATTGGCTCATTTTGGATTTCATGAGAGCTACACATTCCAAAAAAATTGGGACAGGTAGCAATAAGAGACCGGAAAAGTTAAATGTACATATAAGGAACAGCTGGAGGACCAATTTGCAACTTATTAGGTCAATTGGCAACATGATTGGGTATAAAAAGAGCCTCTCAGAGTGGCAGTGTCTCTCAGGAGTCAAGATGGGCAGAGGATCACCAATTCCCCCAATGCTGCGGCGAAAAATAGTGGAGCAATATCAGAAAGGAGTTTCTCAGAGAAAAATTGCAAAGAGTTTGAAGTTATCATCATCTACAGTGCATAATATCATCCAAAGATTCAGAGAATCTGGAACAATCTCTGTGTGTAAGGGTCAAGGCCGGAAAACCATACTGGATGCCCGTGATCTTCGGGCCCTTAGACGGCACTGCATCACATACAGGAATGCTACTGTAATGGAAATCACAACATGGGCTCAGGAATACTTCCAGAAAACATTGTCGGTGAACACAATCCACCGTGCCATTCGCCGTTGCCGACTAAAACTCTATAAGTCAAAAAAGAAGCCATATCTAAACATGATCCAGAAGCGCAGGCGTTTTCTCTGGCTCATTTAAAATGGACTGTGGCAAAGTGGAAAACTGTGACGCCATGTCATCCGGACTAAAGAGGACAAGGACAACCCAAGTTGTTATCAGCGCTCAGTTCAGAAGCCTGCATCTCTGATGGTATGGGGTTGCATGAGTGCGTGTGGCATGGGCAGCTTACACATCTGGAAAGGCACCATCAATGCTGAAAGGTATATCCAAGTTCTAGAACAACATCTGCTCCCATCCAGACGTCGTCTCTTTCAGGGAAGACCTTGCGTTTTCCAACATGACAATGCCAGACCACATACTGCATCAATTACAACATCATGGCTGCGTAGAAGAAGGATACGGGTACTGAAATGGCCAGCCTGCAGTCCAGATCTTTCACCCATAGAAAACATTTGGCGCATCATAAAGAGGAAGATGCGACAAAGAAGACCTAAGACAGTTGAGCAACTAGAAGCCTGTATTAGACAAGAATGGGACAACATTCCTATTCCTAAACTTGAGCAACTTGTCTCCTCAGTCCCCAGACGTTTGCAGACTGTTATAAAAAGAAGAGGGGATGCCACACAGTGGTAAACATGGCCTTGTCCCAACTTTTTTGAGATGTGTTGATGCCATGAAATTTAAAATCAACTTATTTTTCCCTTAAAATGATACATTTTCTCAGTTTAAACATTTGATATGTCATCTATGTTGTATTCTGAATAAAATATTGAAATTTGAAACTTCCACATCATTGCATTCTGTTTTTATTCACAATTTGTACAGTGTCCCAACTTTTTTGGAATCGGGTTTGTATTTACATTTTCCTAGACTGTAAAAGACTTTCTAACAGAATGTGTCATGAAATGCATGAGAAGAATACTCTCTCTCAAGTTAGATGCAGTTAAATGTAATTATTAACACATATACGCAACCTTAAAAACATCAGCTATAAAGAAAGTATCAACATTCCTAGCAGCACAGCAGAGATGGATGAGTGATGAATGATGAGATGGATGAATGAGCTCCAGTGAATGCAGAGAGATGAGCTTGCTCTCTTCACTCTGCAAGTAATGAACTCAGACACTGCCGACCTGAATGAGTCTCCAGTGTCCAGCGTTAGGACGGCTTGAGCTGAAGCGCTCTCATAGGCTCACAATAAATCCTTATCTTCCTATTTGAGAAGTTCATTGTGTTTGAGTGCTTGCGCTCCAGAGGGTTCATGCGCCAGAGAGGCACATGTAGAACACAGAGCCTTCACAGTTCCAAACAGTCACAGTTGCCATGGAGATATAATTTCCTGATAATGGAGTCGGACATGAAATCAGTGCGATTTGGTAAAAATATGCTCTTGTGACCATGCCATTTACCTTGAAAAGGACTGCAAAAGAGCACTTGATAATATTAATTACAAAAACATGGGAGATATGCTGCAGCAAATGCGTTACCTCCAAATTTCAGGATTACTGAATCACCCCTATCTTGTGGAGAATGCGGAGTGACTGAACATTTAATTGACTTTTAATTAACATTTAATTAATTTTATTTTTTATTTTTATTAATTTTATTAATTTATTTTATTTTTATTTATCCTTTATTTTACCAGGAAATGTGGAAGTATGATAAAAGTCTACAGATGTATGGAGGCAATGTACCTAATAAAGCCTTAGCAGTAAACAGCAGCATGTGCATTTTTCTCCTCTGATACAAGGAGGGCCAACCAACCAGTTCATACAAAGTACAATGATGGGTATGTGTAGGAACACTAGTCTTAAATCGTATTGCAGCATGATATATACAATCAATTTTTTTTAGTGATAAGGATTCATAATTCCCTATATTTTAAAACTTTCTTTAGCAATAAAGTTTTTTCTTATTTTTCAAAGAAATAAGAATAAAGGTATAGTTTTGTCATCAATTTACTCACCTTTTATGTTGTAAGACTTTCTTTTGTGGGACTCAAAAGAAATTATTTTAAGAAATGTCTTTTTTTTTTTTTTGTCAATAGTAACCAAAACTTCTTCAAAATATCATCTTTTGTGTTCCGCAGAACAAAGTCATATAGGTGATGACTTGCTTTCTTCTGTGGAACAGAATTGTCATTTTAGTGTTAACTATCCCTTTATATTTTATTTTTCAGACCAATTAAAAACAACTATGATGTGTCATGTGTGTTGCTTTAATTCTACCAAAAACAGTGAAGTTTTTCCTGAACTGACCTTTAGCATTAGAGTGATGCACATTGTGCTTAAATATTTTTGCCATATTTTAATATTTAAAGTTCTTGGTTTGTTCATTTAAAGGTCAGAACCATGTAGCTGTCAGAGTGACATAATCATCAAGGTCATTATCAGGGCATCTTGCATAGCTTTAGTTGTTAGCTTTATTACTGCCCAAAAGAGAGATCCTAGTGCATCTTGATCCTTATCCTCCAGAAGAGTGTAATCAATTTCATATAGATTCATTTGTTTTTTTCTGAAGTTTGTCCTCTAAAGAGCCAATTAATGAAGAGATGGTAGATGTCAAAACAGTGGGATTGAATTGAAGCTATTTATTAAGTGACAGAGAGCACTGAACTTTTTAATCACAAGGAAAATTTTTTAACTTTTCTTCATTTTTCTGTGCCCTTAGGTCAGAGATTTCATGACTGATGAAGGATTTAAAGGAATAGTTCACTAAAACATGTTCAACATTTTGGGGTCTTTAACTTTTATTCAGAAAGGATGCATTAAAGTGATCAAAAGCGCTAAATCAAAAGTGACACTAAAGACATTTATACTATTACAAAAGATTCATATTATAAATAAATGCTTTTTTTTTCATTCATCAAACTTAAGTATAAGAAATATTTCCAGATCAGCATAGAATGATTTCTGAAGGATCATGTGACACTGAAGACTGGGGTAATGGCTGTTTACTTGAAAATACAGCTTTGCCATCACAGGAATAAATTACTTTTTAAAATATATTAAAATAAAGACGCCATTTTAAATTGTAATATTTTTAAATGTAATATTTCACAATATTGCTGTTTGATAAATTTCACAATATTTCCTGTATTTTTGATCAAATAAATGCAGCCTTGGTGAGCATGAGAAACATCTTTCAGAAACATAATAAACAGTAGTTTGTATGCATATGCTCATTTGGGGTGAAAACATTTTTTTTTTTTTTTTTTTTGGTAAGAAGAAAATTACCTTGTGTTCATGGGTCCTAATAAAAGTTTTGAGGATGGACAATTCTTGAAGCTTAGTGTATTTTGACAACAATGTTAATTGCTGTCTTTGTGCTCGACTTGCTACAGAATGAAACTGATTGATCTAGTGTCACTCATTCACACTAGAGTGCTTTACAATTGCCTTAGGACAAGCATATATGCAGAGCATGCAGGCATTGACCTACCTTTTGAATTAAAGAGCCCTCTATTTACTGCATGTAGGTTTCAGAAAAGTTATACATGGCATAAAAACTGGCCAAATGTGAATGACATGTTAATGTTAAGTGCAGGGTTTAACGTTTTCCGGCACCGTGCCGGATCTCCGGCGTGCGGTGTTTGGCTGCGGAAAAAAACAAAACGTGTTGATATCACGTTCGAGTTCATGAGTTCGCCTACCAATGGTTTGAGAGGAACACAGCTTTCACTCGTAACCAAACTAACATAACCAATCAGAAGTAGAGCAGGGCGGGTCTTGGAAAAGATCCAGCCGTAACCAGTGTTGCCAGATTGGGCGGGTTTTGAATTTGATTGTGCGGGTAAAAATCGCTTGGGTGGGTGGACAAAATTTGGGCTGGTTTGAGGTCAGTTCGGCGGTTTTCAAAAATCTAAATTTTATAGTCTAATTTTGTTCGGTTATTGGTTAATAAACAAAACTCAAGTGTGCATGAATTCGATAAAATCAGTCATCATGACACACACAGGACCACGCAGAGTCAGCTGGCGTAGGTGTTGACGTCGCCGACGAGCACGCAGTTTCAGCCAATCAGCGATCAGCAGGCAGACGCGTTCATTCATGACTGACAGGTTTTTAGCGCGATAACTCGTAGCTGTATATAAGTGATCGCTATGCTAAAGTGGCTTAAATATACAGTAAGTTGTATCTACAGTAAAGAGTGGGAGAGTGATCCAACGTGGATTACACCTGTGGTGAAAGATGACTCGAAGGCTCTTTATAAATATAACCATCTCTGAGAGCACAGTTGAATGACTTGAATTGAAATTGAATATGGGACTATATGGCTCCTGTCCATCATCATGTGAACACTGATCAGGACATCTGCAAGTTTTAAACCATCTAGACTGCGCTCTACTCGTCCCTGACAGCTGCTGAAAGAGGTAACGATAAACGATTAATCAGTTTTGACTGTGCTAAGTGCGTTATGTTCTATGTACTTCACGACGTAACGTTACTATAGTTCTGTCAAAGCGCAACACAAAGGTAAGCGCATCGTTATTTTTTTGTTGGCGGATTATCGTACAGTATCAACGAATGATGCATGTTGGCAGTGGTGTATTAACGTGTATGAAATGCCTGCTAATTACGTTGTTTTTTCCGATCTCTTATATTGGTACTTTTTGCACTTAAATTGGCTTATTCTTACTGTTGACATTGAAAATTGTTTTTCTGAGGGTTAAGTCAATTAATTTCTTGATTGCCGTTTTGACAGTTTCCACCTGGACATTTTAGTCATATTTGCTAGTTCTCTTTAATGTATTTGCAAATACATGAGTGAACATAGTCGGCAGGATGGAAGGTAAATTTACGAAGCCTGGGGAAGACGTCCTAATTGATAAAGGACTTAAAAATAAATGCCGCTGGGCGTGGATAGAAGAAATAGGCAGAGACGGCAAGCCTTTTGGTTGCTGGTGTAAGAAATGAAAAGAACCAGGTCCTTGCTTGTGTGTGTTGTGAGAAAGCTAATTTATGCATCCAGCGGTAAAGAAGTGCTACCACGTCACGAATTAGACCCCGGTCATAGAACAGCTGTCCGCGCTCTCCAACACACAACACGATTACCGGGAGCAACAACCACAGCTGACGTATCACTTTAATGTTTTTGTTGTATTTTCTGTTTTGTATTTATTTCCCATTGTTTAAGTTGCCAGTTCTTGGAGCACTTTAATGTTTTTGTTGTTAATTAAACTGAACTGTAGTTTTCTGTAGTAAACTGTCTTTATATTTCCTATTTTATATTCATTCCCTAGTAAATAATTAAACATTATTTCTTTTGAACAAAACAAATTCAAAAATTTCAGGTTTTAGATTGTAGGTCATCTTGTACCCTGTCAAGGACAAAGCTAACCAGCAAAACTTGATATCAAAAGCATCCTAAATGTTACATGTGTTTGCACCATATTGTAGTGATTAACCTGTCTTGGTATTGCTGTTTCAAATAGCCCACCATAATATGTAGTCTGAGCCTGTCAATGCAATGGCAGATACATTACTAGTTAGTTTCAAGGAAAATCATTTTCAAATACTGTTGTTTTTTCTTTTGTTTGCCAAATAACCGTATTTGTCCACCCCCGGAAAAAAGTTCAGGCGCAGGATTTTTTTTTTGCTTTAACCCCTGTAAGTGTTAATGACACTTTTTCCCCCCTTTCTTTCTCAGTCTGCATGTAGCAGCCACACAAGGCCAAGCTGAGTGCCTTGCTGTCATCCTGGCTCACGGGGCTGATGTTTCTCTGCAGGACGCTTCAGGTTGGTTACAACTGAACTGCACATCAACATGTTTTCTTGCATTACTTTTATGTTACGTCAGTAATGCATAATGAATAAAACTATGTAAATAACAAGCCTTGTTTTCTCCTTTTAACATCAGGGTTTACTGCTTTACACCTTGCTGCCAAAAACAACCATCCTGAGTGTGCCAAAAAGTTGCTTCAGGTAATATTTTCAGTTGATTGTGTATTATAGACTGAGAGTTTGATGTACACACAGATGGAGCGAATGCTAATGGGAACAACAGCCATTTCCGTTGCCACGCTATGTGTGCCAACTAAACAAAGGGAGCATGTTTTGTTCCTGCAGTTTCGTAAACTAGCAAATCCCACAGCCTCCCTCTGTGATCTTGGAGAGTGTTGCATGTTTGGATCTGTGTGTGGGCAGGTTGGCATGTTCGAAGACTCCCCTCGGTTTGCTGAAGCACCTTCTCTAGCGTCTCTTTTATCATCATGGGCGACTCATTCACCACTCCATGTGATTCTACTAGAGCTGCACAGATCTAAAATATCCAGAGCCTGTCAGCTCTGTTCACTAAAAGAGTCTTCAATATTAGCAGTTTAACACTGCACCAGAAATTGTATTCGCACAGTAAAAGTGATAAATCTCCCCCCAAAAAGATTTGAAAATGGTGAGACAGACTTAAAAATGTCATTTAATTGGATAATTTTTTTGTCAATGTTTTGGATGAAAAGTGTGATTGTCTTTTTAAAAAAAATACATACCCCTTTATTTATCTAATTGATACATTCATAAATATTTAAAGTGTTCAGATACTTTTTCTTACTTTTGAACACTGTGGCTTCAGAGCAGCATATCATCGTATTTTACAGGACCTTCACAAAAAATTCTAGAAATATTACTACTGAGAATGGGACTACACAAGCGATGTGAGGCATATAGCTATTGCGTTTTGTGATTATTATGTGAGTTTATAAATAAGTGTTTTGGCACACCTGGCCGAGTGGCGCTATGCATTGTTTAAAAAACGGCTTTTAATTCTGGCTTTTAAACGTTTTTTTTTTATCTAATGCAATGACATCTTAAACACCTTAAAGGCACAGTATGTAAGTTTCACCGCTAGAGGTCACTTTTTCAAAACAATAACAAAGGCGTAGCTTGATGACGCCGTGAATGAATCCTGGGAGTTGTCATCTTCACCTCCACAGCCGATGAAAAGCAATCCGACGAGACTCAGGCAGAAATCATGTTCATGGGTGAGCTAATGTATTAAACTTTTATTAACGTTGCTGTGGTATGAAGCAGAGTGGGGCTGAGAGCCCGGGACATTTTACATCCCTGTTTTAATGCTTATATTCTGCAGTCGTCCGCTGGCACTCCTTTTGCTTTGTTGTTAATGATTAAATAATAATGTTGTTTTTATGATTACAGTTACAATTAAAGTTACATTTAACATCTGCCTCCTTCCCTGAACTTGATCTTTGTTACAGTTATGTTTGATCACATTATTTTATTTCATTCTAATTAAACAGCCACAACTGCTGGTTTACTACTCATACAGGTCAATTTATTTGACTAAAATTGTGCGGTAACGCAGTGCTGTTTTACTTGGTCAAAATCATATTAAAATACATTTGAGTGCGTTGAAAGTTATGTTATAAATTGTGCATTCGCTCGGTGACTGGTATGAGACACTTGTTGCACACTGCAGTAAGCTTGATCTATATTAGAATATAATATTAATAAAAGCTGGATGACTTGTGTTGGTAAATGGCATGCAATTCATTTTAAAATATTGTATGGTGGAGAAAATGCTGTTAGCCACTTGATAAGTGTTGCACTGCACACTCAGACCCCACTTCGGACCGCTATGCCGTCCGAGTCGGGTCCCTGCACTCCGCTGCGCTGCCCCGCTGCGGGTACGTCTGTGGTGCCGTTAGTCCCGCTTGCACGGTCGCTGGGAGCCTGGTTAGCGCTCCCCAGCCCGTCTTGCTGGCTCATCCGTACTATCAGACTCGGCTATGCGATTCAGTTTGCCCGGCGTCCCCCCAAGTTCAGGGGCATTCACTTCACCTCCGTGCCGAAGGAGAACGCCCCCGTGCTCCGGGCGGAGATCGCAGTCCTACTGGCGAAGGACGCGATAGAGCCGGTCCCTCCAGCCGATATGAAGACGGGCTTCTACAGCCCGTGCTTCATTGTACCCAAGAAAGGCGGCGGGTTACGGCCAATCTTGGACCTGCGGTTCTTGAATCGGTCCCTTCACAGGCTGCCATTCAGAATGCTAACGCAGAAACGCATCTTCAGGTGCATCCATCCCCAAGATTGGTTTGCAGCAATCGACCTGAAGGACGCGTACTTTCATGTCTTGATTCTCCCTCGACACAGACCGATCCTACGGTTTGCGTTCGAGGGACGGGCATATCAGTACCTGGTCTTACCCTTCGGGCTGTCCCTGTCGGCCCGTGTCTTCACGAAAGTCGCGGAGGCGGCCATTGCTCCCATGAGAGAGCGTGGGGTTCGCCTCCTCAACTATCTCGACGACTGGCTGATTCTTGCGCAGTCGTGGGAGCAGTTGTGTGAACACAGGGACATGGTGCTCCGTCACCTCAGCCAGTTGGGACTTCGGGACAACTGGGAGAAGAGCAAACTCTGCCCCGTGCAGAGGATCTCTTTTCTCGGTATGGAGCTGGACTCGGTCGTCTGACAGTGCGACTCACCGAGGAGCGCGTCCAGTCGGTGTTGAACTGCTTGAATTCGTTCAAATGCAGGACAGCGGTACCACTGAAACATTTTCAGAGGCTCCTGGGGCATATGGCATCCGCAGCCGCAGTGACGCCGCTCGGATTGCTTCATATGAGACCATTTCAACACTGGCTACACAACCAAGTCCCGAGATGGGCGTAGCAGAGCGGCTCACTCCGTGTCTCAGTTACACCGAGGTGCCGCCAAACCTTCAGCCCGTGGTCGGACCCTTCGTTTCTACGGGCAGGAGTTCCCCTAGAACAAGTGTCCAGGCATGCTGTTGTCTCCACGGATGCCTCATTCACCGGCTGGGGGGCCACGTACAACGGGCTTGCAGTTTCGGGTCTGTGGATGGGGCCTCAACTGCAATGGCATATCAATTGCCTGGAGTTGTTAACAGTTCGTCTTGAGCTGGGCCGCCTCAAAGGGCCGCTACGAGGCAAGCACGTTCTGGTCCGTTCGGACAACACTGCGGCCGTTGCGTACATCAGCAAACAGGGTGGTCTATGCTCCCGTTGCATGTCACAACTCGCCCGCCATCTCCTCTTATGGAGTCAGAAGCATCTGAGGTCGCTTCGTGCCATTCACATTCCGGGCCAGCTCAATCGTGCAGCCGACGAGCTCTCACGACAGCCAGTGCTCCCGGGAGAGTGGAGACATACCCAGGTGCTCCAGCTGATCTGGAGTCGCTTCGGGACCGCACAGGTAGACCTGTTTGCCGCCCTCATGTCTCACTGCCAGTTGTTTTACTCCCTGACCGAGGGGACCCTCGGCTCGGATGCTCTGGCGCAACTGGGCTCCTCAGTGAAAAACAAATGTGCGCTGCATCCGCTTCCTGTTTATACCCGCGGTGCGGGGTGGAGCACGAGATGCAAATCTCGCACGCCAGTGGCCATTGGCCTGTTCTCTATACACTCGAATCTGATAGGGGCTCCCAGAAGAGATCCCAATTCGTCGGTGACGTCCGACGTACGTCTCCGTTCCCTCCTTCAGGGAACGAGGGTTACCATACGTAACCGAGACGTTTTACAATATATTAAAATAGGAAACAGTTATTTTGAATTGTAGTAATATTTCACAATATTACTTTTTACTATTTAGTTTTACTGTACAGTATTTTTTGATCAAATAAATGCAGCATAAGATGAGCATAAGACATTTCTTTCAGAAACATTTTAAAAAAATGGTACCAACCTTAAATGTGTTCTACAAGTGAAAAATTAGACGTTTCGAATGGTGTCTTTTCACTGTTGAAAACCTTGCAAATATATTCCCCTTCACAAAAAAGTAATTGGTTTATCTAGACATACAAGACAAGTTATTTAAGGATTTAAAAGGGACATATGGAATCTCGTTTACATAATAGTAGCAGAATATATTTGAGGGTTAATAGCTGGCAGTCAGTGATCATATTTAATGGACATCCACATTAGGCACATTTTTAGTCTGATTGGCTGCTGCAGCCAGGTTTAATATATTACGCCTCTCCTTGGATGATTCCTGTCAAATAAATGCCTTGTGCCTGTTCATTCATGAACACTGGCCTGACATGCTGCTAAAAGTTTAATAGGAACACAAATCATTAACTCGCACCAAAAAAAAACTGCTTGGTGAAAGTGTAGCTGTTTTGATTGAAAGGTCGTAATTGGTGTCTAGCAGTGCCTTCGGGTAGAACATGTCATGGTGGTTTTAGATAATGTGTTTGAAGCAATAATCTAATGTTCTTCATTCTACAGACTAAGTGTGTGGTGGATGCACCTGACAGCTCAGGGAAGATGGCTCTTCATCACGCAGGTGAGGTGAAAATTTTTCTGCTTACTTGAATACTTCTCAACTCAGAGAGAAGCCCTTCAAAGACAAGCAACAGGCTTTATCTTCAGTATGTCTTGTTTTCTTTCATTTATTGTTGGTTTATTGATTTTGTTCTCAGTTTGTTCAGAATGACATGTTATTGTGGACCATTTGCTCCAAATTGCCAGGCAGCGAGGGCAACCCCAAAGAAAATCATGTTTTTATTTGTGGATAGACACTTTGTTAAAAAAATGGCTCCCTAGCAAATAAAAAAAAGCTACCTTGTCCTTTTTAGTCTGTGTAGAAGATAGTAAAGAAAAAACTGACAGTGTGTTGGCTGTTAATTGAGCCTTTTTAGTCAGCTGTGAGGGAATGAACTGGGGTGGGATTGGCCACGAAGAGTAAGGAGCTTTCAGCCACCTGGAGGTCAGAAGTCTGCTGACAGGATGCCATTTATCCTGCAGAGACAAAAAAGAAGCAAAACATGGTTTCATACAGACTACAAAGCAGATAAACTGATTAGAGGGTGCATTTATGACCGTCCACTGCTTGAGAATAATGGCCGTGATTGGTTGAGAAACAGGACACAGTGTGATTTTTAAAGGGGGCACTAATAATTGTTGGGGAATAGGTGGTGTTACACACTATAAGCCTAGTTTTGGTCTCTGTGGGAAAGTTTGAAGTGTTCATAGTAATTACTCTTTAAGGAGTTTGTTGGCATGCTGTTAAACCCTTGTTTGTGTCTCTGTGGGGGTAAAGAACTGCTTCTTATTATCTGATCTCTCTTTTTCTCTCTCTCTCTCTCTCCCATAGCTGCCAGCGGAAACACTGTGATAGTTCAGCTTCTGTGCGAGCACAAGTGTCACGTCAATCTTAAGGACTCGGTATGTATGAGTCTTATAAGAGCTATCTTAACTGCTGGGAAAATGGTCTTTCTGTCTTTCTCTGCATGTGTTTTGCTGCATCTCAGAGCTGCCTGTGGTCTACCTCAAACATGCACATTGTCAAGCACAACTCCTCAAAGACTCTGTTCTCTGTGGGTTTGAATCCGTGTTCGGCTGCATTGATTAAAATCCCCATGGCACACTTGAGGTCACTGTTACTGGGAGATTGCCTGTCCAAGGTTGTTTTTTACTTTTTCTTCTACATTGAGTTTTCTTTTATTCCTTCAAGAGTCTCACAGTGCTTCTTTTAAATGGATTCTGTCTGGTTGATGACAAGAGCGCTGACTAGCTGTACAGCAATAACTTGTATTCTGTACTTGCAGGTAGTAAGGGATTTTTTTTCTTTTGTAACTCAGTCTACTACAAATATGTCTGGCATCTTTTGGTATAATAAACATTTAGATTACCATAAAATATTATATTCAGGGAGTTTGAATTTATTACAAAATATCAGTGTTTAATAATATTTTTTAAATGATTTATACATTATAAATATGAATTAATATTTAATATATTGGCTCATATTAAATTGAAACTGAAAGAATGTGTGTGAGTCTATATACATAATATGTGGTTTGTTAGTGTTAGCATCTGCCTAGCTTCATGTTAATGTTTAACCATCATCCTAGAGATAATTTAGATATAGTGTTAAATAATTAAAAGGCTTAACAACTTGAGATAACTCAAGAAAAATATTGGCACATCCAAAATGATGTATACCATTTTGTTAAAGGTTTTTGTAAAGTTAAACGATCACACTACTAAAACTCAAGGTATTTATCCATTGCCCATCACACTGACCTTACTTACTCCTCAGTGTCGGAAATTCATTAATATGCATCTGCATAATCTGGGTATCTTTAAGAAGTAAACAAACAAATCATTCTTATTCAGCATTCATTGGGTGGATTGAGCTGTCCCTGTAGTGTCTGTTCTAATTCAGAAATAAATCCACAATTATTCACAGTTATTCTTTAATAGTAGCGTTTTCTGTTAAGACCCACAGCGCTTTTATCCCAGAGATTAGACTGACTGCAGTGAAAGATGAACGACCCTGACGCAACTCAAGAGAAATATTTCATGCTAATAATGCATCAAATTGAGGTGTTCTGTCAGGGGAGACCGCTGGAAGAAAGAGGCAACGGCTAATCAACCTGTATTAAGTAGGGCTGTCAAGTGATTACATTTATTAAAAATCTGATTAATTACATGGTGCCGATTAATTAATCTATGAAATTACCCCCAATAGATCATTTAAATTCATTATTGTGTTAAAAGAGAAAAGCATTAAATAGACATTACAAAAAGTAGCTTTAGAAAGAAATATTTTATTTGATTCAACATAGAGTTTATTACACATAAACCTTTAGGCTGCAAGGCCAATTATTTTTTTTCAGACGCTGCATCTGAATTGGTATTTAGATATATTTTACAGGCCAAAACAGTTTGGTTACTAATATTTTTCAATATATATTCTTTTGTGTTACGCAAAAGAAAAACGACATGAGGATGAGTAAATGTAAATAAACAGAATTTTCATTTTTGGGCAAACTATCCCCAAAATATGAAATTATTTTCTTAAATAAAGTGATGCTCTAAATTAGAAACTAAAACTGCCAGTAGGTTGTGGTAAATGTTAAATGACCTAAGTCATCGAGTCATTCATTCATTCAATTCTTTCAAACGGCTGATTTATTCAGGAATTAAGTAAATGGCTCTCTTTATGACTGGCCGATTGAATCATTGGTTCACCCAATTGATTTGCTCAATATGCAAATTCATTCAGAAACTGACGCTGATTTGAAGTGGCGATGCGCAGATCAAATACACCGTGTATGACATCAAAGTACAGCAAGAGTGATTCAAAAGCATACAGAGCCGCCGCCTGCTCTCTAATCACTCTTGCGGTACCTACTTTGTTGCTCAGAGATGCACAACAGTTCTGCTGTGGCTAATTATTTATAATGAGCTGCTTTGTTATCAAGCATAACTTCCTTTAAAGTCTAATTTTGCAGGTAGCAGAACAGGATTCATATTTTTATATTTTTGCATTGTGCATAAAAAGGTCCCAAACCTCTTTTACATATATCAAAAGCATGTCTTTTTCATAAACTTTGACTTAACCACTGTGCCTATCTGCTAGATAAACAGCCTTTGTCTACCATGCTACATTATCACCTATTCTCTAATCCACACGTCTCAATTGTCATAATGTCAGCATGCAGCTCAGATGAAATGAACAATTTTTTTTCTCTTTTCAAGCTGTATATTACTCAGAGACAGAGGGCCGGTGTGGGAGGCAACAAACCCTCAAGCTGTGACTCTCTCATTTAGACAACCATGACTAAAGAGCTTCAGCAGTCAGAAATAAGAACGAAAGAGAGAGTCAGAGTAGATGTGAATCAGAGGCTGCTTCTGCTTACGGTCACTGATTATCCACCGTCCTCATCCTCTGAGGCAAGCTTGGCACATTCATGCCCACTCAGCTCATTGCTTTGAACATTGCGGAAATACCTGCTTTCGCTGCTAAATTATTAAGCGTAGCCCAACTCTTGTCCCAATAGCATTCTGGGCTCAAGCACAAATAATTGAGCTTTGATGCCCACTCAGAAAACACTGGGCCTAATTTTCAAAATGTAGACTGTTAGTAATGAGTCCAGTGATGTGTGCCTTTTTTCTTTTTTTAATTTAAACTCATCTTGGAGTTTGCCTTTGAGCTGGAAAATGGATGGAAAACCTTCATCCACCAACAGCTTAGCAAAAGCCACTCTGTCTAATTTAGAAAACTCACACCTGGTACTTTTCTTCTTATTTTACCTTGTAGCATATGGGATGCTCATACCCTCAGGAGCATATGATATGCAGTATGTGCAGTTTTATAATTTACAGTGCAGAAATATATTTAGGATACAGAATAACAGGATAGTTCAACCAAAAATTACAGTTCTGTTATCATTTACTGTTTCTCATGTCATTGCGAACCCATTTGACTTAATTTTGAAGGCTGTTTTTCATGTGGCTTTAATTAACAGGACCTGACGCACACACAAAAATTGCCTTGCTTGTTTTGTGTTTCACAGAGGAAACAAAGTCTTTCGGGTTTGAAATGACAATAATTTTCATTTTTGGATGAACTATCCCTTTAATAAGTTTAAACATTGTCAGACAAAATGTGCAAAAAATTTTTTACCTGTAGGGGATATCAACTTGTCTTAACCCTTAAATGCATTAATGTTTTGCCAATCATTTTTACATATTCGGGTCTTTAGTGACCCAGATCTATATCTAACACAGATTGATCTCTACCTGTATTGGTAATATAAAACTCTCCTGATATTAGAGTAACAATTACAGAAGAATAAAATGAAGCCCATTTTGTTACCTTTTGGAGCGTGGAAGGGTTCAGTTTGAGCAGATGTTTTATCATCACTGTCCTCGTCAGAGCTCATTTCCCAGTACATTCAGCATCTGGCTCATATTCGCCATCTCAAACCTATTCCCAAAATATAATTTTCAACATCTTCAAAATTAGTATTTTGATCGCTGGCAGCTTCTTCACCAGATCCACCAAGTGACAGTGACACTAATATTTGATTGCGTTCAGTACTTGCTCTGCAGTAAATCGCTGAGCCATTTCAAGTTTTGCTGATGATACCTATTCTTTTGTTTTCTGCCTGTGGTAACTATGAGTATAATGTCACTTCATCATTGTGCATCAGACATTGCCACCTTTTGGAATAAAGGTGAATTGCACTTATTCAGTCATCAAAGATTCGATTATTGTTGTGCAGAAAAAATATAGTGTCTATTTACACCAAGTGAAAATAGCAAGCCTTGTTGGCAAGCGCTATTCATACTAGCTCTGCCCAACAAGATTAAAAAAGACGCGTGTTTCCCAACATCTTCAGTGGCGTAGTCAGTAGAGCGTAAGGCTCATGGAACTAGGTTTTGACGCGATCGACCCGGGTTCAAATCCACCTTTTGCTGAGCTTGCTCTTCTCCCTTTTCCCATCACATATCACATCGGAAAGGCATTTACTTTAAAAATTAAGAAAATGTTCTAAAATTTGGAAATAAAGTGCCTAACAAAATGTTTAATAATAATAATAAGAGTATTTATTAGGGAAGGGTTAGGGGTAGGTGTAGGGCTTTTATTGTCCCATTAAGGTGGCATCCATTTAAGAATTTTAATAAATATATAAATTTACACTCTGTTATTATTGCATCCTGTTAATGTACAACAATACTGAGGTGCAAATAGTATGTATCTTCCAAAATAAAGTATAAATAGCATCTAATTACTATTTACACATATTGCAAAGAACTGCTACTTTTAGATGGTGTAAATAGAATACATCACTATTTTAACTTAGTGTAAATAGCACCTACAGCTATGTTTAAAATATACTTACACTGTTACACACCTCGGGTTGTTAGCGACCCTATGCAGTTTTTACAGAAAATTAATGGGAAAACATGCATTCTTTTATAATTTTTTTCTTTTTATATTGTTTATAATGAATTGATTGAGGAATAATAAGAAGGTTGATGTCTAAGTTTAAAAAATGAATGAGGTGGAGGGTAGTGAATGACGTCCCAGGTCACTAAAGACCCAAGGTATGCATTTAAGGGTTAAGGGAAAAAATTTGTACCTTATCTACCCCTAAAAGTGCATATTAGTACATTAGAGTAGTGATATGTAGCCTTAAGGTACTTCTATTCGACTTTTAGGGGTAAATATTGTACAAAAATATCTCTTAGAGGGTATTGCCGAAGTGACAAGCTGTTGTACCTCTAAAGGTACAGTTTTTGCATTTTTCCTTTTATGATTGCAACAGCTTAAGATTTCCTAGCTGGAAGAAATTAATATTGCGGATATTTACAAGCTTTCTCAACACCTTATAAAATGGTTCGTTATATACGTTTTCTCAACCTGTTTTACATTAATACTGATGAATGTATACTTCTTATGTAAACAAACCAATCAATTCTGCTACAATTATGCTAATGTTTTTATTATAGTGACTCAGCCATTGCAAAATTGGCACAGTTGTAAATGCCCATGAGGTATATGTTGTAAGCAAACTTTCTCCACAGCAGCCTTGTGCTGTGTTTATCAGTGCTGTATGCAGTTATAACTAATTGGGATTGATGTGGTTTGCTGTGTGAAGAAGAGAAATGGTTGTAATCAAATTGAAGGCCTTGTGAAATTATGTGTTTTATGTGTTCACTACAATTTGCCTAGAAAATGTCAATTAACTTTAAAGGTCGCTCCTAGAATGTACAAAAAAATCAGCTTGATGGGATGTGTAATAGCTAAAAAAAAATAGGCAATTATTTTCTATTTTATCACTCAAATATTGGGCATACAGATGTTCCTGTTAGCATAAACTGTAGTTATAACATTCCCTGACCCGTTGGGCTGAGTGCTGACCTTCCAGATGTCTTAAATGTTAGCTTGTTAAGTTTAATTTGCTCCTGGCTCTTCAATGCATGCCAGGGTAGAAACAAGCCAGCACATAGGATTGTATTTAATCATTTCATTTTCTCTGCTTGATGCCATATGAGCTCAAATCATCCCCTGGACTGCTATGACTAAGCATTTGCCAGTTAAGATGCAAAATGAAAAGCAGCTAAAGAGGTATTTAAACCTTTTTTTGTATACTACAAACATGCACAAGCTTTAAGATCTTATGCATAATGGTTGTGTCTGTACCATAAATTAGCATCAACACAGTCTCTGTTTCCTCACACCACACACACCCAAGGAAAAACCGCACCATGTTGTGAGCTCCCACAGAAAGTCTAGATCTGCACCTCTTGCTTCCTGAAAAATTTAGGATTAATTCTCTTGGATGTTTTTCTTTATAAATTATTCAAATATAGCATAACGTCAGCAGAATTGAAAACATTGCTGTATAGTTTACAATGTTTTGCATGCACAGGCTCTTTTTTTGTTGTTGTTGTAGTAGTTTTAACTGAGAAAACCTAAATGCATTGGTGCAGTGCTGTACAAAGTCATGGTGTAATTTTCAGGGTGCAGCTCATATTCAACCTCGTCACCCTAAATGTGCTTTTGATGAGGTGTCAGGTTCTCTTGCTCTGGAATAATTGGCAGAACCCTCTGTCACCTCTGGGGTCACTGGCAGGAGGCGTTGAGCTTAGTGAGAGGATTGTTTGCCCGTAGACATTTGGAAAAGAAGGGGGAAAAGTGCATGTACTTTGATATCATGTAGAGTTTAATGCATCAGGTTTTATGTATGTTAATATTTGTTGTCCGAAGCTCTATTACATTTTGATGATAATTCAGTGTCTTCACTGTCTCGCTGTTTGGTGCCAGTTCTGTCTAATGTACTGTCTATTCCTATAACGTAGCCTCTTAACATGTAAAGGATGGTATTTGAAGGAAAATGATGTTGACTTAAAGCTCTTTTTCCATTTAGGACGGCTTGACGCCCCTGCTTTTGTCAGCTAGACATGCACACACAGAGGTCTGCCGGAGTTTATTGGACTGGGGTGCTGACATCAACGCTAGAGACAAAAATGGCAGGTATGTTTCTGGTCATCAGTCATAATATTGAGACTGCTGATAAGAAAAGTTTTTCAATTTAAACATTATGCCCTGCTATTCTAAAGTGTCAAGTGAGCTGAATAAACTAAATTGGGATGCTAACAGAGCAACTAAACTGTGCATAACATAATCCATTTTAAGACAGAACACACTACCATTCAAAAGTTTGGGATTCGATACGATTTTTTTAACCTTTTATGCTCACCAAGGCTGATTTTGTTTGATGAAAAATACAGTAAAAATAGTAATATTATGGAATATTATTACATTTTTCTATTTTAATATACTGTATATTAATAAATATGTGATGTCAAAGCTGAATTTTCTTTCAGTCTTTCAGAATATTTTAGAAATCATTCTAATATGCTGATTTGGTGCTCAAGAAACACATTTTTTTCAGGATGAATAGAACGTCCAAAAGAACAGCATTTGTTTTATTTCATTTGAAATAGAAATCTTTTGTAATAATATAAATGTCTTTACTGTCACTTTTGATCAATTTAATGTGTACTTGCTAAATAAAAGTATTAATCTGTTCAGAACCGCAGTGATGTTGGCCAGTGAGAGCAGCTGTCCGGCCGCTGTCGAGCTGCTGGTGCAGAGGGGAGCTGACCTGCACATGGTGGACTCGCTCGGCCACGACGTGCTCCATTATGCTAAACTGTCGGGCAGCAGCGAGGTCCGAACCGTTCTCAACACAACCCTCCACAGACAGCAGTCGGAGTCAGGTAATTTAAAAGTGAATGTCAGTGTGATGCCAATTTACACAATTTAGCTGTGAAATTGTCATTTCAGATTATGATTAAAATTCCATTGGTCATACTTTACAGGTATATTCCTGTCACCATGAAATCAAAATTTACAATTCTTATTTTTTATGGAGTATTATTGCAGTATTTGCTATAAATAATATATCTGTGCACATCATTTTTTTTTTTTAATTCATGTGCCCTCATAATCTTTAATCAAAATACCTTCCCCTCCCTCTTGCAACGACATCTCCTCTCTTCGCTGATGATGTGTTTACTGGCGTTTACTCAACCCTACATTTTTTGCCGTTTCACTCGAATATACATCACAATAGGGAATAAAAGACTAACATAACTATCCATTTCATGACAACTTTAATTCTAGTTCTGAATAATACTAATGAAGTACATGTATTTGCCATCTAATAGTTTTTTGGAGCTGCTTATATTTCCACATAGTTATTGCTATTACTTTTACTAGCATGTAATATGAGTATTATAATGTAAAGTGTTGCTGTTCTATAATAACCAAATGATCTTCCACTCAAAACTGAAGAACGTTTACTGTTGCAAGAACTGTTGTTTGCTTAAGCAATTTCACACAAGCTAGAATGCTGTTGTACTGAATGTCACATCAGTGCAGCTGTGATTTTGGCTGTAAGCGCGAGGCAGCTGTTGTTGAATGTAAAATATACACTGGGATACAGTGAGGAAAGCCTGAGGGCCGAAATGTCAGGTTTTTTTCCCCCAATGGCATTTAATAAAATAAATCAGTTAATATTATTTGTGTGCGTATCATCATCTTGAATGTTAAAATTCTTTTAAAAGTAACTCGTGTTTTCTTTTCTGTCCTCAAGTTGCTCACAGTTTATTGGCTCAACATTGCCATCTAGTGGCTTTTTTTTTTTTTAAACCTCTTGCTTTCACATGTCCAACTTTTTGCAAAATTTCTCAGATATGTTTGATGAATTCATGAAAAAAGGAAAGATTAAGACAGCATAACTAATGTTAGCACCAGGCAATGACATGCCATTTTCATTTTCCCCTCATAACCACACTCCATGTTTTCCCCTCCTGTATCTTTGCATGAGCAGATAAGAGTTCGACGAGCACCCCTCAGGTAAGCATTTTCATTTCATTCATTTTCATCCCCTCAGACTTTGATGGTATTCCTCATTTTCTGATTGACAGAACCTGCAAAGTTTCTCCATAGACAATTCAAATTCACATTTTAACTGAATGCTTAGTTCACTAGGAACAGTAGTGTCAGCCTCAAGCCAGGAGTTTTGATTGGATATTCCTTTATTTTTACATTTGACAAACATTCCCAAAATGCACTTTTAGAAACCTGCACTGGCATTTGCCTCACCCTGTAGTGATAGTCTTCTTTTCCCAAACTAAGTGTGCAGTGTTTATTTCACTAACCACTTAAACACTTTACTTCGTCTTCCTCTCTCTCTCTCTCTCTCTCTCTCTCTCTCTCTCTCTCTCTCTCTCTCTCTCTCTCTCTCTCTCTCTTTGCCACTCTCCTTATCACGCTACACAATCTCAGCATGGTCAAAAGTTAAATGAGGACAGAAGCTCCACTCCCAAAAAGAGAAAAGCACCTCCTCCTCCCATTAGCCCAATCCAGGTAAAGGCACACAGTGCTGAATCTGTAATCGGTAATGATCTCTGCACTTTCTAAAAGCTTTGGAAGCAATTCTTTATGTAATTACTTCTGAATATTCAGCTGATAACTATTTTTCTGTATCCATATTGACTCTTACTGTCTCTAAGCTTAGCCTCACTTTTACACTTTCCTTTGTCTTATTTTTCAGTCAACTGGTATAATCTCACCACCGTATTTTACTCCAACTGATACTCCTTTGTCCAGCAAAAGTGATTCATCCAAAAGATTTAATTACAAGGTAAAATATTTTAAAGAGCGTTAAGTGGTATCAGTATTAATAAAAATATAAAAGTATGTATGTATAAAGAAAGTATTTGATTGTAATAATTTATTTCTTATTTATTATAATATTGATTGTAATAAATAATAATTTAAAGTAAATAAAATGTACAAGTATATTTGTAACTAAAAAAATGTTTATTGTTGTAATAAATAATTATTTAATGTTATGTACACAATAACAAATATTAATACAAATACCCCCAAATGTTTTTGTAACTATTTAAAAAAATACTTTTTACAATACTTGTTGGCTGTCTCAAAGCTTAGTCACTGCCTACCAAACATTCAAAAATACTTAACATTTGAACATGCCCAAAAATGCTGTCTAGATAGGCAGCATATTAGGTTTTGAAATATTGTCAGTGGTGAAACAAAACACCTGTGTTAGATAGCTAATCCATAGGCATGTTGCTATTATATTTTGTTCGTTATTTAATGACCTGATTAACTGGGCGTTCTTCACTTCCTGTTTGTTGAGGAGGAGGAGCTGAAAAGTGCTGTACTAAAGGATGAGATCGAGAAATTGCACGAGGAAAAGAGCATGCTGCTCGAGACCATTGAAGATCTGAAGCAGATTGTGGAGCAGACTGAGCCCAAGGCGAGTACCGCACAGCCCTTTAATATTCCTTCATGTGGCAGCTGCTTTGATCTTCAGCCACTTTTGCTCTCTGGAACCCATTTTAACAGCTGCATTTTTACTGGCCCTGGCCAGGTGAAGGACCTTGCTTTAGGGGACACGAAAGCAGACCTCTCATCCACACCACCAGTCTTGGCCTCGAACTTGCAGATGAGTTTTGTTTAAGTTTGTGCATCGTGTTTGAATTTTGACTAGTGATGCAAACCCATGGGTCTTTTTTACGTGACTTAGAGTCTTGAGTAAGCATTGAAAACCTCAACGCCCAGAGACACACTGTGTTTTGTGTTCAGTAATGATGTTCTTCAAAACAGCCTCTTATGTTAGGGAAATTTTGTGGTGGCCTGCATGACTTCTCTTAATGTAGTAACAGATTGTAAGGAATCAGTTTGTTGGTCTCAAGTGAGATTTTGATGTCTAAGGTCCAATAAAAAGGATATTGTAAAATAATCTATTGATGTCCTCCTATTTTGAAACAGATGGAGCAGTCTGGGAATGCAAATTTGTCATTGATTGCAGCCCTGCAAGCAAAGATATCCTCTCTCTCCCTGGAAAACCAGCAGCTTGCCCAAATAATAAAGGTAACTCACTGTAAAAAAAAAAAAAAAATTGGGGCAGAACTGTCTGTATAAACAGCGTTAGACTGGGAAACCTGTTTGGAAATTTTTACAAATCTGTTTTGGCGGTCGGAAATTGCACACAGAACTTTAAGTAAAGAGTATTTGGAAATAATGATGTGCATTGCAAGTCATTATCTTGATTTTCAAGAGCATTTATCTTTTCTCACCAAGCAGAAACGTCCAGCTCCTCAAGGAGAGGAAGGCCAGGGAAATTCCCGTCCAAACAGCATCGAATCCAATGCCTCGTACCACTCCACCCGTGCTGATTTTGAGCTCTCCAGCGACGTGCACATCCACACCGGTGACGAAGAGGATCTTTCGGAGATGTCTGTTCTGGACATTAGCAGTTCCTCAATCAAACATGAGATGGAGGAGGATGGGAGGTTGAGTACAGATAAAGAAATCGGACTGCTACGGGATGCGCTGGAGAATCTGCAGGCTAAACTTCTAGAGTCCAGAATGGAGAACCGCTCCCTTCAGGCCAAACTCAACACTGACTTTGAGAAAATTGAAGTTGCATCTAAAAGCATGGGCGAAGATAATAAAAAATACCAAGAAGCTTGGCAAGAGTTACAGCTGAGGGGAGATTCTGTGACTCCACAAGAGGACAATGTGGTGCAGAAGTTTCAGTATTTGAAAAGCTGCCTGGAGCAGGAGGTCAAAGATCTGAAGGAAAAGTTGGCCAAGTCGCAGGAGGAGCAAAAACAAGATGCTTGTTTGATAAGGGATCTTCAGGCTCAGCTCAAAAGTGTCCGTCTATCCGAAGTTGAGCGCCAAGAACTGAAGAACGCCTACAGCGTTTTGGTGGAGAACATCAACCAGGAGAAGACACTGTTGATTGAGAAGTACAAGGAGTCTCAAGAAGAGATCAAGATGCTCCAGGAGGCCCTTCGTGGCACTGTGCCGGTGGAGGCTGCTGCCAAAGACTTTGAGGAGATGAAGGCAGAGCTTGGCGAGATTATCGATGGGCTGCAGCGGCGGCTTTTGGAGCTCTCAAAGTCGTACAGCGAGGCTAAAAGCGAGCTTAGCACTGCCCGCAACCAGCTGCAGGCCAAAGCTTCAGACCCTAAGGACAAGGCAGATGTGGTCTGTTTCACCAAGGAGGAGCATGAGCAGAGAATTCAAGAGCTGGCGTTCAAGATCAAGGACATGCAGAACGTTCTGAAGGACACTGAGGCTAAGCATCAAGCGGCGGTAAAAGAAATTGCCCAGGTTAAACAAGATGCCGAAAACCAGGCTCAATCGTCTGTAGACATTGCAGACCACACCCAGGTTGTGGCATCCTTGGGGAATGCTATCAAGAACCTAGAGTTGGAAGTTGAAGATCTTAAAGAGCAGCTTGCCCAGAAGACCTTGCAGGTGGATGCTTTGCAGAACAGACTGACAGTTGAGAAGGATGCAACTCCAGATGATTCATTATCCCGACTGGAATATGAGCAGATGAGGGAGACGCTGGAGGGTGAGATAAGTCACCTGAACCACCTACTGAAGGATGCTCTCAGGACTCAGGATGAGATGGCCCTGGAGGTGACTGCTGCTTGGCAGGAGGTGAAGGACGGCAGGAATGAGAGAGAAGCGGCGCAGGAGCTGGCGGTGTGCAGGGAGCAAGAGTGCAGTGCATTGAATACCAGGTACAAGGAGGCTCAGGATATCATTGTCCAGATGAAGAAGCAGGTTGAGAACCATGTGATCTCAGAGAGAGAGAAGAATAAAAAGGTGCTGATTCTCCCACACACAGTTCTGTCTAAATTGATGTGTCATATTAACACCTAATGTGTCATGTTTGTTTATTATCTACAGATTGATGAGCTCTCAAAGGAAATCATGAAGTTGAAGGATGCTCTGAACAGCCTTTCACAGCTGTCGTACACCACTAGCACCCCCAAGAGACAACAGAGCCAGCAGGTGGACTCGCTCCAACAGCAGATCAAACAACTGCAATATCAGCTTGCTGTATGTTACAAATCTTGTTCTGCCATAAATTAGCAAGGCATCTAATGCTCGGTTTCATTATAGGAAAGATAGCAAGTGAACTGTTCAAAAGTTTGGGTTCGGTAGCTTCTCATGCTCACCAAGGCTGCAGTAAAACAATTTCTATTTTAATATATTTTAAAATGTGATTTATTCTTGTGATGGAAAAGATGATTTTTCAGCACACGATCATTCAGAAATCATTCTAACATGTTTTTTGATTTGGTGCTCTAGAAACATTTCTTATTATTATCAATGTTGAAAACAGTTGTGCTGCTTAATATTTCCGTGGGAACCATAATCATTTCCAGGATTCTTTGATGAATAGAAAATTAAAAAGAACAGCATTTATGTAAAATAGAATCTTGTAACATTATAAATGTCTTTATTGTCGCTGTTGATCAATTTAGATCATGCATCCTTGCTGAATAAAAGTATAATTTTTTATTCATTTCTAGCCCCAAACTTTTGAACGATAGTGTGTAATATATAGCAGCATAGAAAATTATGTTTGTTGTTTTGTATGAGCATGACAGATGCATCATACACTCACTTTAGGGCTCAAAATAGCTTTCCAAACATAGAAACAGTATTTGCTTTTTTTGTGCAATAGGAGTCCAAGAAACGTCATCATGAAATTGTCTCAGTCTACCGGATGCACCTTCTTTATGCTGTCCAGGTCCGTATTGATTTCTGATCAGTTTTTTATTACAGTGTGTACACATGATATATCAACATTTTAATGTTTCCTCCTATGTTAAAGGGATAGTTCACCCAAAAATGAAAATTAACCCATGATTTTTGCCCAGCCCTATTTGTTTGAACCGGGAGAGGCGTCAAAGCTTACGCTGCTCCTACAGTGCGTCAGGGGTTACTCTTCTGGTGTAAGTCGACTTGCGTAGGCCGTCTGCCAGAGGCTAGTTATTTTAGTTTATAAAGTTTTAAATATGGATATTTTTCTTACACAAACGCATCGCTTCGCTTCAGAAGGCCTTTATTAACCACATGGAGTCGTGTGGATTACTGTTATGATGGATGGATGCACTTTTTTGGGATTCAAAATCTCATCCTCTATTCACTGCCATTATAAAGCTTGGAAGAGCCAGGACATTATTTAATATATCTCTGATTTTATTTGTCTAAAAGAAGAAAGTCATATACACCTAGAATGGCTTAAGGGTGAGTAAATCATGGGGTAATTTTCATTTTTGGGTGAACTATCCCTTTAAAGATACTGCAATGTCATAGTACCACTGTTACAACAATATTATATTTATTTATTTAATAATATTGCATTTATTCCCATCCATATACTGTTTTATCTTATTATTAAATTATTTCAGTTTTTTTTTTTTCTCACAGTTTTACTTTTACTTTCAACTTTTAAACTCTGAAACCTTTCCTTTCAGGGCCAGATGGATGAAGATGTGCAAAAGGCTTTGAAACAAATACTTGTAATGTGCAAAATGCCAACCGAGGCCAAGTGAAGGAGCCAGTACTGCAATTGTTCATGATATGCCAAAAAACATTGATCAAAGGAAATTCATCTGAGAACTAAAGTCCAGGATCCATCAATCAGAATGACACATTTAGTCAAGCATTGCAAATGAAATCATCATTGGCTTTCCCCAGATATTTTGGAAATGTATAGCGAACTTCAGTGATTTACGAAAAGAGGAAAACAATTGATGTGTGCACAATGACTTAGCTCATGCAGTGCCAGACAAAAACACAATCTACAGTCAATCATTTTCAGAAATCTACTTTGAAAACAGTTTTATTTTTGTATATTGTCAAAGAATTTGATTAGTATTTGATCCTGTTGCAAGGTAATCTGATTTTTTTGCATTGAGGTAGAATGCAAAAACAAAGCACAATGTATGTTCTAGTATGTTTGCCTGCAGAGCAGTCCATCACAATGCACCTTTTACAACCGTATTTTCTTTCTTTTTCAGTTGTAATGTGTGGACTTTCTTAAATTGCAGCCACCTGTAGTATCTACATGCTGTGAAAAGTGAAATGGCGCAGTGTTGTAGGATGTTGTGACCCTTTTCAGTAGTTTTTTAGAATGTGCTTTACAAAATGCCCATCCACCAAATGCACTTTCTTCAGACAGTAGTCTTTCTTTGATGCCAGCATTTACCTGCCATTTCCAGGACACCTAATGGGTTGTCCATGTGCCTCTGCTCATTTTTAAGGCCCATGGTAGTGTTTTGGAGACCATAACATTTGAAGCTGCACTATATTTCTTTTGCATTATGCTTGGTCCAACCAACCTGCTGCACTAAAACATTTTAGTCTTACAGTTGACTTTGCCTGCACATCCTAAATATGTAGTCTGTAATGAAGCCATCACACGTTAAACAATTACTGTAGTTAGTTATGTACTAAAGGCTCCAGTGACAGTGAGGGGTGAGTTAGCCCTAGCACTTCAGTGTAATTGTGGTTTTTACAACAAATAAGGTTTGAAAAAGATGAGATGGTAGTTTGTTTGTCAGTGTAAGAATAAACACTTTAGGAGTTGGGCCGTATGAAGGATTTTTTGACACCTAAAAAGTAAAAACGCTTTATAAGTGTTAAGAAACATACAGTAGCACTTGAAAACATGCTATTCACCTGTAGAGCATGGTGTAGATGTTATTTTACCCATGCACTAAAGCCTAGCTCATTACCTGGTTTAGTATAATTTTGTAGCTTTTTGAATGTAATTTGAGGGGCGCATAAGATATAAACCTTTTTATAAGGAGTAATTGCTTTCATAGAAAATATAGCAGAGATTGTATGACGTGTATTAAGTGTCCATTACCTAGAAATTGCCATCTTTGCTTTTTGTTTATCCGTTACCTGTCCTGAGAACCTTGCCGTTGCTTGCAGAGTGCCATTGCATTACTAAATTCATTACTAAATGAGTTCATAATATACAAAAACACATTTGTCATAGATCATAGCCCCAGTTACATCAGAAAATGTATCAACAAGTATCTGATACTCTCAATTTCAGTTGAAGTGAAGAGTTTGCATGCAAAAAAACCCTGCCTTTTGTTGAATACCCATGATATTGTCGTTGAGCTCTTATCTGTCATATTACATGATCAGTTCATTGTTTTTTTTTTCTATTGTATTTGTATTTGTTATTGAGTCAGACAGTATTTTTGCTTAGTAATTAAACTTATGAACTAGTTTTTATTTGTCTTTAATGTGGCAAAAAAAAAAGTTCTAAAAAAAAAAGAATAAAGATTCCAAATGTTCCAGACTTATGTAAGAACTTGATTCTTAGTTTGTATTCTACAACTGTGAATACTGCCTGAAATACAGATTCACAGAGGCAGGAAAAGCACAGTCCTGTCTTCTATTGGCAAATGGTGATTCTGCATTGAGTTTTTTTTGTTATTGTTTGGTTTTATTTTATAATCTGCTGGAACACTGTACATTGATGCTCATGTGCTTCTTGTCGAAAAACTTGCTGTGAATTCTAACTAGCTCTTAGACCTTATGAGTAACAGTTTTGTGGTAACACTTTACAATAAGATTTAATTTGTTAGCAGTTAATTAACTAACATGAAGTCCCAGTTTTAGTACTTCTACAGCATTTATTAATCAATCGTTTGCATTAACTAACAAAAATTAATAAATGCTGTAATGTATTAAATATATTGCTCGTTGTTAATGTTAGCTAATGCTTTAGCTAATGTTGACATAAGAATTGAAGTAATGGCATTGCCATCATGTTTAGAAAGTTGTATAACAATTTGAAAACATTTCCTTGAGCTAATACTGTACGAATTGAGGATTTTCATATTTACATACCTCTATTTTGCAAAGGTCTCCCTGGGAAAACAAACACAAGAACAACACAGGCCAGCATGTGAGTTCCATTTCCTGTTGGTAGTTTCTTGAAATTGCTGCTTTGGTGAAGAAGGCCACTGTCAATGTTTTTTAGATGCCATTTTGGCAAGGATAGCAACTGTCAGCGCCTGAAGGCTGATCCAGGGACAATAGACCATCTTACTCTGAGCACACAGCATTAGAATGTTCTTAGATGTTATGCCAACTGAATTCTGGGTAATGTCACCACTGTACCCTGTGGTATGTTCCTTCATAGCTTTGTCCTTAGGCAATACCACATAATTCAAACAAATGGACACCGCATTAGAGCACTGAAGTGCCTGCCATAGCAGAAATACCAGTAGCTTTACTTGGACACAGATTAGTTTTAAGATTTTAAGCTATATTATTATTTTCCTGTCCCAGGAAATGGGCTCAAGAACAATCCCTCTGCATCCTACCTTTGCTAAAGGCGCTTCGTGTAGTACACCAAAGTAACTGTTGTTTCAGCTAGATGGTGCTGTTGACCAATACTACTTAGAAAAGTACTTCAGGCTACATTAAGGCTAAAGCATTGAAATCAAATATTCAGTCATTCAAATCATATTCAGAGGATAACATAGAGTTGGAATTAAAAGTATATATTTTTTTTAGATGTTCCATTTTATGCTGTATTACATGTGTAATGAAAATTTTGCTCTTCATTGTTTTAATGATATTTTATGCATTTAAAAGCATATATAACAGAAAGGCCCATGCAAAAGGCATTTCAACACTTAAAATAGTTTAGTTATTCTCTAGTTTAAAATAGTTTTGTTAGATATTAGATACGCTTGTCTTTTAATCATTTATTCCACCTTTGTCAAATACACATTTACCAATATCAAGGCTTTTACCATGATAAAATAAAAACGAAATCAAAACTATTTATACACAATTTAAATAAACTGAAATTAAAAACCAAAATACAAAGCTAAAATAAAACTAATAATAACCCTGATGTGTACTGCCCATACTACAAAAATATGAGTGGTAAAAATAGTTTCAATAGTGTTAGCTGTGAAGTGCTGCACAAGAGGATACAATAATCAGGTGGGGAAAAAACGTTTTATTTACTAAGATTTAACTTTTTTTGTGTGTGTAATAGTTAAAGTTAAGGTGTGTTTCATCTTGACTAACAATGTTCACTTACCATTAAGCGAAAGGAGCAGAAAATGGCTTATTGAATAGTAATCTGTAGAATGTTGCAGAGGAACCATGTTTGTTGTGGTGCAATTAGCTACATAAAATCCATTTATGTGTTAATTTATTCCACACACGGTCGCAGTTAGGTGCATATTAAGTTATTTCCTCTAGATTTGAAGCAGGTATTTAATTTATTTATTATTTTTGCTACCCCAATGAAATCACTGGGTCTTACCTGGCCACCCCTGAAAAAAGTTCTGACTACGCCCCTACTCTGACATTTGCTGCAGCTGTGCTTCAGGCGACTCAAGTTCGAGTCCTGGCTCAAGGTTCGGGCTTCTCAAGCCAACATCAAAGTTTAGTTCACAAACTTTAGCCTCTAGTTTGAATTACATTGCATGAAGTTGACAATGCATTTTGCCTTCAGAAAGACCACATGTGTTCTCCAAACCTTGACAGCATCGCCATCAGAATCTGATACGCCTAAATGGAACCAGATGTAGTAATTGCATATCAAAACAGACAGGATCATAGTATTAATGACATCATTCCCAAATCTGCTGTCCTTCTCTTTATTGAATAGACCGCCGAACGCGATGAACTTGAGGAGTTTAGCTTAATGCAGCTCAGGGACTTTCGAGCCTCTGAAGTCTCGTTCCCTCTAATGGCTGCTTTTATATTCAGTCACACCTGACTCATTGAAAATCAAAGCGTGGAGGCCCCTTTTCACAATGACTCAAAACTAGCAGGAGAATCAACCTGGTGAGAGGGGCGACCGTGTTTGCAGCCAAGTGACAGGGAATTTATGGGAGCACTTAGGCTTCTAGGGAAATAAGTAAGAAAGAGAGCGAGTAAAGGAGGCAAACACTTGTCTATGAGTGGCTTATTAAAAAGGTGAGAAGTGAGTGTACTGTCTGGAAGGGGGAATAATTGTGCTCTTAAAAGGGACTTCAAAAGGCCAGTCGTGTCGGTGGAAAACCGTTAGCAACATGTGAAGGAAATGGCTCATGAGGGTCCGCCGCGCTATTGGCATGTGGTGGATCAAACCGTCTGGGGCAGAGGAACAGCAGACACCATATGTCAACTGTCCTCTTGTCCATCTTTTTTGTGAAACCACATTTGTCTCCCTGCTGTTATGTTCTGTGAAATGGGCTAATATGGCACAATATGGTTGGTTATGACTTGCATTGCAGATAAATCAATCAATGGTTTTCAAGATAAGCGGCTTCCCAACAAACACAGCAACATTGTAAATCGTATTTAGTCTGTTTTTTTTTTTTTCACTTTATAAATACCCTTTTTCATAGCGTAGCAAATCAATACTAGCTCATAATGTGGAGCTGTTGAACTTTGGTCTGGTTTTGTGTCTGTAGTAGGCTAAACATGATATTTACATTTTATAGGCCTACTTAAAAAAAACATTTCACAATGCTTCTAAAATGTTTTCCTTTGGATTTTTTTTTTTTTTTTTAACTGATTTCTAAAACATTTTTAAAATGAAATGCAACATTTCGTAAATGCAACCAAAATGTGTGTTTGCTATAGCATGGATAATAATTACAGTCTGCACATGTTGTACTAGAGAGTACAGTAATGTTTTGAGCTAGCAGCCGTTTGTTTATTTCAGGATAATGTACAGTTTCAGTTATTGCAGCAGAAAATGCTACAAGGTCTGTTCTGCAGAGGCTGGCAAACAACCAAGCCTCCTTCCTTTGCTGGTTCTGCATTGTAGTGGGGATTAGACGTTCTCTGCAAGTTTATTCATGGTATTATAAAATGATGATGTAGATTCAATGGCTTACAAATAGTCCCTCAGAGGATAATGAAACTAAAGAGACAAGTATTGGGGATTTTACTAAAGAAACCTCACTGGATTAAGCAGTGATATCAAAATTATGGCCTCCGTTGATTTATTTCCGACGACTCCAGATGTGGTTTATTAAATAGCTTTAAAGGGATAGTTCATCCAAACATGACAATTTTGAGATCATTTACTCACCCTCATGTCATTCCAAATCTGTATTACTTTCTTCTTTAGGACAATGCTGTTTTGGACCCCACTGACTCATTGTATGGACAAATGGACACATTTTTTCTCTTCTTTAAAAAAAAAAAAAATAAATTAAAAAAAAAAAATAAATAAATATATATATATATATACACTCACCTAAAGGATTATTAGGAACACCATACTAATACTGTGTTTGACCCCCTTTCGCCTTCAGAACTGCCTTAATTCTACGTGGCATTGATTCAACAAGGTGCTGAAAGCGTTCTTTAGAAATGTTGGCCCATGTTGATAGAATAGCATCTTGCAGTTGATGGAGATTTGTGGGATGCACATCCAGGGCACGAAGCTCCCGTTCCACCACATCCCAAAGATGCTCTATTGGGTTGAGATCTGGTGACTGTGGGGGCCATTTTAGTACAGTGAACTCATTGTCATGTTCAAGAAACCAATTTGAAATGATTCGAGCTTTGTGACATGGTGCATTATCCTGCTGGAAGTAGCCATCAGAGGATGGGTACATGGTGGTCATAAAGGGATGGACATGGTCAGAAACAATGCTCAGGTAGGCCGTGGCATTTAAACGATGCCCAATTGGCACTAAGGGGCCTAAAGTGTGCCAAGAAAACATCCCCCACACCATTACACCACCACCACCAGCCTGCACAGTGGTAACAAGGCATGATGGATCCATGTTCTCATTCTGTTTACGCCAAATTCTGACTCTACCATCTGAATGTCTCAACAGAAATCGAGACTCATCAGACCAGGCAACATTTTTCCATTCTTCAACTGTCCAATTTTGGTGAGCTTGTGCAAATTGTAGCCTCTTTTTCCTATTTGTAGTGGAGATGAGTGGTACCCGGTGGGGTCTTCTGCTGTTGTAGCCCATCCGCCTCAAGGTTGTGCGTGTTGTGGCTTCACAAATGCTTTGCTGCATACCTCGGTTGTAACGAGTGGTTATTTCAGTCAAAGTTGCTCTTCTATCAGCTTGAATCAGTCGGCCCATTCTCCTCTGACCTCTAGCATCAACAAGGCATTTTCGCCCACAGGACTGCCGCATACTGGATGTTTTTCCCTTTTCACACCATTCTTTTTAAACTCTAGAAATGGTTGTGCGTGAAAATCCCAGTAACTGAGCAGATTGTGAAATACTCAGACCGGCCCGTCTGGCACCAACAACCATGCCACGCTCAAAATTGCTTAAATCACCTTTCTTTCCCATTCTGACATTCAGTTTGGAGTTCAGGAGATTGTCTTGACCAGGACCACACCCCTAAATGCATTGAAGCAACTGCCATGTGATTGGTTGATTAGATAATTGCATTAATGAGAAATTGAACAGGTGTTCCTAATAATCCTTTAGGTGAGTGTATGTGTGTGTATATATATATATATATATATATATATGATAATATATATATTGATATAACAATGATATAACCAGTATATAACCAAGGCAAGTCACCTTTATTTAAATAGCACTTTATAAAGTACAGATTGTGAGAACGCAGCGTCACAGTAATAAATAGAAAAAGAATGATCAGTGATGCAAACTTCAAGACAAATTCAAATTCTTCTGCTCCACAGAAGAAAAACTCAAGTCAGTTCAGTGTTGATTCAGTTCAGTTCAATAACTGTGTAAAGTTTATCAATTATGAAATGAGTTCAATTCAGCTGCAAGCAGCTCTACAGAAGACAATAGTGTCATTTATTCAGCTCAATTCAGTTCAATAACGGTGTCAAACGGTTGCAAAAAATGTGTCATTTATGAAATGAAGTCTCTGCAGAAAGGTCTGTTCTCATTAGTGCAGTCAAATCAATAATATTTCTGAATATTAAGTGTCTTTTAAACCCTAACTAAGTAAGCCAAAGGCGCCAGTGGCAAGGAACCAAATCTCCATCAGGTGACCGAAGTGGAGAATAAACCTTGCCAGAAACCAGGCTTAGTCAGGGGTTTGAAAGTCACATTTTTAGTCTGTTGTGCCTCAGCAGTCTAACAGTGCTCTTCAGTGTCAAAATAATTGAGATGGCCAATCAAATCAAAGTAGCTGGGGTTTACTTGTACCCCGGCTCAACCCGGATATTGTAGAATCTTGCGATGGTGTCACACAGCCCACAGCTCTGCAGATGTCTGCTAAAGATTCACCATGCACTAACGCCCACTAACGCACTAACAAAGGCTACACTCCCTGTAGAGTGAGCTCTAACTCCGAAGGGGTACGGCATGCCTTGAGATTGGTACGTCAAGGCAATGGCATCCACTATCCAGTGGGCCAAGCCTTTCCCTTCTGCTGACCTCCAAAGCAGACAAAAAGCTGCTCTGAGCTCCTAAAGCTCTGCATGCGGTCCACGTAGATGCGCAGGGCGCAAATGTGACACAGCGACGTGAGGACTGGGTCTGCCCTCTCCATGGGCAGAGCTTGCAAGTTCACCACCTTGTCCCAAAAAGGAGAGGTGGGAACTCTGGGCACATATCCAGGCCGTGGTCTCAAGATTACGTGAGTCAGCGGGCCCAAATTCCAAGCACGTTTCGCTGACCAAAAATGCCTGCAGGTCTCCACCCTCTTGATGGATGTGAGCGCAGTCAGGAGTACTCAGAAGTTTTTTTTTTAAAATGTTGCCAGCCACCGCCAGCATTTTTTATCATTTTCACAATTTTCATGGCCCCCAGAATATTTTGTTGTATGAATATCTGAACATGCAATATATTAAAAGGAAGAACAGAGCCTCTGATTTTAAACAAAAAAAAATATCCTACCTTAATGCATTCTTTTTTTAAGTTTCATAAAAAAGCAACATTTTGAGCAAAAAGCTGAGAAAATCGCAAGACTACATCCAGATCGGATTCAGAACGATGATCAACAACCCTTTGCAGCTATCAGCTTCAACTCTTCTGGGAAGGCTTTCCACAAGGTTTAGGAGTGTGTTTATGGGAATTTTTGACCATTCTTCTAGAAGTGCATTTGTGAGGTCAGGCACTGATGTTGGACGAGAAGGCCTGGCTCGCAGTCTCCTTTCTAATTCATCCCAAAGGTGTTCTATCGGGTTAAGGTCAGGACTCTGTGGGGGCCAGTCAAGTTCCTCCACACCAAACTCACTCATCCATGTCTTTATGGACCTTTCTTTGTGCACTGGTGCGCAGTCATGTTAGAACAGGAAGGGCCCTCCCCAAACGGTTCCCATAAAGTTGGGAGCAAGAAATTGTCCAAAATGTCTTGGTATGCTGAAGCATTAAGAATTCCTTTCACTGGAACTAAGGGGCCAAGCCCAACCCCTGAAAAACAACCCCACACCATAATCCCCCTTCACCAAACTTTACACTTGGCACAATGCAGTCAGGCAAGTACCGTTCTCCTGGCAACCGCCAAACCCAGACTCGTCCATCGGATTGCCAGACAGAGAAGTGTGATTCGTCACTCCAGAGAACACATCTCCACTGCTCTAGAGTCCAGTGGCGGCGTGCTTTACACCACTGCATCTGACGCTTTGCATTGCACTTGGTGATGTAAGGCTTGGATGCAGCTGCTCGGCCATGGAAACCCTCTCTGTGATTTTACGTGGCCTACCACTTCGTGGCTGAGTTGCTGTTGTTCCCAATTGCTTCTACTTTGTTATAGTACCACTAACAGTTGACCGTAGAATATTTAGTAGTGAGGAAATTTCACGAATGGACTTTGGACATTGCACAGGTGGCAACCTATCACGGTACCACGCTTGAATTCACTGAGCTCCTGAGAGTGATCCATTCTTTCACAAATGTTTGTAGAAGCAGTCTGCATGCCTAGGTGCTTGATTTTATACACCTGTGGCCATGGAAGTGATTGGAACACCTGAATTCAATGATTTGGAGGGGTGTCCCAATACTTTTGGCAATATAGTGTAGCTCTGGCTTGAGTGATAATGTCTACCACCGGCCACTTAAGACTGCTGCACATGGAGGTTCCAGAGATCTGGACGCAGGTGTCAAAAATGGTGTCCTGTCCCTGAGAAAGCAGGTCCTTCCACAGGGGAATCCACCAGGGAGAGAATATCACAAGGAGCATAAGGTCCGAGAACCAGGTCCGGGTGGGCCAGTAAGGCGCAACTATCAAGACGTGAGCTGTCGTGAGAGCGCATCGGCCACACGATTGAGCTTGCCCAGAATGTAAATGGCACAGAGTGACCTAAGCCGCTGTTGATTCCAGAGGAGGAGATGGCAGGCAAGTTGTGACATGAATGTAGACTGCCCTGGTGGTTGATGTACACCACCGTAGCAGTGTTGTCCTTCCAGACCAATTGCAGCAGTTGAAACCGGCGCAGGGCCAGCAGTACTGCTAGCAACTCAAGGCACTGCAGACACTGATATGCCACTGCATTCGAGGTCCTGTCCAGGCTGCACCCCCATTGCATACAGCACCCCAGCCCGTTCTGGAGGCATCTGTTGTAACAAACTGCTAAGGGCACTCAGGCCAGTAGAAAGGCAAGGTCCGACCACAGGCTGAAAGTGCAGCGACAGATCGGTGTGATGATCATCCGATGTGTGCTGGAGCGCCATGCTCATTTCCCGACTCGGCCATGTAGCCAATGCTGAAGCGGTCTCATATGCATCAATCTGAGCGGCATGACCACGGCTGTGGATACCATATGCCCCAGGAGCCTCTGAAATTGTTTCTGTGGAACCCCTGTCCTGCTCCTAAATGAGTTCAGGCAGTTCAGCACTGACTAGGCACGCTCGTTCATGAGATGTGCCGCCATGTTGACCGAACTCCATACCGAGAAAAGAGATACTCTGATACTCAGAGGACAGTTTTCTCTTTTCCTAGTTGACCCAAAGCCCCAGGTGGCTGATGTGTCAGCGCACCAGGTCCCTGTGTTCGTACAACTGATCTTGAGAATGAGCTAGAATGAGCCAGTAGTCAAGATAGTTGAGAATGTGAATGCCCACTTCCCTTAGCAGGGCAAGGGCAGCCTCTGCGACCTTTGTAAAGACGCGGGGAGACAGGGACAGCCCGAAGGGGAGGACCCTGTACTGGTATGGCCGACCCTCAAAAGCAAACCATAGGAATGGTCTGTGTCAAGGCAAAGTCGAAACATGGAAGTACGTGTCTTTCAGGTCGATTGCTGCAAACCAATCTTGGGGGCGAACGCAAGTGAGGATGTTTTTCTGAGTTAGCGTCTTAAACGGGAGCTTGTGAAAGGCCCAGTTCAAGAAACACAGATCCAAGATTGGTCATAACCCACCGCCTGTCTTGAGTACGATGAAGGGCTGTAAAACCCTGACTTCATCTCATTTTGTCTAGATGAAAATGTTTGTCTAGATGAAAATGTTTGTCTAGTTATAAAATTTCTTGGAGCATTAGGAACTCGAACTGCTCATATCCTGAGGCAGATCTTCAGAGATTGATTACAAATTGTCACTTAGCACCACATCATAGCTGAGTCTTATTACTCCCAAGGCTTTTTTCTCTAGCAGCCAAGTATTGGTAATTTTTTACTGCTACTAATTCAACATCTGAAGGCCTTTTTGTTTTTTTATTAATTGAGGACTTTGAGCTCTTGACTCTTTGACAAGGATCTGACAATGATTAGAGGGGGAAAATAAATGGTGCTTTTTAGTATGCAAGTATTTCAGCAACCTTCTCTGCAGGCTAGCGCTCTGACCTTTAATAATAGCAAATACCAAAATAAACGTTATATAAACATTATAAATTTGTATAGTAAGCATTACTCATTTTTCCTCAACATATTGCAAATATTTCACTCTAGCTATTTATGGCCAATTTAAAAAATAATTTACTACTTAACTTTCAACATCAACGTCACCAAACCGATACACCTTTGCTTGTATTTGTTTATTTATTTTGTGAAGTCAAACTAAGGCTGGATCCATCGCATTGCACCAGGCCCATGTGTTTCTCATGAGTGTGAATGAATTACTTTGAATCTGGAATCTCAGCCCTTTCAGCTGCAGTTTGCTTTGTCTTGCCTGCCTTTTATCTCTCACTGGAGTGATCCAGAGCAAATATCATTAACAGGTGCAGTAGTATCATTTTTAATCCGTTTAGAGGATTGGAATTTAGGAGTTCTCATTTGTAACTTTAATTGCAGGTTGGTGCAAATTGACTCTTCAGAGAGAAAGAATGATTATGAGAATGGCAAGATGCTGGAAATGTGGGGAGGGATGTGGTGGTCATTGAGGATGAAATGTTGTACAGTAGATACTGAAGAGTGGAGTTGAGCAGTTATTTATATGAATTGGCAGTCACTGATTCTGAGATTCACTGAAGAATACTCACAAAACTGAAAAAAGCTTAATGTATCAATGAATTGATTTGGATGTCTGTTTAACATGTTAAGAAGCGGTATGTGTTCACATGTTTCCTTTTTATAAGAAAATTTGTGTCGACTGTGTGTTGAACAAAGCTGTGAAATCTTATAAAAGTGGTATATTTTTAAAATGAATGTCCTTCTGTTTGGACATAGTAGTCCTGCTTAAAAATTGTTAATGTTATTTAAAGCATATTTTATTTTATTATATTTTTGGTAAATGCTGATTCGTTTTCTGTTATTTCATACAATGGGTGGTGACAGTGAAGATACATTATTGTTATTATTATTATTATTATTATTATTATTATTATTATTATTATTATTATTATTATTATTATATTGTTACGTTAAATAATTTTAGTATTTAATATTATTTCGTATATTAATATTAATATAATAATACTAGATTTTTGAGTGAAAGTCTGCGATTTGAGAATGATCCACTCAAAAAAATTATACGTTGGATTTACTTAACTTTTTTTATGTCAACAGGTTCCACGTAACTGGGTTATGTTGAATTTAATTAACATTGTTTATTTCAGTAAACTTAAGTTTTTTACATAAGGTTAATTCAATGCCATTTAGTTGAATCAGGTTAACATTCTTAATTTTGTCCAAAACTATTAAGTTCAATTATTCTAAAATTTATAACAAACAAAAACCAAAACAAGTAATCCAGTTTAATTGATTATTTTTTATTTAGTGAAATACAATTTTTACAACATTTACAAATGTTATCTAACAAGAAAACCTTTTACAAAATCTTATTGGCTAGCCAGAAGATGGTTTTGTTACATCCATGGCATGCCCAAAGTAGTTATTTTTTATTATTAAAACAACTTTAGTTGTTATTAGCAGGTCCTCACCCCAAGCACATGCTCTACACTTCACCACAATGGTAACCTCCAAAAACACTAACATACCAGAATCTCTTTTAAATATAAAAATAAAAGAACATTAAACATTAACAAGTCTCCCAATTTTTTAATCTTGAGGAAGATGAAAATTTTATTTCAACATTTTATTTCAACATTTACTCTACGTATCCAGTCATGTGCAAAGCATGATGGGAAGGGGAAATCCTGTCCCTGGTTTCTATTATGCAGTTTTAAAAAAAACTAAAATCATTTATGTACGCTCAACTCAAATGGATTAAGTAAAGTGGTCGAAAAGAATTGTGTTGGATTAACTTAATTTACTTAATTAAATTGAACAAGCATCAAATGTTATTTTCGGCCTACTTAACTGAAACATGTTCTTTCAAAATGAAAATATTGAGTTGAGCTAAAACGCAACTGTTTCAAGTCAGTTTAACACAATGCAATTTTGTTTGAATGAGAAACCTAATACAATGGTGTTAAATGAAAATTATTTTTTAAATAAACTGATCAGTATCGAAAAAACATTTTTTTGGGAGCAAGAACATCAGACCGTCAGTACAAAGGAGTTCCGATGATCAATACCACAAGTATATATTTTTTTAATGCTAATTGTAAACTTTTCCAATCATTATTTTTCCCTGCATCATTTTTATGTTGCTTTGAATTATTGTTTTACCAAACATGAAATTATTCTATTCCCACACTGGTGCTGCTGAGTGTTCATGAGCAACCATTGATTTTTGTAGGAAATCCCACATCCTTCTTACCGTAAGACAGGTAAGAACCCCTGATGTGTTCACAAGAGCACACAATAGATAACACATGCTTTGTAATCCACAGCCATTTATTCATGTCACTGCTATGTATTAAGGAATGTTAAGCAAAGTTCATTGATGGTATTTGTGGAACAATGTTGATTGCCACATATAATTATTTTCCCTCATTTGTCTTAAGAAATTTGAGATAAAATGAATGAACTCAAAACTGTCTGTTGCATGAGCACCAACATAACCTAACCACTGCACCATATAAAAACCAGGCTGGCAGAAGTGCAATATTCGACACTGCATTATATTTCCCATCACATTTGGCCTGTTGTTATTAGTAATTTAATTGGCAGTCTTTTCACCTTAGATTTATGAGTCCCTCTTTCACACATAAAGGTTTTACATTTATTTACTTGGCAGGCACATTCTTACAAAAACAATTTACAAAAATTCCTGTTTATTGCCTGTTAAATAAACCCAATTCTCAACGTTATAGTTGCAGGCTTCAAATACATGCATTTAGGGTCGAGCAAAAAAAAAAAAGGTAAAAAAAAGTGAAGTCTTAAATATCCAGTGTGATTAAATATGAGCAGATGATACCACACAGGAGAAATAAACAGAGGGAATTATCAGGTCCATTGGACCATGCTCATAATTGAACATGCGAGACACCACAAAAAACACTCTAACGTCTGAGATCTTGTGCAGCTGAGACCGCAAGCAGAAATGGAGCTTGGATGTGATGTCTGTTGCAGAAACTCAAGAAGAAGAGAAGTCAAAGCAAGATGACTAATCTGTGGGCCCTGGATGTTTTTGTGCAAAGATAAATCAAGTGAAGCAACGTCAAGTCTCGTTAGTAAATGATGAATCAGGTTGAATATTTTGCAAATACAACCCAGAGCGGTTTCCTGGAAAGTCTTGACATCATTTACACAGCTGCTCATGTAAACGGATCATCCTGAGCCTTTATTACACTTGAGAGCCCTGTGGTGGAGTTTCCTACAAGTGGTCAGGCTTTACCTTAGGATCCGTCAGGGAGGTGAAGACCTCCCACTGGTGTCTGGGTAGAAACGGACCAAAGATAGACAGGACTAAATGTAAGGTGATGTTTTAATGACATTTCTTAATGTCTTTCAACTGCTATGTGTGTTTTTGTCATTAGAATGCAGACAAAGTACGTTTTATTTTTACATCTTAAATTCCACGGTGAGGTTTGTCCATTAGATCTTTCTCATTTGCAAAGTCTATTTGCTTAAGTCTAGAGGCGTCTAGCATGTTGACAAGTTGACAAAGAGAGAACTTGGATTAAAACAAGAATGTTTTTGAGCGATCCCAGACCTCATCCATGACTTATACCTTAACCTGACAACTTATCTCTCTCAGAAAACTAATACTGATGACTCTTCTAACTCTTATTTCACACCCTTCCACTCCGCAGCATTAGAGTCTCGTGGTCACGCACTTGCCACAGAAAATTTTGACTTTCAAACATTTAACTACCTTCTTAAGGAAGTGTGGCAGTGAAGTGATCTGGATGGCAGTGGGTGCTACTGACATCTCATTGGAGGTTATGGGAGGTGAGATAAGCCGAAGGGAAGAATACGGAATGAACACTTCAAAGCAGAACATGCCCACTATGTCATTGTAAATGGGTATACGGCCAAACTACTGGGGGGAAGAAGATAATGCTTCAAAAGTATTTGAAAGTTGGAGATTAAGATCTCATCAAGTGCCCAATAAATAACCTTCTGTGGTGTCTGTTCACAGTAAGATGTCACGGATGTGGCATGCAGCCTTGAAGCATTAAGAGAAGGGTATCACAGTTTACTTGGTTCAGATATCTACCCCCGGTTTCACAGACAAGGCTTAAGCCTAGTCCCAGACTAAAATGCATGTTTGAGCTGTTTTAACTGAAAGCAACTTGCACTAATACATCCTGAAATATATATGTGTGTGTGTGTATATATATATATATATATATATATATATGTGTTTTGTCTCAAGATCCACACCAGTAATGTTTTTTTAAGGCACATTTATAAAAGCTAAATTTCCTAATCCAAATAAGGCCCAATCCTGTCTTATTCTAAGCTCTGTTTGTGAAACCAGGCCATAATGTCAGTAAATAATAACACACATTTGTTCCATTTTTTTTTTCTTCTTTTTATTTATTCAGCAGATCTAATTCATTTTGATGTATTTCAAAACTAGACTGTAGCAGTGTAAAAGTAGTAAAAGATGTTATTAATTGTAATGGAAAAAGAATGGAATAATGCTACATTAAAAACCTGTTAATTAGTTGTTACTTTTATAGCAAATATTTTAAAAACTTACATTTGATTTCAAAGGACTATATACATGTACTTTTTGAAGTACTAATAACGTTTTCTGTAAGTAATATGTATAAATCTATGATGAAAATGTGTATTGTACATGTATTTACAAAAAGCATAATTTTAAAACTTAATATATGTACAAGTTTTCTTATAATTTACAGTGAAAACAGACAAAGGACGTCTCTGTGTGACGTAACACATTTAATTGTTATTTAAATAAATGTATATCATGTTTGTCCCTATCAGTTATGCACATTGTGGTGGTTTACTGCATGTTACATTTTATGTTGTTTAGTTCATGTTTATTAGGTCATTTTAATGTCATGTGTGCTACCCTGATGGTGTTTAGTAATTGTGTGGGTGACATAAACTATTTACGTTCACTAGTCATAGGTCAAGGAAAGGCTAGTTTTGAAAAACTTTAAGTCATCGAGTGGCCTTTTTTTATGGCTTCTAGGTTAGCAACATTATAGGTTAATTAACTGTAAACTATCCCATAATGCCTGAAATATGGCCACCCTATTTTTTTACTTTATTTTTAGTTACTTTCTGGCAACCACAACTGCCATTCTTTAAATGAATTCTTTTTTTAATACAGTATACTGTATTCTTAATATGTTTCTAAAAAATAAACATTTTTAAAGTACAGAGTATGACAAAGCTGATTGACAGTGAAGCTGATAACTTCATACAGTAATGCAAATGTCCACTGGGATTGCTGGGTTTGTACTATAGCTGTTATTTATTGGAATGATCTCTCTTACAGGCAGTGCTCAGTTAATGTTTTCTGACAGCACATCCAGACTGATGAAATCCAACCTTCATGGCTCTAAAATATTCATGCCGATGCTCAATGTCTTTCTACTCTGTAAGTATGCCATGCTTTGTTCATCTTGTTCCAATTTCCTTTAGTGAACGGCCTGTCAGTTCTTAAGATAATCAGGCAGTTCATCACTCTTTTCACGCTTTTGGACTATTGGGCATATTTGTACTTTCAGCTCTGTCCAGGGGTTTGTAAATAATTTTACTGTCATCGCATTAGACTGTATTATCTGCTGGTCAGTTATCTGTCTGTCTGTCTGTCTGTCTGCCTTACCATATATTTACGTAGAACCAAACGAAGCAAATGAAAAAGGCTATAAAAAAAAAATACCAGATTTTTTGTCATAAATATTTTCACAGAACTGAGTCCATTTTTTGTAAGAAATTATGTAATATAGACAGTACTATACATGTGGTCCACTTTTATTTAATTATTATATATTATAATATTTATTCATTTTGAATAAGCTTTTATTTTTATATTTTCATTTCATATAATTTTTTTTTTTAGTCATTTTGTTATGTGCTTTTGTCATTTTTATTATTTTTTGTTGCTCTATTTCGGTTTTAGTTTGAGTAATTTTAATACTTCAACTTTTTCATTTCTAATTTTCATTTGAGTTTTTCATATAATGTTTATATTTTATTTTATATCTGCTTTTTTATTTCAATTAATGAAAAAGATTGATTATTTTTAGTTTATTATTTTTAATGATTAACAATGATTCATTTGTTAACATTAGTTAACTACATTAGATAACATGAACTAACTATGAACAATAATTATGCAGTATGTATTAATCTTAATGTTAGTTGCAACATTTACTATTACATTATTAAAATCAAAAGTTGTATCTGTTACCATTAGTTAATGCACCGCGAACTAACACGAGCAAACAATAAACAATTGTATTTTTATTAACAAACGTTAATGATGACTAGATGACTAAATGATAACAACACTGACACTGGTGTGGTCGCCCACTAGAGAATCTGTGGGGATTTATCGACTTGATGGCCACAGGTCACAGGACCCATAAACCCTAAGCATTGTAAAGTGCCAAAACGAATGCATGGTGAGGAGGTAAGGGTCAGGAAAGGGAGTCAGAGAAACCTTTCAGTTTGTGGAAATCTATCTGCAGCTTCTATCTCCTGATGCTCTCATGAAGTTCTCATAGACAGTGGTTCATTATACTTCAGCATATGAGTGGCTGGTTAAGCTGTAGGCTCTTTGACAGTACCAGGCAGAGAATGTCAACACTGGGGCGGGATGAGATTCAGGGAGCCTCTCTAGAGTAATGTTCACAGAGCTAGAGGAGTAGAGGCCTGTCTGGATGAGTAACAGCCCTGTCTGTCTGAGACAATCCAGCAGCCCCTCTATCAACAGCCAGAATGCTGTTTTCTTCCAGAAATAGAGGTCTGTGCTTCACGGTTTCTGTGTAGGTGAAAGGAGCTGGCACTCTTGCCATTTATAGGTATGAGACCAGCTCTGGTTGTAGTTATGATTACTGATTCTTACAAGTGTGCTGTAATGTAGTTGTCATAACATCAAACCTTCTAGTTTAGTGTCAGTTCCTTTTCCATGGCTTTAGATCATGTACTCCAAGTGGGTGAACATTTATTGTCATCGGGACAGGCCACTGTCTCATTTATTAGCTCAATGTTTATATATATAAGCCATTTTCATTTGAACTTTCTATTAATCAAAAAATCCTAAAATATTAAGCAGCTACTAAATATTTTAGTTTTCAAAAGAACAGCGTATCATTGTCTCAATTATTAGCTCAGTGTGTGAAGCCATTATGGATGGATGGATGGATGGATGGATTCACATTATTACTGCTTTTACTGTATTTTTTATTTTTGATTAATGCAGCCGTAGTGAGCATAAGAGACTTCTTTCAAAAACATCTTATTGACCACAAACTTTTGAACACATAGTGTATATATATAATCCAATTGTGCAGCAATATTTTAGACATATCCTATTAAAATAGAAAAAGAAAGTAGGAAATGCAGCAGGTATGTTTGGGGGATTTTCTGCTATGGGTTGTGATAAGCTGGTACAGTTCTTGGCCTTTTTTTTTTCTTTCTTTCTTAGTCTCAGTTCATCACTATCCTCTACTAATGGTTTTTATGCAGTGATAAATAATGGCACATTTTTTCCACATATTTTATTATTACAAAAATGTTTCATTAATATTTTGCATCTAAAGGCAAACTTCATGATCTAACTACTGTTAAAATGCTGATTGAGAGTTTTTGCTATACTGTATGTTTTTATTATTACAAACAAAAGCAAATCTCCTGAATGCACTGTAAAAGAAACACAGCAGGCATGAGAGGAATCCAGAACAATACTTTGAAACTGATGGTGTGACCAAAGCCTGGAGACATGCCCAAGATGATTTCCTTCACTTCTGCTGAATCATTCCGAACTTGAATGATTTTCTTTCTAGAAATTAGAAATTTTGAAGACTTTAAAGAGCTGAATGCTCTTTTCCATGCAGTTACAGTGAACAGACAGAATTTCCCCTTTTGTGTTTCTTGAAAGATCAAAGTCGTACACGTCTGGAACAACGTGAGGCGTGAGTAATTGATGACAGAATTTTCATTTCGGAGTAAATTTGTCATTTAATTTCACGTATTATTTTATAGCTTGTTATACACTATCTGTAGGTATAAATCTGAAATGTAAGTGTAAGAGATTGGCTGTATGAGTCACGTGGTGTTGGAATCGTGCTGCACTTGGTGAGAATCATAAAACTTTACAGCTGCTTTCATCTTTGTTCACATCTTTAAGAGTCGAGGCACTCTTTGATTCTGGTGACCAGTAAAGGCTCATTTCAGACTGTACTACCTGGATGAGAGCATATGACTAAGACAAACCAAACCAAGACGTGAGCAAACAGGTTAATTACAGTTTATTAGCAGAATAGTGAGTGTGTTTGTCAAGCATCTCTCTGTAGGTTGCAAAGTTTTTTTGGTGAGAAAACAGCTGGAGATCTTATGACTCAATCTTTTGATTTCAGCTTTGTCACAATCACTCATCGAAATCAATAGATGTGTAGCATCATGCACAACATCTGATATCAGATGTACTTGACTCATTGCATAATTAGAGTTGTGAGGAAGTTATCAGCATAATGCAAAATTAATGAGGAGTTTATCAACTTTACGACTTGGGTTTATTGTTTTTTGGTGGCTTGGCAGGATCAACCCCCTTCCCACATTACAGATGAGGAACTTGCTTTAGTAATTAACACGTGTTGATGTCTCCTTCACGCTCATTATGGTTTCATAGAAGCGTCCCGTGTTCCCCTCTCAGCTTCAGCTCCGCGTGGCTTGTGTCAGTTGGTTCATTCCATGGAAGAGTGACATGTGGCATACGTATGACCATCAAAGGATTTTTGCACAATATGGAGAACTTGTCCTCTTCTTATCTCGCTCATCACAAGAAGATATTTTTAGTGGATGATATGTGTGGTATATGGTCTGAATCAATATCAAAATATAGCTGCAAGCGATAATAATTGAGGTCCAAGCAGATTGGAAAACTTTGAAACCACATTTCAATGCTGCAGTTGTTTTGATGGTAAATTTCAACTTCCTTGATTTAAGCTGCTTAGTTTTAAGGATTTTCTTACAATTGTAGCATTATAGCACTATATTTTTACACAAATTGTGGGAAATGTCATGCAAATTTGACGAACAAGTGAAGTTTGAAAAAAATTTTTCCAGTAAATTCAAAATGACAGAATTTTGGGTAACACTTTGGGCCCTATTTTAACGATGTGAGCGCATGGTCTGAAACGCATGGCGCAGGTGCACTTAGGGCGTGTCCAAATCCACTTTTGCTAGTTTAAGACGGAAAAAACGGTCGGCGCATCAGGCGCAGGGTCCAAAAGGGTTGTCCCTATTCTCTTAATGAGTAATGGGTGTGTTTTGGGCGTAACGTGCAACAAACCAATCAGAGTCTCATTTCCCATTCCCTTTAAAAGCCAGTTGCGCTTGCGCCATGGCAGATTCGCTATTTACATGGCAGAATTTGCGAGCCGAGAGACTGAATGCTTCTCCAGAGAGGAATCCTTTTATTTTTAATATTTAAAAATGTTTGTGTGCTGCTGCGTGTCCCTGTGTGTGTAATAAGCAGAGTGTATGCGCACTGTGCACCCGCCTATAGGTGCATATTACTAATGTGCTCTTTAAATAACACAAAAAATGCTGCGCTATTGACTTTAGACCAGGTTTTTGTTGGTCAATGGCGCAGTCATTTTCAGTTCCCTCAAAATAGCAACGCGCCAATAATGCGCCCAAACACACTTCGTTTTCAGACCAGCACGCCCATGGGTGAACAGATGGGGGCGTGAGTGCATTTGCTATTTAAACAACATGGTGCTGGACGTGAAAATGATAACTGCGTCGGGCTGAAACTAGCAAAAAACACTTGCGTCGCGCCTGGCGTCACATTACGCCGGGTGTATGATAGGGCCCTTTATGGGGCTAAATGTAGAATTTAGAAAATTAGCTTGTTATTAGCGACACCGGTGGCCGTTAAGTGAACTACAGCCAGCAACTTATTGCTTGTGCTCGCACTCATGCATACGTAACGTACAAGAGACTGAACGTGATTCAATACTTACTGCGTTACTTTACTTTTCTGTAAAAAGTTGGAAATACATTTGCAGCGATATACTGATAATGAACTTCCGACGTCATCCACACTACTGAAAGTGATGTTTATGAATAAGTAAATTTGTGCTCACGCTTTCCTCTCAATAACAAAATAAACACCACAAAAATGACAGCTGTGGGAAAACATGAGGTTAGAAAGCATCTGATCACAGTGATGTGGATATGTTTGCACGAGCTCTGCAATTCACCGGCATCATGTCGACAAATGAGGTAATTAAAAGTACACTGTTATGTTTGATTATAAGGTGTTTGAGACTACAAACTATATTGATCTCTGGCTATATATGAGACTATAGTTTGAATTAATCCCTTTTCTTTGCATGACACATTGACATTGCAGTACAGAATGGCTCTTTCTGTATTATCCTGAACATTGTATAAGCATTCATTTCATGTGCCATAGGAAGAGGCTCGTAAGTGTCACATACTTTCCATTTTCCCTCCAAAAATGACCCGAGTCCTACAAATCAGTCTACATGCTTTCATAGACAACATAGTAAGTCGTGGAAGGTCTTGTTTTGTTTTGTTACCAGATTTCTGAGATATAAGCAAAAATTCTCTAATTATAGCAGCATATGCAACTGTGGCCAATTCTTACAACATTTGATATATAGGTTTCACAATACACACAAAGTTATTTTAGTATTACTTATATACTGCTATTGCATTTACTAATATTTTAAATTGTCTTTTATTTTAAATCTTTTAAATTTTCATTTTAATTTCAGTTTAGTTTTAGTAATTGTGTTGTGCTTTTTAATTTTTTTTAGTTTTTTTTTTAATTCTAGATTTAATTTTTGTTCCAGTTAATTTTAGTACTTTACCTTAAACTTATTTTATTTCAGTTAGTTGCCAAGGCAACATTTCTAATTTTTGTTTTTTAAGTTTAACTTTTTCATCTAATATTTATGTTTTAGTTAACAATAATGACACAGGCACACATACTCTGAACCACGGTCACCTGGACTCAGCATTTAAGAGTAATTGAAAAAAGAATGCCATTGTAACAGAATATACAGTATTGCGTTTCACTGCGACCGCAGGGTAAACTGGACACACGTTTTCCCTCTGTTGTGCTCTCTGCATGATTACAGTGTTCCAGAGCATCTTTCTCTTTCTTTTTGCCTTAATGGGCACAGAAACTATTGAGAGACATGTGGTCTATTCGCTTCACATCATTGCAGTGTAATTGCTGAACAAGAGGGGGTTGAGAGTTCAAATTGGAGCAACAGATGGAAGGCACACTTTGATATATTAAGGGGGGAAAACAGAATATATATATATATATATATATATATATATATATATATATATATATATATACACACACACAGCAATATGTGCACTGAACAGGATATGTTCGTTGGACATGTCTGGTATGAAAACAGTGGAATGTCTGATATTTCGTATGTGGTTTCATCAGCTGCTTTTGGAGTGAGCGAGTCAGGGGATCATAATGTTTTTAGGTCATGTTATGGCAACTGTTACTGCTTGAAAATGTCAAGATTAAAATGTAACAAAATGCATTCAAGGTAGACATTTAACTGTGTGTTTCTTGAAATCAAACCCATGTCCCTGAAAATTAAACTCATAGCCATTTCTAGTTGCAGTTCTTATTCAGTTAAGCTATAGTAGCTGCAAACTGTGAAAAGATAGTTTGATTATTATACAGAGAGTAAATTTATTACGATGTTTGTTGGTTTAATCAAAGCTTCTGGGAATGATTTGTTTTAGGAAAAAGAGGGAACCCTCATCCTCATCTAACTCATCTATATACATTGTTTATATTTTTGACATTTACAGATAGTTAGAATAACAAGCTGAACAGGAAAGAGAACTGCAGTGTGAACTTTATTACATTTACATCTCAATTGCTTTATTTTCTTAGATGATTGACACCATGATTTGGAAGCAAACTGACCAACAGTGTCTCTTGCAGCTGCTCTGGTCCCCATTAATGGGGACAGTCTGATTTTTTTCTGTTTATCAGAGACTACATATGGATAGCATTGACTCCATGTTCTTCAATCTGTCCTTGTGGAGCTACTTGCTGACTATACTAATAGTGCTCTGTTGTGGTCATTTCGATTTTAGTTTTATTCTTTATAATCTGGTATTATAATTAATTTTTAATTTAATAATTTAATTTAAAATAGTAATAATAACAACAACAATATATAATAATAATATATATTTATTAATTTAATTATAAAAGATAAATATAATAATATTTTTTTTTTTACTTAATACAAATTTTGATATTTATTTATTTATATTAATAAATATTTTTCATTATTAATTCATTTTGAACACCTGATGCACAAGTTAAACTTAAGTTTTTTGTGTTTGGTTTAGTACAAGGGGTAGAACATATGTTTCTGTCTGTAGTAACGCTCAGTAACCTGAGGCAGTCAGTGATAGAGTGATCCTGCACACACTGACTCCAGTTCAAGTGTGACATTCAACCTCCACCTCCTGCTTAGGGAGGGCAAAGGTACTTCTGGTGTCATCCTGTCGATTAGCCGCCCATGTCATTACTTGGCTCTACTTTTTGTGACCTCTGGATGACTGTAGTTTGCTTACCGTCCTCCTACAACTCCTAACAGAATTTTATAAATATCGGTTTTAACTTTTATACATTGGCTATATGTGCTAGTAGCAAAAGAATCTAAATAGAAGAAGATAAAGAATCTAAATTCACTTATACACTCTATTGAGTTTATCAGTCTCGGCTAGGTTTGACTGGAGGGAGATTGCTTTGTCCTAAAGGGCCTGGGAATATTTTCATCTCCAGTCTCCTCCCACTTAAAGCCACCTGGGCCTCATTTCCTCACTTCCTCTCCTTACACTTCATATCGTTCACTGAGAGTTAAAACACCTGATAAAACGCCCTGCTGACACCTGAGGCCAACTAAAAGATTCATTTCTGAATGAAAAACCCCTGGGGGGCTTTATGAAAGTATGACTTTGTTTTTCAAGAAAGATTATCACTTCAATCTTTATTACCTAAGTTAGTTAATATTTCTTTACACTTTTTGGAAATAATATGTTTTGCATGATCTGACTGAGCTAGTTGAACAAAACTGTTCCCGTGTTTCTTTTCTGTACTAATCACAAATGTCGCGTGTTTGGCAGTGTGGCATTTTCTTAAACATTGCATTGTCCCGAGTTGAGGACCCATGAGCTGCCGCTTGAGAGATCCAGATAGATTGTGTTATCATTTATTCATTCTGCTTCGCTTTCCCTGAAACTAGAACTAATCTAACCAATGTATTATTTACCATTAGTGAATACTTACCTAATGCATATTTCAACACCAGGCAGCTGGAGTCTTTGTCTTGGAGGTGCTGATCACTTAGTGCTATTGAATGAGCTTGGAGATTGTGACAGGTCACAGGTTCAAATGCCCAGAGGTCAATGTCACACACATATAAGCACAATGACAATTAAGGGTTTGTCTAGATCCGCCCTGTTATAGCCTTTGCAGCAACTTTAACGGTCACTGACCTGGGTATTTTTGGTTGGAAATTATACCAATTCTGAGATTCAGATTAATGTATTATGTAAAACCAATTGTATACTGTTAAGAATGATAAATCTTACAAACTCAGTTAATCAAGCCTGCTGCACATTACTGATATGGATTCTTTGGCATAGCATGCAAAAGAAGTCTTGAACAGCTTTTTGTTAGGAAAGTGAAACGGTTAGGAAAATTAGGGCAAATTACTTTCACAATGAGGGTTGTCAGAGGTGTCAAACAGTTCACATTGTAGTGTTACTTGTGGCAGATGTGAATTGCATGAACTGCGTTGCACAAATAGTGAATTTTTGTAGTACATACTGTTTAGAAGCAAGATACTGTATTAGCTTATTGGTACTAAGCTTAGGGGCCCAATGCCATTCCTGCATAGAAATGCAGGAACGGTATTGGAGTTTCCTCTTAAATATTGTGGTTGGCTTGTAAATTAATCATTAAGAAAATCTTGGATTAAATGAGAGCAAGATAAATGTAGGCTTTGAAACTGGCCAGTATATTTACCCATATTTAGCTTTCAACATAGAACTTAGGAACAAACAGTCCTTTGGAAGTTCGCTGCCTGAAACCCTCTCTTTTAGCTTGCATAGTGACACACCTGAGAGAGAGAGCCCAGGCAAAGGTCCTCACTGCAAGAAAGGTAGAATTTCACCCCCTTTGAAGTAACAGAGAAGGATTCAGGCCCCTCATTAGCCAGATAGAATCTACACTCAGACATGTAAGTTAGCGATTCAAATCTATTGGGACAGATTGAATTCCGTTAAATAGTGCTGTTTTTTAGTTTTCTCAGGCTCTCTTGGCTATCTCTTATGAGGCAGCAAACAATGAGAAACACTGCAGGACATTCAGTGGCAGAGGCTGGCTGGGAAAAATCCTCTGGCGGTCTCATATTCGCTCCTTTCACAAATCCCTCCATAGATAGGTTATCTGTGTAAATGGCAGTCTGTACCCTGGAGTCTCTACTTTAATATGATAATGATTATTTTTAGAGAGGACAAGAAAAGGGAAACTTGGTCAGCTGAATTTTTTATCTACATTTTTTAAGTTTGGCAACCAAAATAAGTGAAATATTCATGGGATAGCTGTTAAAGTGCACTAAAGCAGACAATATGCAAAAGTAATCGTACCCATTTTTTGAAAAGCTTTTGAACTGTACTTACAGTTGTTGTTCTAAATTGTCATGAATTATCTAGGATTTATCCAGTGTTACGGATATTCTCTCTCTTTTATTTATGTTAAATGTAAATTTGCATATAAAAATATCAGTTGTTAACCCTATATTTTTCAAATAGGTTAAATCTTGTAAAAAGCACTGCCGAACACGATTGTTGAACATGATTTAATTTATAAATTTATACTCTAAATAGGCAATGTAAAGATACTTAACTGTAAAATTGAAAATAAAAGCATTATTCTGAAGAAAAAAAAATGAAAACACCATTTTGGTGTAACCGCAAATAATGATGATGATAATTGTGAAAAATTAAAAGCACTCAAACCCTTTAACGGGTTAATCTATCAGCTAGTCCATGGTGGTCCAATATTCACTAGAAATCAGAAGAACATTCAGTTCCTCTTTAAAAATCTATTAAGTGTGTCGCAATAATCAGAGTTCTCTGAGTTCCCATTCTTCTGATTGGTTCCTTGACCCTAGTGTTGGCAGGAAATGTCTGACAGAGGAAGTGTGTGATAAGACCAAGGTGTTTGCAGGGAGATGTGAGATTAAGTGCTGAACCAACACTTCTGAGGACCCCGTGCACCGGGTTAGTCAAGTAATAGGTAGATGGAGCTCTTGAGGGTTACGGGGAGAAGAAAGACACCTTCGATTGAAAACAGCCATTCATCCTCAAACATGAGCTTTTGAGAGGATTAGTCTAGGGTTTGGGCTTTTCTCCTGTTGTTAAAGTTTGTCTCACTAGAGGGACCCAGTGCCAGTAAAGTTTTGTTTTAACTCCAGACCCAAGAACAAGAACAGCGTCCCACATCTTTGCCATTTCGATGACAATATGCAGATAAGAATGAGAGAAATAGTACATTGATCTTTGTGCTATAGAAAATTATGACAATGATTTGCCGAGCAATGTTTTGCAAATCAATATGCCCTACTAAGTAAATATATCTGCTTCTCTAAACACAATGGGACCTAGACTTCTTGGCATTATATTGACAGCAAATCATACTGTTTTATGAATCCATTCAAATGCACTAGGCACAGTTTAGTTGTACTAACACATGTTTCTTTTCCCTCTTCTTTTGCAGCCCTTCCCCCCACCCGTAATGAGCAAACGTCTCCCCCGGTTAGTGGTTGACTTCCTCGCTCTTTTGCGACTCCAACAGATCTTTTTTGCGCAAGATAAGTCTGGCATGAAGGTGAAATGATTATGCAACATGAGAATTTCAATTAATAAGCTTTTCCATCAGGACACCCCCTCACAGAAATGTCTAAAGCAGTCACATAATCCCTTAAAGAGCTTCTCACACCTTGTTTAGTTAAAGTACTAACTGACTTGGCTCTCAGCTGCACTACAGGTTGGAATTTAGGACTGAAGATGTGCCCATGATATAAATAATATTTACTTGGCAGAAGTTGAATCTGGCTTGGTTTTTCCACCGAAAAACAGAGGGATGTCGAGCATGAGGAGAATAAGCGGAGATACGGATTCTGTCTGACAATATGAAAAGGAAATGAATCAACACACAAACCAGATTTGAAACAAAGATTTTTTTTCAGGCTGAGTTCTGTCCCACAACAGCATTGATGTCTCATTTTGTTGTAGGAATGCCCTTTAAATGTAGTTTAATGGCTAAGACTTTTATATCACTACTATAAACTTATTCCAGAAGTGTATTCAAGGTACAAACAGTGCAGGTACATCTGAGTTGTTTTTTTCTTTTCTAACGTAGGACAGAAGACTGATGAGGATGGTGGTAAATGAGGGGAAAAGCAGCAATCAGCTCCAGGTGTCTCTGATAAGGCTCACATGCCACGGGGGGGCTGCAGCAGTTAGCCGGAGGAGACCTGTACGGGCCGACGCATGGGGCTCCCAGCCCAGATGGGAGGGAACGGGGTGGGAGTGGCAGTGAGAGAGAGGGAGACACTGAGAGTGGGTGAGGCAATTGGGAGAAAGAAAGTGAGACAGATAGGAGTGGGGCGAGGAAAAATGCCCCTCGTCGCCTCTCATTCTGACGCACACATGCAAGCAAAACATGCACGCGCACACGTGGATCTTCAAAGCCGACTGCTTTCAGGCTCCCTATTAGCTAAAGAGATTACATCTGGGGCCCTGAACCAAATAAATAAGGTGAGAGGAGTGTCAGAGCTCAGTCTGCTCCACCTCAGGATCCTCTCAGCACTTCAGTGGTGAGCAGAAAGGAAGCACACTCTAAATCAGAGGGACACTGAGAGAGCTGGACACAGCAGGGATTACACTTTTTTTCCTACTGTGGATTCCTCTCATTTCATCAAGAACAGATTCGCTGCCCTGTTGCATTCGGGTCGTTTTGCTGTTCTTCTCCAGAACATTTTCCTTGTCTCTTGCTGTCCTTGTTTTCCCCCGTCCAACAGGGGTTCTTCAGTGGATTGTATGTGGGAGAGCAGGAGGAGGTGAAGCGGTTCCCCACGGAGGTGTTTTGAGTTATGGATGTTGACACATTCCTTCTGGACACGAGGGGAACTGGATCCAGCCTGAGCAGCACAAGCAGACGCGACCGCCACGGACGCTTCACGGGGCTTCACCTCCTGGTATCACCCTTTCTCCCGTCCAGCTCTTCAGCATGTACCTTTCTGTGAGGCTCTTCCCAGTCTTCCGAGCTCCAGGACAATGTGCAAATGGAAAGTGACTAAGGGTGCCTCAGCCTGGTTCCGTCTGTCCTGCCTTTCCCTGCCGCTGCTGCTCCTGCTCCTGTGTTCGGCTCTGCCTGTGGCCTGCCATGACTCCCACAGGGCCGTACGCGCCCCGAGGGGTGCCAACTTCTCGTCGTCTGCCGTGGTGGGGCGGCATGTGCGCAGCTACAACCACCTCACGGGGGATGTGCGCAGGAGGAAACTCTTCTCCTACCAGAAGTTCTTTCTCAGGATCGATAAGAACGGAAAAGTCAATGGCACCAAAAGCAAGGATGATCCATACAGTAAGTAACGCCCGTTCTCTCCTCTTTCTTTTCACATGTGGGTCCCATAGAAGAAATGGCACTGCTTATTTCCTGTCTCCTTTGATTTTGGAGTCAAACATCCAGCACATAATATAAACCTTACTTGATGTTGGTGGGCACGAGCTGCTGTGCGTGGAGTTGGGCTTCAGAGGTAGTCAGCCCTAATGTTGGTTCTTAGGTTTCAGTGCGCAGATTTATTCATAGCAGGTTTCCTGGAACCAATTTTAAAATACCAGGGGAGCCTTTTTTCTGTAAAATACACAATACGTTGGAAGTTACCCCCGAACATCACAAAGTACATCAGTTATCTTTATTAGTGCTCCCGTAACTCCCTTTTTGCTGCAATAAATGGCTTACTTTCAAGAATTTATTTATTTAAAGCATATGTCAGGCGGTTTTATACATTATTTCTGTGTTGAAAGTGTCATCACGTTCAATCATAAATAATCTTTAAATAATCAGAAGAATTTCAACTTGATTTTACTGTTTGTGTCATGTCCAGACACCCGGCGAGGAGCTCGAAGCACCTGGTCACCACACTCCAAAAACTCCCTCTGCACTTTTTCGTTAGTAGTTTGCGCACACATTGCCACTAATAAAAAAAGTTTTGACATATGGGTCCCATGTGCGTGCTGCTTGGCTTTTTTAGACAAGGGTGTGCTGGAACTCTGCAAGACATGGCTGTGGGTATTTCAATTAGCCCGAAATGCCTCTTAAATGTGTTGCACAGAAAGTCTCTTAATAAATCCAAGCCCATGCTTGAAGAGTTTTGGAAAGCTTTCAACTACCATCAAAGAGTTTGTCCAGAAAGCTGGACAGTGTTAGATGTCCAGTGTTGTAGATGGTAAATGTTTACATAATTATAATTTTTAATGCATGTTAAAAAAAAAAAAAAATTAATGAATGAATATATGAGTGCCAGCTATTTATTTTAATTCATTATTTATTTAATAATTTTATATATATATATATATTTAATAATTATATATATATATATATATATATATATATATATATACACACTAATCCCTATGCCAGTGATCTCTTTACAAAAGTGGCTTACCACATGTGAAAATTGCACTGTCCTTGTTAGCTCCCACAATGGCCCTCAGGCATGAAGCATACTGGTAATAATGTTCCAGCCAGATGCACTGGTCAGGATTCACATCTCGTTTCAGTGCTGATATATCTGAAGTGTGGATATGGCCTGGAATGTCTGCGGGATGCTTAGCAAAGGGGAACCACTTGTTGGTGAATGGATCATTTCTCCAAAACAGATTTGGCCCCTGCCATCCCTCTGCTTTCCCTGCGCTTTTTTGCGGACGCTATAATTGAATTCAAAGGCCCTCTGGTGCCCACAAGGTAGCAGCAGTGTTCCCCATGTCCCTCGTTTTAAAACAGCGGCACAGTGCAATGTTAGTGTGCGGCGTTTACAACAGGCATGTTTGCTTGATTTATTCTGTAATCAGAGACCATTGTTGTTGCCGCAAATGCCCGTAAAAAAGGCCAGAAATGAGTGGCTTGCTATGTTATGTATCATCATGCACTTGAAACATCAAAACATCCTCAAATGATTTTACTCCAGTTGGAGCCACTGGCATTTTAAAAGGAACCAGTCCCTTTGCGGTGTAATATTTCTCTTGGGTTAACAAAAAGAATATTCCCATGAACAGCATGGTATGTTATTGTATATAGTCTGAGGTCATGTCGACAATAATCTGTGTTTGATGGCCCGGTATCTGAATACAGCTGAACTTTATGAAGAGGGAAAAGGCTGTGCACAATATTTCTGTTTGATCTGACATTTAATGTATAATATATATATATATATATATATATATATATTATACATTTAATGTTTGTGAAAAGCACACTTTGCATTCTGCTGAAATTAATAGTCGTATGAACTGAAGGTCAGTCATTTTTCTGCATGAGCATAACTTCAGCCAGAGTTACAGAATAAGTAGTATAAGAAATGGCATATTTTGTTTACCAAACTCTGCCGTTTTAATGAGACATTAATATAGTCTATTTACCAGCAGTGCACATATAAAATGTCACATCTTGATGTGACATTTACATTTACACCACCGTAAACACTCGCAGTAAATCAAAAGCCCGGATTTTATGAGAGGGCCAATATTTGTTTTGCATATTTGATGTGGAAAAATATTTGCAGAGAGCCTAAGTATGATAGATTGTTACATTTCCCAGATTCAAACTCCCAGTCAGAGAGTCTCTTTGTCCATGTTTGAGGTTCTCAAGTCCAGCCTTCTTTAGTTTTCAAGTCCACAAAAGACCTGTCTATGTGCAGCTTGAAATCCTATCCCACCCATATTGTTTGATTTTCTTTCAGAATCCATCAGCTCAGTATCACTTTTGTCACATTGTGTCTCCCCCAAGACATTTTTGGAAACGGCACCCCGTGCTGGAACTCGGAGCTGTCCTCGGTGTATTGAGCGAGCCTAACAACAAGCTCACTGTGATGCAAAAGCTCTCACACGGACCGGCCCAAGTTTAATCTTCTTTTCCTGTTTTGATCTTGTTTGCCCTCTCTTTCCTCTGTGCAATTGTTTTGCGTTTATCACACGGTCCTCGTGCTGAAGAAAACGTCAGTATCAACACGAGTGCAAAACCTCTGGTGTTGTCATTCAGCGGCATTGGCATGGCCGGAGGAAATTGTTAATGAGGATCATTAGGCCTTGACAGCTTTGATTGAGGGGATGTGTCCGATCGGAGTTCAACTACTGGTTGAATCGTAAGGTCTAAAGTGCAGGGGTCTTTCCAATCATTGTGTCAGCTCTTGGGCAGCAGATCAAACAAGGGTCAGGCCAACGGTCATTATACGTCTCTCACTTCATTTGGGGTCAGTTTAATCTAATAGGGCTCAATTAAGAATACAGATTATTGCTGGTCTAATGAGGTGTTTCCAGGCCAAACTCCATTAGCTGTGCTCAGAGTGCTACTCTTGAAAGGTCTTTAGACTGTTTTTCTTCATGAGAGAACATTTATATAAATTGCTAGTTTTATTTCAGGTGTTAAGCTGCTCTGTATGCATTTGGTTGAACCTTAACAACTGTATAGCAAACAAACCTCTTACTGGATGAAATTACTTGTTTGCTAAATGATAGTTATTGCTCATAACTTGTCTTTCCCCCTACGTTCCATCAGCTTCTGTCTGTTTACCTCATATAAGAGCTGTTTTGTCGTTTTAATGAGAGAGAAGGATGAATAAGCATATTCTGCCAAGTGTTTCTCAGAAACTAGAGTGCAGGGACACTGACTGGCCTGCTGCATTGTTGTTATGATTCAGAGGGCCTCTCACTGAGGCTGGTGTGACGTTAAATGCTTCATCAGGAACAGTAACAAGATAACTGCAAGCCACTCTCAGCAAGTCTGCTGGAACAAATTGAAAACAATCAGTTGATTATGAGACAACGCTTCCCTGCCATTGACTGAATTTTCCGGCTTTCTGTGTTTTCACTATTATGCGGTAGGAGCGCTATTACACATCTTCTAAAAGAGTAGAGAAACTCCGGATAAAAAAACAGACAAAAAAGGAGCAGAAACAAGCGATAAAAGCATTGCTTATGTGCATTGTAGTCTTTGAAGGAAAAAAAAGATTTTTGTTCAAAATGTTGCTTTTTTTATTAAACTTACCCACATTTAAGTGTTGATACAAAAAGAATGCATACAGCTAGAAGAAAGATAACCAGATAAGCCTAGGGCTTCTGCCTATCCCTTTTCAAACGGGTTGAGTATTATGTTGAAATATTATTTTTATTTTTTTATTCGTTTGTATATTTTATTGGTTTCTTTCTTTTAATAGTTCAAAATAAAGATTTCATTAATTTCATTTCATTTCATTTCAAAACGTTTTTCTTTGTTTTGTTTGAAAGCAGAGGCTCTGTTCTTTCTTTTGATATATTGCATGTTCAGATATTCATACAACAAAATATTCTGTGGGCCATGAAAATTTTGGGGAAATTATCAAAAATGCTGGAGGTGGATAATTGTTATTTATTTTTTTTTTTTTAAAACGCTGGTGGGGAAAGAGTTAATGGGGCAATAATTTTAAAGGGGTCATGAACTGGCTTTTTAAATTTTTTATACTGTTGTCTGAGGTCAACTTATGATGTGGTTTTTACGTTCAAAAACATCATAATGAATAAGTAATAGGCTATTTTCTACCCTGGATTTGAGCCTAGCTCCTGGAACGCTCGGTTTTTATGGGCGTGCCACATTGAAGACTTGGAAGTAAATGCCCACTGCTATGATTGGATACCAGTTTTGCATATTATAATGAGCTTCGGCTCCCCCGTGAGTACACGTGAGGAATTGTTTTGAAAACGTGTGGAAAAACAGCAATCGGAATGATTCGCCCACAGGGCTCACAAAATGTCTTTATCAAACAAACACAATGATTTATCTCTCATCCACCCGCAATTAATTGGAATGTATTTTTTTATTACTTGGCCTGCCCGATCGGTGGATATAACCGCGAACCGTGCATCACTAACACACACTCACACACACACACACACACACACGCACACACACAAGCCAAGTACGAGCATCAGCAAAACTTCACTGCAGACAAACCAGCATGTTCAAAACTTCCGCGATTGTATTTTTTCTTCAAATATCAAGTCAAGAGAGTGAACAACGCACATCAAGAAAGGAATGTTATTTCACTATTTAAGATAGCCCTGTTGGATCCAATATAAAAGGCACAGCATCGTTTTTTAATCTCATTCTGTCTGCAAATCCAGTTTCTTGTTTTCAAACGAATCCGCGGTGAAGTGAAGCTATCAAACGTGCAATGTCTTACCCACTTGAGCTGGATCTTCATTTAAAAATAAAGTTCAACCGCATTCCTAATATTGGAATCTGAAGGAAGCTTATGCAGCGACTGTGTTCTTCCACAAACAGACACTGCACACTATTTTGTAATCTTCAATGGCATGTTTATTACTTGGAAGTTCGATCCGGTTTAGCTCCACATAGGCCTATGTTATTTATCTATAACATGTCATGCGCGAGTTGGTGGGCAGGGCTACAGAATTATGCGTCGGTCTTCTTCTGTTGAGGTGGCGTTTTACTGCTCTCTGACGTCACAGGGAAGCAAATTCGCAGATTTATCGTTTGCTGAGCCAGCTGCCAATAAAAGCTTTTCTTTGACTAACAAGGAAGTTTTCAGCTCTGAAACTTACAGGATATTCTTATATTACGATGACCTTTTATATATCAAAATCTCAAGGGAAAGTTGATTTCTCAATTCATGACCCCTTTAAACAAGTTGATTATGTCCCTTAATATTGTAATTGCTATTATTAATTTGTATTAAGAAAAAACTTACATTAAAATACTTATTTTGTGTCGGGCATCTGCATGCAAGCTGAGAGATTTTATTATTATTCATTTTTTAATTCATTTCTGTTCTGCTATACACCATGGGCCTCATTTATAAAATGTGCGTATGCTCAGATTTGATCTTAGAGTGTGTGTATGCTAGAATCCATGCCAATGTTCAGATTTATAAAATCGTGGAACTTTTTTTTGATGTGGAAAAGTGCCTAGCGCACGTCTGGTTCTAAGCAGGTGTACACACTTTTCCTTGTGGCAGAGTCGGAGTACTGCAGGTATTTGGAAATCTAAGCAGCAATAATAATAATAAAACCCTATTAGCATAATTACACAGCATTAAAATTGTTCAATTTAGTATGCATACTTTGGTTCCATACATTATTTCGGCTGTAAAATGGCCTATAATGCAGAAATAGATTTCACATCTGGAAGAGAGGCGTACAGGTTTCCTTTTCTCTGTATCATACATACGCACATTTGACAAATGATCTTGTATGACCGTTTCTTCACAACATTTTATAAATAAGGCCCCTGGATTAAATCTCTTATTTATTATTTTCATCTAGCAAATTCCAACTCTGGTTCAAATCCTGCTCGGAGCGGGTGTGAATAGGACCAGTTACATTGGTGCCGTGAACCGGATGGGAGTGAGGTTTAGGCGTGAGTGTAACAGCCAGATAAAAGAGCTGTGCAGGTAAAACCTCACTCCCCTGGCCTCAAGAGGCACACTAGCGACTGATGCTAGAGGCTGCGGATTTAGCGTCCTTGTTAGCATGCCGCTCTGAGTGGGTGAATAGGACCAGTTACACTTGCTTAGTAGCCGTTATTACTGATAGGCCTATATACTAATTTAAAAGCATTGATTTTGCCATTGCAGTCATGACACAATGGACTGACTGTGATTTGGTCATCATGCTCAACCACTCCATTTTGACACAATGATTAATTGTGCATTCTTACTAGTTAGTGATCATTATATCATATGATCATATGATATTTGATCAGAGATTTATCATCTATATGACTGCATGTTCATCATGACATCAGTATATTCAGTCAGCTCCTGCTTTATAGCTCAAATGTAGCTGTAAAATGACTCACTGGTGTAAACGAACATATGCAATGTGTGAATTTAAATGACATGTTGCCAGCCCTGGCCACATGGTTGGCACTCTTCAGAAGTGTGTATGTGCTCTCTGTGGTTCTCTGCGGTGCCCGTTTATAGCTCCCGTGGGAAATCCCAACCACACAAGTAATAAAAGTGACTTATGAGGATTGAGCTGATGTGCAAAAGGTTAGTGTCAAAGTGTTTCATTCTCTTTGACCTTGATGTCCTCTCATACTTTCTTCTTTCTGATTCATAAATAACAGAGCTGTTTTTACAAGACAGCTCTACAAGATCTAAGAAAAAAAAGAAAATATTAAGCAACACAACTGTTTTCAACATTGATGATATGTTTCTTGAGCACTGAATCAGCATATTAGAATGATTTCTGATAGATCATGTGAGACTGAAGACTGGAGTAATGATGCACAAAATTCAGCTTTGCATCACAGAAATAAACTCTACATTTTAAAATATATTAAAATAGAAAACAATTAAAATAAATTCTAATAATATTTTTACAATATCAGTTTTTACTGTATTTTTGACTGATATTGAAAATTGATTTGCCATTTACTGTGTAAATTTAGATAAAAGTAAATGTTTTCAAAATGACATAAAAGTACACTTGAGTCCATTAAACCCACAGTATGTGTAAATTCTGCAGCAGCAGCTCAACATATTCATCTAGTTAATGCATCCATTTTTCCAAGCTGAAAGTTCAACCTGGAGGAGTGGAAGACCAGATGTATGCCTAACCTCTGACCCCATTACCTAAAGCAATGCACCATTTGGTGTGCTGGGGAGAAACACCACTGTCTCTTTTGTGCTATGGTCTGTCTGATTGCCAAAAGACAGTGACCAAAGGCACACTTGCCCACTGGGACGACAATTGTTTACTTTCAGGACAATGTACAATAATACTGATCATTGAGCAATTCATGGTGTAAGACTGAGATGTAATACGTTTTAAGCCAGGTACAGGGAGTCTTGATAACTGAGATATCTAGTATACAAATACCCATTGGTCTCTTTATAGGATCAAGCCTTTAACCAGGAAAGGCTGAGGGAACAGGACTTTGTCTTTCAGTGTCCTATAAATCTGTTACGTGTTTGACATGCTACAATACTGGACAAATGTATAGCTGAGAGCAGGGTGAAGCTTTCCTCAAACAGATCTTCTCACAAGCTCCAAGGGGAATTCCTAAGCGATGTGTGCTTGAACAGATGGAGGCGGTTGGGGCATCAAAGCACTGAAGTGAGACCAGGGACAGTGTGAGCAGAGATGCATCTGGCCAGTCAAAGAAGTGAGCAGGAAGTTTGAATGGGCTTACTTTGGTCCTCATTAAGATGGGTGTCTGCTCTGACATTTAGGAGGAGGATGGAATCTGTTTGCCACCACAGAAGGTCATCTGAGTGTTTGGTTATCTTATGTGTGTGTTTGGGGATGGTGCATGCATGGTTTCATGTGCTTGTGAGCGCGCAAAGTGGTTCAGTGGTTTCATTCCCTGGCAATGCAAACATTGAACAAATCTGTCTGTCATCAAAAATTAGTTAAGCACTTTACAGGGTGGTTAACAAATGCCTGGAGAGTTAGTCAAACAAAAACATGATACTTAACATGCTCTGATGGCTTGGAATATGTGAAAAGAGTTTTAAACAGATCGTTCACCCAATTATTAAAATAATTGATTCAAATCTGATTTAAAATATTAAGATTCTGTCACCAAACCAGAAGAAACAAGTTTGGTGACACAATCTTAATATTTTGAATCAGATCTTTTCAATTAATCAGTTGATCCAGTTCACAAAACTGGATATATAATATATATACACATATACTGGAGTATACATAATTTCTCTAAATTTGTATAATCCCAGTCCTCTCTTAAATAAATCTCAAAACAACCCATTATATAGGAGCTGTGTATATGGAGCCTATGCAACTGCAAGAGAGAAAGTACTCATTGTACTCATTTTCTGACTTCTTTATGTGCTGTTTCAATGAGTCACATTTTAGCAGATTTATATCAGGAGAACAGCACTACTGTTTTCACTACTGTCACTACTGACCCATTACGTAACATGAAATAGAGTTATTTCTTGTGTATTAAGCTCAGACCAAGACATGCACAATCAAACCTTATGCCCCTGGGAAACATAATGTTATCATGTAGTCAAATACACAATCCGTAGGGCAAGTCACTGGCTTTAAATCATGTGTTCCTTTTATGTTTTTCTTTAGGCCAAGCACACACTACAAGACTGAAGGTTGCCTGTGCAAATGTAAAGATTCACAGGTTCTTCTGAACACCGTCAAAGACTTTCAATTACAATTCTAAACCAAAATACAACATTTGACTTCTGTTTCACACTCTCACCTTTTTGCTTCAGTCTTGTAGCGTGTGCTTGGCTTAGGAGGCTGGTCATTACTTTTTGCCACAAGATATGGATCTAGAGCCCTAAAGAGAGATATTTAGGGGCAGATGTGTAGTGGAGTTATGTGCTATGAGTTCTCGGAACTGGTGGATGAGAGGGAGGACGGACTGCCAATGAGTTTGCATTGCTCTCTATTAGCAAGTTTCAGTAGGAAAATCAGCAACGAAAGCCTGTTTATGAGGTGCTGAAAAAATGAAGAAAATAAAATCATCAATCATCACAAAGATTTTAAGCTCTCAAAAAGTAGAGCTGTTATTCTGAGTACGTCTGCACGAGTCCACATATGCTTTCTGTAAACTATCCTGTGCACTGCAGAAAGGCTGATTTAAAAACATCAGGTTATCGTCATCTGATCTGATTTGATTCGTGGCTATTAGCATGAAAAATGTTGCCTTTCTCCAATCCAGCACACTTTGCTCAGGCGATAAAATCCAACAAAATCTTATGGCAATTCGTAATTATTTTCTTTCTGTGAATTGGTGGCTAATTGGTTTGAATTCGTACAATCACATTCATGCGTTTTCATACGTTTCCCAGCCTGAGTTCATTCAAAGTCACCCTATTTCAGCAGAACCAGGAGAGTGTGTTAATGAGACCGGCTCCCCAGACCCGTCCACTGATCTGCCCGAGCCCAGGAGCCAGGGGCCCACAGAGCCCAGATCAAAGGTGCAAGTCACTGTCATCAGAAGCCAATGATAGGTCAGCTGCAAAGATGCCTTTTAATGGGGACCCTTTTTCCTTTATGGTCCTGTAGATGGGGGTGGGGGGTAATTGAAAGGACATGCGTGTCAGAGGCGTGGCAGTCTGAGGTTCCCAGGACAATTAAGCGTCCTGGAGTAATATATGACTTGACTTATACAGACTTTGCAACAGTGTGGAGGGCTGACAAGCAGTTGAGGGTTCCCAAGTGCAAGTAAGATTATTATTTTGACAATCTGAACGCTGCTAGGGAAAGGTCTGTCTGCCTGATAAAAATTGTTGTTTTCAAACATGTTTGAAGTGGATGGGGGTCTCTTTCACTCTCTCGCAGGCTTTGGTAGTGATGCAGGTTGCATGAGGCTACAAATATGAGGCTGCAGAGTTTTTGTAATTACCACAAGATGCGATAACCTGAGTTCTGTCACCCTGCCAAGAAAACACTGAACGCCGTTAAACTGGAAGGGCCACCTACAGAGCCTGGGGCAGAAGCCAAGTCTACTGAGGGAAGATCACGCTAGGCTACGAGTGGGACTCTCTGGACCACCGTTGGGCCACGGGCAGTGTAATGTCACAGACACATGGCCGGGTATGAGTAAGGTGGGGCCAGGCTTGTTAAAACGCAGAGCCTTTTAAGTCTGATCTGAGCCCTAACGGGGAGTAAAACAAGAATACTTGGAGGATTAGGTTCCACCGCAAAAGAAAATTCTCTCACATTTTTTAAGAGAATGTCTTGGCTAGTGCTTTGAATAATGCAGGCGGTGAAATCGTGTTTGTCAGAATACCAGAGCGCCATGATATAGATGTAACAAAACACTGGGTTTGCCAGGAAAACTGCTTAATAGTAATCACGCTCTTATGAGTCAAGGCATTGCTGTCTGTTGAGCAGCGGTTCTCAAACTGTGCTTGAGAGATTCCAAGTGGCTGGCAAGTTTACTGGCTGGAATAAAAAATAAAAAGAATAAAATATAAATAAAAAATAATAATAACTGGCAAGTTGGCTGGGTGATAATAAAATGATAAATAAATATTTATAATTGACATGATTTAAAAAAATATATATATTTTAAATATCATTTAAAAAATATAAATTTGTGGTAAAGGGCTTCTGCTACTTTGATAATGTAACTGATAGTTATCAGTAATAAGTTATTTAAACTAAGGACAATTTGTATGCCATTTAAAACTGTATAGGTAATTGTTTTTAAGTAGTTTGAAGTTTCCCCCAGATTTGGGGTGTTAGGTGGTCTGCCAGTAATGTTAAAGTGGTCCACCATCTGATTAAGTTTGAGAACCACTGCTATAGAGGTTTGCTGAGTTTTAACTCTTACATGACTGTGCAGACACACTTTAATGAGCCAAATAAAACTGTAACAGACTTGTTGCACGCACAGCCGTTGTTCTTGGTAATGTCTTAAAAATGTTGATTAGATAATATGTGCTTGCGAGCTTACTGCACTTCAGACACTGGCCTTAAAACGTTTCTCTGGACTTTTAGGTCAAATCTCACATTGGTATTTGGCAGAAATCTGAAATGAAAGAGTGGCCGATCTTAAATGTTTATGGTGTGGAAGAAGAAAGCATGCAGCGAGACCTGTTGCTTAGATGCCTCAGAGATGTTTTGGTTTTGTAAATCCAGCCCTTTGTTGCAGACCTGCATTTCAGCTTCAGTGCAGACAGGGGAAACACTCTTGGAACTCGTGAGGCAGTCGTATATATATTAAAAAAAAAAAAAACAGCGTGTTTTGGTTTGACAAACCACATCAAATGGCCGAAAGCAAACAGGTGCTTTCTGCCAGAAGATTCAGGCTTTATTTTGACATTGCACGCTTTAAAGAGCTGCCACCAAATTTACTGTAGACATGACATGTTGTTTGCACACATGACATCACTCACATAGGGATGTCTGTGTCTGCATGTGTACACACAAATGTACTGTATGTGTCCGTATAATAGATTAGTTTGTTATATGTTTGGGATTTTTCGTCAAAATTTATATGTGCTTGTGTCATTTTGGGCAGCCGTTCCATTGCTTTTGTCCACTCTATTGCTCTTGTCCACTCTATTGCTCTTTGATCATGGATTATTCCCCCTTAATCCTACCAAGTCTGTGATCCCATCTCTGAGCCCCCTCCTTTTATGCTGTGGCTCTTGTTCATGAACCTGAGGCGAGGGAGGAGAGAGGATAGGAGACGAGGTCTACTTACATCTTCTCTTGGTGACTGCAACCGGAGCCTATGTGGAAGAACTGCCTTCAGATCCACTTAATCCTCCTGTTGTAGCAGCGCTTGTGTCCCTGATCCACAGGTGTGGATTCAATCCCTCTGCGTCACAAAACTCTGATGTTAATGTGAGGCATTTACAAACCATTCAAGATACAGAGGGTTTTACATAGTTCTGAAAGTAGATATGCAATAAACTTACTTTTTGCTGCAATAGGTCATCTGACTGATGTATAAAGCGACAAACCAGTTTTTTTTGCAGGTTTAGTAAACTAACAATTGTTTGATTAACTGAAATAAAATATAAATTATATATAAAAAGATCAAAAACATAAGCTTAAAAACAATGTTGCCTTGCCAACTTAAGGAAATAAAATAAGTTGAAGTTAAAAGAAAAATAAGCTAAAAGAAAAATAAATTAAAGCACATAACAAAATTACTAAAACATAAGCTAAAATTAAAATGGAAAACTTAGAAGCTAAAGCTAAAATATCCATATACTATAACACTATACATGCTATAATACTACTACAATAATACTATAATAGTATATAAATAATACTAAAATAACACTGGTTTAGGCTTTATGAAATAAAACAATTTAAATAATTGTGGTAATACTTAATAATTGAAAAAAAGTTTCATAGAGACCTCAGTAGCTGTATTAGTATCAGTGATACTGGCCTTCATAAAAGATGCCATTAAACAAGTATTTAAAATATACTGTCTTTATGTTGTTTCTACATTAATTTGGAGATTCATTGTGAAATTATTACATTATAAAATATTAAAACTTTTTTTGTTTTTTTGTAAAATATTGCAATTAATCACATAAAAATGTGATTAATCTACTCATTTTTTTAATCGATTGATAGCACTAATATATATGTACAGTATGTGTATGTATGTGTATATATATATATATATATATATATATATATATGTATATATATATATATATATATATATGCTAAATGTATTTGTAAACATTTTAAGAAACGCTTAATACTAAAGCAATTAATGTACAATAAAGGTTATAAAGCATATAATTAATGAAATTTTCTGATTTTCCATGACCTAATTCCATGATTTTACATGACCTGTAAACTATTTACAGTTACTAAGTTGTTAACAAAGCATTAAAAAAAAACCTCATCTAACTCTTTATATATGAGCTAAGTTAGTTTGTAAACAATAATTATTTTGTTGATTACAGTGACAATGAATAAAGAACTCACTATTTGTATATAGCCTATTAATATATTAATGTAGAGACTACAATATATAAATTATGCATTAACTACAAACTAATAGTTTGCAAATGATTTGTAAGTACTTTATTACTGTATACTTATTATAGGTGTTATCATAATTGTTACATTATTACAATAAATATAATTATTCTCTGGTTTTATTCAATTGCTTTTGATGCTTGGTTTTATAGTTTTGATGTCTTGTTGAATAGTTGCAGATAAAAGCACTGAACTGTTCGTGTTCGTCAAAGGCCAGAAGCTGCAGGCAAAAGCTCTTTTAACCCCATACACAAACAACATAGGATCATATAGCCCTGTTTGCTACTAGGACATGCTTTGGTCTGGGACTAATCCCATCTAAAGCATGATGGCTTTATGGGTTTACATAATTGCCTTTTAAAAAGCAAAACCGTAATGGTTACCACAACTTGAATCACTAATGGCTGCAAACCTTTGCTAGTACACCTTTCAGCTCTGAAAACAATAACAACAAAGACTGCAAAATATGACTTTTCAGCTTATACATGAGCACTTTTGAAGATAAGTACTCCTTTTTGTCTGGGAAGATGGAGAATTTATGATTCTAGCATTGGGGTAGATTGTGGGTAAAGTCTGAGGAGGTCATTTCTGTAATGCCTTTATCTTTTTACATGTTGATATTTGTTACCTGTTCTATCAAAGCACAAATGTTCCTTCTTTCTATGTTATTATGCAATTACATGTTTCATGTGATACCGGCGGTGCACCTTGTTTAATGTACAATAAGTATACGCATAATTCCAAAACTCTAAAAATACTGCAATGCTTTCATGTTGACATTATGTAAATGATATGTTTACTTTTGTTTTGTAGGTACACTCGAAATCAAGTCTGTGGATGTGGGCATCGTTGCCATCAAGGGGATTCAAAGCAATTACTACCTTGCAATTAACAAGAAAGGGGTGGTCTACGGGGCGGTGAGCATCATTTTCTCTTCATTTCTCTTTTAATTATAGTTAATGACTGGACTCTACAACAAATAATGATAACGTCTCACGATCCCATCCAAACCGAAGTCGTCCTTCTTATCGGGAATTTTTAAACAACATTCAGAATTTCTAAACTATTTATAGAAATTCAGCTCTTTACAAGCTTCCAGAAAGATCCATCAGCCCTCAGGTCCCTCTCAGAGGCTTTGATGTCAGAGAGCCTGCTCTATTTCTCATGTCTCGGGGCACTTAAAAAGCCCGGGGTTGTTTTAAAGGACAGTTCCACTCCACTGCCTGTAAATAATCCCCAGCAAAAGTCGGCTTGAGCAAAAGAGTTCTGTTATCTTTGAAAAAGTAAGCTGAGAAGGCCCTCTTCCTTACACTGTAGTCTTTCCTCCAATACTGCTCCATGCATGCGTTCTCCTCCATTCACAATCCAGCCATACAATCCCCTGCTCCCTCTTTGTTCCGAGTTCTCTCTAGCCCCATCGCCTTTCATTCATCCGCTCTCGTGAATGGCAAATGTTACCTGAAACAGGAAAAAATAGTGCCATAGTTTTCCCAAAAGTGAAATCAACTGAAAGCAAGGGGAAAGTCCTAAGATGTAATCGCCTACGCCTCAGGTCTGTTGTCCTCAGAGCGAAAATATCAATCAATATATTGACGTATGCTACCATTTATTCTATTTATGCTTCGGAAAAAGGATAAAATGTGGAATGAAAATAATTCTCATGATGATGCTACCATGAGTAAAGGTCAAATTGGTGGCGGACACAGGTCATATTTATGATACATATTCATTCTGAAACAAATCATAAAATTTGTTAAAAAAAAAGTATTACAGATATGTTCGATATTAATATGTGCAGGCTGATAACTTCAATGTGTCAATATTATATTGATAATATTATAACAATAATTTGTATATAAGATAATAACACATTAACACAGGTGCATTTTTTTCTGGAAGTAGTGGCAGAAATATTGATGATGTTAAGATGAGCGAATGTGAAAATGGTGGCGGATACAGTTTATCTTATGATTCATATTCATTCCATTCCAAAATAATAAAAAAAAATTAAATAATAAAATATAAAATAATAAAAAAGTATAAAAACATACCAATCATATGTGAGGATTTATACTTAACGCATTACTATATTATATTTATTTTATTAAATGCATTTTTTTTTCCTGACAGTGGTGACAATAGTATTGATATGGTTTGCATTCATTCAACAAACTGTTTTTAATAAATCAACAAACTGACAAATAGACATTTACCACATGACCAAAGACAATATCTAGAAGTCACTCACTCACACATCTTCTTCTTTCAGAGGGATTTCGGCATTGACTGCAAGCTGATAGAGCGGATAGAGGAGAACAGGTACAACACCTACGCCTCGGCAGAGTGGAGGAACAAGAAGAAGCCCATGTTCGTGGGCTTGAGCGCCAACGGGAAGCCGATGAGAGCCAAAAAAACCCGGAGAAAAAACACAGCCACACACTTTCTCCCCATTCCTATCGTGTAGCTACAACCCCACCAAAGGGAACATTAAACTGCACTGAGGAAAGACTTGGAATTTTTCGACAGTATAAAAGGAAACCGTTTGGAGAAAAGGGCACTATATAAAGGAACTAAGAGAACTCCTTTTCACTGAGTCAGACTGTTATCACATATTTTTTTAAGTTATTGGCACCAGGGAAAATATGTGACATTTTTTTATGCCAAACCCTTTTCTAGCAAAGGAAAGGTTGGACCAAAACCGATGGAGAGGAATCGAACATTGCAACCTCCCAGAATGAACTGAAGAGACCTTTCACAGAGTGTATTGCTTGTGTGTATTTGTGTGTGTGACCTTTGGATGCAGTTATTTATGCTGTACTAACTCATACGAAACACTCTAACAGACTCTCAAACTCTGTGACTCAGTGGACTGAAAGTTATGCAAACACTTACTGGAAGCACTTGCTCAAGGTGCAAGACTGAGAGGCCGAGACGGAGACCCCGCATCCTACCATCAGAATTTAGTCAAGCTAGCACCATAGCGTAAAGAACTCTAATATTATTAACATGCAAAAGCCACTGTATTTGATATCTCCATTCTTTACCTGACTGCTTTGGAATAAATTATTTATTTTATGTAATATTTAAAGAAAAACAAAGACAAAAAAACATGGAATGGACATTTTTTTATCATTTATGCTCCTCTTTTAAAAAGCTATTCTATCGGTTACACATGAATAAATAAATATATTTCTCTTTACCTAGCAGAAGTTGCGTCCATGATGCTGAGAAAAGCTCATTTTCTTCTTTTATTCACTTCTCGGATTTTAAATGCATCTGTAAAACATCATTTATTTCATGCACTTAGGTTTTTCGGTTAATACATTTTTTGATTTTCTCAATCCCATAATTGAAACCACACCCGACTGTTTAAAAAAAATCCTAGTGATAACTATGAGCTCATCTCCAAAAGCATTCAAGAATTCAAAACACATAGGCCTACTGTCTTCGGTCACTGCCACACATATTGTCTTAGTATCAGTCATGGAAAGGACTTTTATTCTTTTAAAGCTGAGTTCACTTGTGCCCAAATAGTCTGAATTGAAAACATTCATACTTGTTTATATATTTCAGCTGTTATCGAAAACCACATATAAATCTATATCCACCCTCAATGCCCTTTTGCCTCATTTTCAACTTTAAGTACAACTTTCAATCATCAAACTGTGCTTTACTAGCCTGCTCACTTCAAAAGAGTCGATGTGAAGGGCATGTGGTGTGTATGTAAATATTGGCAGTAGATTATGGACTGATTCTGATTATCTCTACCGTAGGCCTAACGCTTTCTCCCCCTCTCAAACCTTCGGAGCAGTTCCAGCAATTACTAAGTTAAAACTGAGAAGCTTTGAGTTGAAGCCTCACCTTTTATCATATTCCCTCTTGCGTTTTTGCGTCCACAAGGGAACAGTGACTTTGACTCATGGACTTTCCCAGGCAGTTTCCATGATTTCAAGTCAGAGTATTGATGTGTTTGTTTAGAAGTTCTTTTAGGTGGTTCGTAAACATCTTTTCATGTACAATTACACTGAAATGGATTCAAGACCAAGGCTTGGAATCAAAAAAACGGTTTCAGAGTCGTATGACGTTCGGTTCGTTAACTATTTTTTAGTACGGTGCTTCGAACTAAAGTAGGTAGCTATGTTATTCAACGGCACTGCAACTCCGCAAATGAATCTACGGTATAGCGCGAGACGGACAACATTGATCGTTTAGTCCGATATTCCTCTCTCTTTTTTTGTGAATCCGAAACAGCAGCACATGTAGTTTGATTCCAGAATAAGTCGGTTCTTTTTAGTGAATCGGGAACAGAACCAGTGTAGTCCGCTTGACTTGAACGAGTGACTCGTTTGTTTTTAGTGAATCAATTATTCGAATGCATTTGTGTGGCCTTAAAAAGACCTGTGAAAAGCCACCTAATTTTAAATGTATTTGGTATTGAAATTAACTCCTCATTTGGCACTGGATCCATGTTTCTTTTTTCCAAAACTTATTTAAATTTTTTTCCCCATTCTTTTTGTAAATGGTGCATGATCAACAAAGTATTAACATGAAAAAGAGCTGAAAAAGATTTTCCTGATAACTACCAAGCCAACAAATAAATTACATTTAGATATCAATAAAGAAATAAACAAGGAAGATACATACAAATGCCTGTTGTATAAGTCTGTAATCTCCTGTTGACTCATGAAAGAGCCAGAGAGTAATTTGGCTCTCGCAGGGAGAAACCAATTCAGATGCATCATACATATTCAGTGTGCAGCGCTGAAGGAATTCCCATTTGTTGGTTTTAGCTGAAATATATATTGTGACCTTCACAGCTTCACAACTTCACTCTTTCCCCAAAGGAATCTGTGGCTTGTTGACCAAACCACAGGAGCAGCTGTGAATATTTCATTCCAGAAAGGTTGCTTGGAGAGCAGCAATAGACAGGGCTGATTTTAACAGCCCCGAGGGTAGCGGCACCACTGCGTATTTTTGGACCTAGATGTGGTGACATTGAGCCAAGCCCAAGGAGTTCCAGTAACAGAGGTGCTCTCCTATCATTAGTGATCAACAGGTCTCTGAAACACGCTAACCTTATGTCAGCTAACACAAAAGAGGGAAAGTGCTAAATATAGTGGCTTTTCAGACTGCACTTACAGCACGTGTTAAACACAAGGCCAGTTCAGACTGAGATTTGGATCTGTTATGATCTCTCGAGGTTTCCAATTTCTGTTCAGCAGGTGTGTCAAACATTTGCCTTGGCTTTGGCTGAGAAGAAGCATGTGTTTATCAATTCAGCTCGAGTGAGTGAGAGAAACAGAGAGACAGAGTGCCTGCCAACTCCAGACAACTCCGACCCTTCAGGAGAACAGAGAACTGAATTTAAAAAAATTAATACGAAGCCACATTCTGCATTTGAATGTAAGTTAATACAACCAAAGCGGCTGTGTATTTTTCTTGCTTTTTTTCATCTGTACTGGGATACGACCAACATTACTTGTCAAATGTGATTTGAAAACATGAAAGTATCCAATTGAGATGGCAAGATAGCTCAAGATCTTTCACAGATCTTGTCTTGCCCAAACTAAAGCATGTGTAATGTTCATGTGGGGTTATAACTTGGGTTTGGCAAACATGCTGCTAATAAAGTTGGTGTTTATTCGGTCCGCCAACCACATTAATGCATTTTATCCAATAACATTGTTTTCTAGAACAGCAAATGAGCTTGATTAAAGACAACTGCGATCTGTTTTAAGGGTCTGCTTTAGAGGTTTTATAGTGACTGAGGCTTAGTGGTTGTAAGTACACATTGACCATTTCCTCATAAAAAGTGTTTTTTTTTTTTTTCTCCATATTTTTCTTTCAATATAATTGCATTGTTCTAAAGCATAAAATGCAAAAACGAATCTTGTGTTTCAATTTCATTCCTTCTAAAGTTTTGTGGCCTAAAGAGAATTAAGCAGACCTTTAAATCTGTTCATTGACCTTTAAATCTGGAGTCATCAAACTTTGCCACTGTATGATCAACAGTTGCTTCAGAACCACGGACAGCTCTGGTTTAGTCTTTATGGAAAGTTGGGCTCATTTGAATTGACAGCTACAGTATGTACAGTAGACCAAAGACTAGACATTCAAGGATTGTTGACCAACTGCAAGATTTCTGAATAGAAATGTATCCAACCGTCCTTAAAGTTAGTCAGCACATTCTGATTCAAAGGGTTACATCAAGAACAGTTGCATAACACAGAATATTCAGCTTTTCGATTAAATTCAATTCACATTTATTTGTATACTGTTTCCAAGCAGCTTTACAGAAAATGCTTTTAAGTTACAGTAATCTGTAAAACTGTGTTAAAGCAACTGTGTTCTGTCTATTATGCAGAAATGTACAGTTCTAAGACATTACAGATGCAGTTAGCTAACATCATGTATTCATTTAAGCAGAAACAATGAGCATGTGTGTATGAACACACTGCATGATACATTTAACAAAATGAACACAGAAATGTCTTTGCCTCATTGAACAGCAATTAAACCCCTTTGCGCTAAGATAGAGAATACTTTACCAAATGAAGCATTTGCGTCAGTCTTGACAAAGTTGCCAAATCAAGGCCTTCACAGTAAACAGCCTCACAGATGCAGATGAACTGAATTAAAGAAGCTGTATGGGAGTAGTTTGGCTGTCTGTATGATTTTGATAATGACGGCAAGTTCTTCACCCGTTGGATAAAATTATGTCAGGATCATAAACCCTTTCCATTCGTGGTGAGAAATAATGCATAAAATGTGTGAGGCGAGATAGTTCATAGAAACCCTGAACCCACCTGCACGTTCCTCTCCTTCACCATCTGAAGGCATCCAAAAACATGCTATTGGATCAAACATGTCAAGAAGTATTTAACCGAACAGACAGAAGGAACACAAACAGATCAGTGGTGTTTTGACACAAACACTTTTTTTTAAGTTTGTTCAAGGAAAGTGACGATATAACATTTTCCTTGCAATTTGCTCGTGTTTAATTGGGTTTTGCTGAAAAAGAAAAAAAAACTTGATACCTTGCGTAGCTATTTGCCGTATCCAAACTTTTTTCAGCACTCCGTCCACAGTATTCCATCCACATGCATTATTTTGTTTTCCTGTGGGTAATATCTGGGTGGGCTGGCGTGTTGTCACACATGGTGTGTGTGTCTGTGTATTCTGCCTGCAAGCTTTGGAGGACTCTCAGCGGTGAGAGGTCTGGGAGCTCTTGTCTTCAAGGCCGCATTGCGTCATTACCTAACGCTAGCGCTGGACATCTGGCCTTGACATGAAACTTCCCCTTTATCACCTGCTTATTGGACAGAAAAACAAGTCTGGTTCCTCTTAAAATGACATGTCTTACCTTACTTCTTACAGTGTGGAAGACTTTTTTTTGTTTTTGTTTATATAAAATCAGAGACTGACGCCTTTTGGAGCGTTTCAACACCTGTCCTCCCTTATGATCGACTATTCGTGGTGTTAGTGGCAGAATTTCAAAGGAATCAACAAGAGTGGATGCTGAAAGAAAGTTTGTGGTGTGTTAAATTAACATTTTTTAGGGGATAGAGGATAGTTGGAGTTGTTAGGAATACCACAAGTGATGAAAAAAGAATGGAAAAGAATATGAATTCTTTACTTTTGTTGGATCAGTCACTCATCTTTGGTATTCGGCGGCAAGCGTATTGTCTTTAGACCGCAAAATGTGAGACATCGCCGATACTTTTTATGGAGAATTTCAGTGATAAAGTGTGTTTAACCTCGTGTTTCAATGGAACAATAAAACTTCTGTCATCGTGACTTTTATTCACAAATCCTGATGTTCTATCAGTCTGCCCACTGAGGCGGATATTGAACAGAGCTTCATGTAATTTGAACTTAACCCTGGAGTCTTTCCAGAGATGTATGAATAAGACATGACCTCCCTCAGACTACACACCAAATGCTAATAATCATGGTTTTGAAATGTCACAGTCAATTTAGCGGGTTAATGTGTGATAGTTCAACAATATCAGTTGGACTCACACAGTCCCGTATAGCGTATAACATCGCAATCCTGCAAAATGAAATATCATTTTAATGATTGTGTCTGGCAAACGCTCTGATGCGTTCACTGAAAAATAAAGCAGGCCCTCCAAACTGGGCACTTCGCTTGATTTCCTTGGAATTGCAGCTCGGCTAAAGCATGGCAAGTACAGGGTTAATATTTCATTTTCATTTTAGGTGGCGTGACTGCCAAACACCTAAAAATCTGCACCATATGTTGAATGTCCAACAGTTGAGGCTGAACCTATTGAAATTATGAAAACTGTGAAGAAAAATGAAAAAAGTGTTTTTTGCTAGTATTTGGCAACATCTTTTAAGGGCTGAGAAATGATGAGGTCCATTAATGCCGCTGGAACACTATGTGAATTTTTCATCTATGCCTGATGTGTGGGAAGATCAAACATGCACTCAGAAAAGCATTTATAACCCGTTCAAAATAAGATTTAAATAGCGCAGATCAGTCTCTCTTACATATAAATATAAATTTCAAAGAATAAAAACAAAACAGCAGGTGCTGCCTTGCGATTTCATATGGCTATACACAAATTTCACATTCTGTAACACATGTATACATAAAGTCTGTGCTCAGTTTTGAGGAATGGTTGCACATAACATACCACATATGACATGTATGATGCTTTTAATATAATATCATGGCATTTTTTATGCTGACTTCAGTGTGAGATTTTATAATTAATAAAGCAATCGCACAACCAGCTGCACATCCAAAACATCCAAAATGTGTCAGACTCCTTCAGCCTCTTGTCCTGAGACACTTCAGTGGTAAAATTACCCAGAAAGTACACATTTTAAAAGCCTTTTTAGAAAATGTAAAACACATGCTTCCCACATATGCAAGCAATAAACATCCTCTGGCCCTTTGTCCCCAATTTCAGCCATCACAAGTCTAGATGATAGCTAAAAGGACTGAGTGCCCAAAACTAAATTGCATTTAGTCTTATATTTAATTTTTTTCCTTTTTTTTCAAGGTTAATAAAGAAAGAATCAATAGGTTAAACCCAGTATTGGGGAGTAAAAAAAACAAACAAAAAAGTGTTGATTCTACTTAACTGAATTTTTCAGTAGTGTGCCATTAGCTGTTTTTTTTTTTTTTTTTTTTTTTTTTACATGACAAGCTTTTTCCAAGTAGCTAAATCTTTTTTTATTTCCATCACACTGTATTGCACACGCGCCTGTAAAGCCTTGTGAGCTGATCAAACGCAAGGTCTCTCATATGTTCGTTCGGACAATTTGTCAATAAACTAGTTCATTCATTCATTCATTCATTCATTCGAAAACCCCAGTCAGAGAAATACTGATTAAATTATAATTTACATAATTTGATGTTTATATATTATTTCTTGGAATATAAAGATATTGCCTTATAACATACCACATTATACATTATAATGCATAAAATTTTATATTGACAATATATTAAAATCAATTGCCATTTTAAATAGGTTTAATGTAGTTACTTAATGTAGTAGCATGTAGTGTAACTTTTTTCATTAGAATATCTTCAAGTTTGATTAGTTTAAAACTGTAGCTTGCTGAGTTACAAACTACTTATACTGTAAAGTAGTTCAAGTAAAAAAGAGAGAAATTGAGAAATTTTCAAGCCAGATCAATGTATTGTTCAGTATAATATTATTATTTTAACCATAGTATACTACTACTAAATAAAGAGGCACACTTTTGTAGAGCACACTACAAGTGTACCACATAATTGAGAAACATACACTGCATTACACTACATTACATACTCTAAGGTTCACTTTTATTTGTCATATAGGTTTATGGCCTCCTACTGCAGAAAAATCAACTAAATTAGAACTAAATTTCCACAAAGGCCTTGCTTCCCTTGTATAAAAGTTCCTAACCGCAGTGTCACTCCCTCAGTCATTCACTAGCAGTAGCATTCGTTTTGTGTGGTCATTCTGTGGGAGCCATATTTCAAGTGGCACGTATTGATCTCTTATGAGCAACTGCAAGCTATTACTCTCTCTTGTCTAGAAGCTTAAAAGGGTGGGCCAAATGACACAGCTTACTTTATTGTTTCAACATTTTGATGCACAGCAATGACGCTGTAAAATCAACCCATGAAAACTTACTGTAAAAACATTATGTTGTTCCTGTCCGTCATTAGGGTGGGAGAAAGGACAGTTTGATGAAAGGGATGTTTCATAAAGGCCTCCTAAAGACTAGCCTGCAACATGGGTTTGTTTTGAAAGAAAACAAGTGACATGAGACAGAGGAAAAGAGCGCTAAGCCTGCTCAGGTCTCTCTCGTTGGGTTCAATTTCCTTATCTCTTCTCCTCTGGTTTCTTTTCAATATCCTTCTTCCATTTTTTTATGGTGCCTCTCATGCAGGACACAAGTCATTGCAACAAGCACTTTAAAAACTAACATACCGTCTGGCCAAGGTAACAAATCCCATATGTCTCAGAATTGTAGTCTTTTTTTCTTTTTCTTTTTCTTAGATTATCAGAGCAATGTGTCGTCCTGTACTTTTAAGCCTAAATATTTTAGACCCTCCAGCCGTCCATACTGTACAGTTTAGGCCAATCACATCCATCATGTGTCTTTCATTAAACATATACCGTAACAAATGTTCTGCCATATTTTAACACAGGTGACATCAAACGTGCAGCATACAGAACTAATCATGCACAACTTGTATCTCAATCACAAATGTAGTGTTTTGCATTATTACCTGTAGGCATTGGTTATAATAAAGTAAGTCTCTTTCCTGCCCTGATATGTGATATATTTATCAAAACTTTAAATCAGATTGCCCACTTTAATGTCTGATCATAAAATTGGCCCTGAACTCACTAGACTGCATTTGTTGACTTAATGCACCAGGAAGTGGATTTTATCTTTTTGTTCTTTGTCAACCAGTCTTGGGGGTAGCACACTACAAATGCCACATAAAAAAAATATAGATTACATACAGGTTTTTCATATAACAAAAGAAGTGCAGTATAATATCACAAAATGGTCTAAATTGTTAAATTAAATACAATTTCTACAATTGTGATTCCTGTATTCCTGTCAAAAATGACGTTACTGCATGTTATCTATTTTAGCCGACAAACACTTGTCCACAGCAAAAATATACACTTGTAAGCCATAGTGCTTCAATGAGGAAAAAGAGTCTCAAAGTGCAGTTACATTTATTGTTGTAAATGACAACAATGTCATTTAAATAGGAATCTGAGCAATCAGGAATTTTGTGTAAAGGTGAAAGTTCCCCCCATTCTGACGCAATGCGTCCAAGTTGGTCACATGGATTTACTACCTTCTGTCAGTTGATGGTGTGAAAAAGCAACACAAAAGCAACTTTATGTGTTACTTTTTACATATGACATACATTTATTTTTATAAGGGGTTACTCAATATTGTAACACATTACTTTAAAATGTAACGTTCCCCAGCACTATTGTCAACAAACTCTTGTTCTTTCACAAACTTTAAAAGCAGGCGGCCTCCCCTCCCTCATCTCTTCCCCTCTCCTTGTGAAATGTGGACCTGCGAGCTCTGTTGGTCTGTCTTTTCTCACCTCCACTCATTTGGGCCTTGATAAGAGCTCTCCAGCTGGGGCTCAGCAGGGCTGCGACATTTCATCACACAATGTCTTAGTGCGCTGTTCTCATTTACACACGCTCCTATTGGCCCACGGCATCACGTTTGGTTTTTACAAGAAAGGCACTTTTAACCATATGTACACAATACAAATTAAGTTTACCTTGGCCAGCAAGGCTTAAAAGCCAGTGTCCTCAACCCTTCTTTAAAAGAGCTAAATAACTGTGGAGGGTCTGACATCAAACAAGAGAGGAAACCAGGGGGAACGGGAAAGGGGGAATGTCTGTCCAGACTCTGAGCCTTCAATACGAAGGGAACAGAAGCTGGGTGCCATGTCATTTAATTAGCAAGAGCGCCTACTCTGTAGTTTCCTTGTGAGTTTCAGTCACGGAAGAATTACATCTCCAGGGTGTTTGTCATGGTGTTGTTTGCAACTATGGCCCTACAGGTTGAAATTAAGAGGACATCATTTGCTTATGTTTGTCCATTTAAAGGGCTACTAACCGGCACAAACTAGGGACACGGTAGATGATGCTGTTGTTGAAGTGAGGTTAATCTAGGTTTTTTCTTTCTTTTTAGTTTTGATGTTTTTTAATGCCAGTGCTTCAATTCGTATGCTGACAGCTGTAAATACTAGAGGGAAATCTTTAGTTGTTGCATACAATTGCGCCGTTTTTTCAAGATTTCGAGAGTCTCGCCCTGAGCCTCAAGACGGCATTAAAAACATTCCAAATCCCTAACTTCTGTTGCACAAAAAATGGATCTTAGGTAAACACAACCAAACAAATGCATTCAATCAAACCAGTTTAAGTTTCCTGGAAATACATTTAACCCAGGCTCTTGGAAACATAACAGTATTGTGCAAGGAACTGTGTGAAATACATTTTTATTCATTGATAATCTGTGCCTGTAATCATCATTTGTGTGAAAACTAAGGTTGTTATTGTTTTACTGCAACCAGTGGTCATTTCAGATGGAAACTGCAGTGTTTAGGTACGTTTTTTTAAAGTAGATGCACATTTTTTCAAGGAGGCTAGGTTGAAAATAATGGTTAGGCAGATTTTGAAAAGATGCCAATTTGCACATCACCAACACAAACCCAAATGAGTCCTAACCATTCTTAGCACCAGTATAATAAAGTTCAGTATAATTTCCTCCACAGGAAAACATTGATATCTCTAATATATACACTTAAGGGCCTCACCGGTAATGACATCTTGCCCCAGACTAAGAAATCATATGTATCGTCTAGCAAATGGGCTGTATAGAGACTGGCATGTGGCAAATGGGGTTAGATTCCACCGGTTTTCCCATCTGCCCCGGCTGTAACCTGTGGCATACTGAGTCGGCTATCAACCCCTATTTACCACTGACCCAAAAGCACTACTCACAGTCCCCCCACAGGTCCTCAGGCGGTGGGTTATCTGAACTGCAGCAATTCCGGATCTCTCGTTCCCTAAATTCCCTGGCATTCTGTGAAGAGATGAAATAATATAATGAGAAAGAAATAACTGAAAACAGCCAAAAACAACTTCAGTCTATAGTTCCACACAATTACTGCAATATTAATGTGCTGAGAGAAGAGTATTACATAATGCATGGGTTAGCTATTAGTAACTATTATTAATTATAAGTTACAGTTATGTAAGTTTTTGAAACATTTTGATTATCTGTTTTTGGAGTGAACGATGCACCATATATAACATGATGAAAAATCATTTGAAAATTTCACATGAACTGGCACCTATAGATAACCTAAAATTTACTAAATAATAATATTTTTATTAAATAGAGAATATTTATATATTATATTATATATTAAGTGTTAATATAACAATTATTCTTACATTTTATATAACTTAACGTAACATAATAATCATTATAATAATAAATAATTAACTATATCCTAAATACAGAGAATAAACTATACAAAATTCATTATCATCATTATGGCATTTTATTCATCCATAAAACAGATCATGAGTCATCAAAAATGTTTCAATGATAATATTTTTTACCACATGCACTAAAAAAAATCTAGAACTTCATTTAAAACATTCTGCAGATGTTGTGGAAAAGCCTGGCAAGAGTGACAGCCATCTGACAATGAAATCCTGTGTGTCCGCATGAATGACAGACCACCAAACCACTGCCTTCATTAGATGTTTTATCAGCGGCCTAAAGGCTTATTTCTTGATGAGTCTCCCAGACCAGGACATGCAGAAGATAAAGTCAGGATGTGCCTTTAATACCAGATCATAAATGCCAGCACAGTGGTGCTTCTGGTCTGTATCCATTCCCTAGGTAAGCCCACAATGCCACAAGAATCCACATGGCTGGAAGAGTTTAACTAGAAACTGACAGAGTGAAAGGGGAAGTCAACATTGAGCTGAGCTGAACTGTGAACTGGCTGGGGAGGTGTGGAACTCAGCCATAATGTCCCGGGTCAGGTTAAGTGTGTTTTCAGAGGAGGGTTTGTTAATAGGACATGTTTCAACTCCCACTTATAAATGGAAGTGTCATTTACAAGCGGGAATACGCTAAGTAAACCTATGCTTATTCTTGTGACCTTTTATAACAACTGAATTTTATTTATATTAAACAGAAACATAAAACTATGCATTACTATCTGCATGTCATCTGCAAAATAAAAATCTGGCAAATGATAAACTAATAAAAACTAATAAAAAGGATCAATGTAAATTTATGTGTTAATGTCAGTTTATTTATAAAGCAAAATTTATAAAGCAACAGAAAGTTGACCAAAGCGTACCAAGTGTTTCCTTTTGGCACTGCTCTCGCTCTGCTAAATCATATTTTATGAGTTGCAAATGTGAGATCGTAGTCTGCATCGAATGTGATGAAATGAAAAAAGACTGTGTCCCGCGAATGAATGGAAAGAAATGTCTTTCTACTGAGCTGTCCTCATGGGCTGCACTAATAAACAACATGGAGTATTCCAATTCACAAACAAACTTTTTAGCCTGAACAGTGTAGTCTGGTTCCCAATATATATATATATCAATTAGTAATAAAAGTGGTTACTGAATCAACATCCGACTCACTTACTGAACAGCAAGTTGTTAATATACTATGAAAATTCATCAATTTTATTATATAAAATTTATTTTCCATTTATCACAATATATTAGGCTATATATGATTTCTTTATCACTATATTGCCAAAAGTTTTTGGACGCCTGCCTTTACATGCACATGAACTTTAATGACATCCCATTCTTAATCTGTAGGGTTTAATATGGAGTTGGCCCACCCTTTGCAACTATAACAGCTTCAATTCTTCTGGGAAGGCTTTCCACAAGGTTTAGGAGTGTGTTTATGGGAATTTTTGACCATTCTTCTAGAAGCACATTTGTGAGGTCAGGCACTGATGTTGGACGAGAAGGCCTGGCTCGCAGTCTCCTTTCTAATTCACCCCAAAGGTGTTCTATCGGGTTGAGGTCAGGACTCTGTGCAGGTCAAGTTCCTCCACACTAAACTTGCTCATTAATGTCTTTATGGACCTTACTTTGTGCACAGTTGGAACAGGAAGGGGCCATCCCCAAACTGCTCCCACAAAGTTGGGAGCATGAAATTGTATAAAATGTCTTGGTATGCTGAAGCATTAAGAGTTTCTTTCACTGGAACTAAGAGGCCAACTAAGGGTTTCCAACCCCTGAAAAACAACCCCACACCATAATCCCCCCTCCACCAAACTTTACACTTGGCACAATGCAGTCAGGCAAGTACCGTTCTCCTGGCAACCGCCAAACCCAGACTTGTCCATCGGATTGCCAGACAGAGAAGCGTGATTGGTCACTCCAGAGAACACGTCTCCACTGCTCTAGAGTCCAGTGGCGGCGTGCTTTACACCACTGCATCTGATGCTTTGCATTGCACTTGGTGATGTAAGGCTTGGATGCAGCTGCTCGGCCATGGAAACCCATTCCATGAAGCTCTCTATGCACTGTTCTTGAGCTAATCTGAAGGCCACACGTTTGGGGGAGGCCTGTAGCTGTTGACTCTGCAGAAAGTTGGCGGCTTCTGTACACTGTGCGCCTGAACATGGCTGAGTTGCTGTTGTTCCCAATTGCTTCCACTTTGTTATAATACCACTAACAGTTGACCGTGGAATATTTAGTAGTGAGGAAATTTCACGAATGGACTTATTGCACAGGTGGCAACCTATCACGGTACCACACTTGAATTCGCTGAGCTCCTGAGATCGACCCATTCTTTCACAAATGTTTGTAGAAGCAGTCTGCATGCCTAGGTGCTTGATTTTATAAACCTTTGGCCATGGAAGTGATTGAAACACCTGAATTCAATGATTTGGAGGGGGTGTTCCAATACTTTTGGCAATATAGTGTATATATAGTACATAATGGACAGGGAAAACAAAATAATGTGCTATACATTAAATAGATAAGCATAAAACATATGAATAAAACAGAATTTGATTTGATGTTTCACAAGCTTGTAAAATGTCTTGGAATTTTTCAGATTCACATTATTTCCAACCCTGGCTTTCATCCTAAGAAAGATTCTTAAATTCTCCCCCAGAAACACCCGAGGGGTCAAGTATGCTGAATTAAACCATCTTTTCAGGTGCTGGCTCTGGTTCTCACATTAGCAGCCTTACATGTCTACAATATTACCAATTGGATGCCTTTTACGCATACCTTTTTGACATCTTTGCGAGACTGAAATTCAAGTCAGCGAGGGGGGGAAATGTTAAATTGGCTATGTGAAAACTATGTGAAAAGAAGAACTCTGCAGTCTAACCGCAGAGAAACAAAAATACCTCTTTAAAAGGTAAGTGGATTATGTGCACATGGCATGAGCTTTGTGATAGAACAAGGGTCACCGTTCCTCAGTTCTTCTTTCACTCACTCTCACCCCTTTCCCTGGAGAGGACCATTTCTCAAGGCAAACCTGTTTGTAGTTACAGGGTTTGTTGTGCTCCTCTGTTTTGTAGGTCAACATGTCCTCCCCCCCATTAATTGGTGGCTCGGTGTATCACGCAAGGAGAGTCACAGCTGCTTCGCATTATACAGGGAGAAATGCTGGTGGAAGCTGGTCATCTCTGCTCGGAGCAGGTTCCCTATAATGTACCTCTAATGTAGATTGACTTGCTGAGCCCCATCATGGGCTCCTCTAACTGAAAACCACTATACTTCACCAACTGTGACCAAAGTACAGGTTTTATGTCTACACAAGCAAACAAACACCCTCTAATTTGTATACACAATGAGGTTGGGTACAGCTTTGTACACTACATCGGTCGCATGAGCGCGTGGGACTCCAGTGCAGACACATCGGGATGTGGGACAGGTTAATGCTGCCTCACATGATGAATGATTTACACACATTTTCCTTTTAATGCCAGGTGCTTTAGGCATAACAAAGGCTAGTGCATAAACAACACTATTACTTCACTGACAGATGTGCATTAGTACAAAACATGTGCATTTTGATTATTAATAAAATCAGCAGCTCCTAATGAGAAACTGTGGTACTTAAGCAGCATCAGGAGAAATTTTGCTTGCGAAAGTGATTTGGATTTTTTTTTATTCATACAATTGTTCAGTAAACAAGAAATTATTGAGTAACTACTTTTTAGACCGAATTACGCCAGTTACTTTGTCTGCTTTGCTCCACCAACATTAATAGCTCCAAACAAAACCGTGAGTCTTCACGCATTTAATTAATTGATTCAGTGGCTCACTGCTTTGTTCCTGAATGAATCAGCATTTCTGAATGATTTGGTTGAGTGAATAATTTAATGACTCACTCATAAGGACAGTCACATGTTTCATTCTTGAATAAATCAGTGTTATTAAACCAGTTGAATTAATGATTCAGTGACTCATGCATTGATTGCTTTGTTCCTGAATGAATCAGCATTTTTGAATGATTTGGTTGGGGGAATAATTCAATGACTCGCTCATAAGGACAGTGGCTATATCAAAATTGCATACTCTCTGAGTAGCTAGGTACTTCTTTTCAATAAGCAATTACTTCACAACCAATGCATGTTCTATATAGAATAAATGTGTGTACAGTAAATGTAATCTGTACGTACTAGATTTGTCAAGTTGTCATTGTTTTAATTCAAACACAGTAGGCTACTATTTTCGCAAATTGTTTTTCACCTACTGTACTATACAGTAGGGATGTATGCCTTTTTCGGATGCAGTCAATAACTTGCTTTGTTCCTGAATAAATCAGCGTTTTGAATGACTCAGCAAATTAATTATTCAATGATTCGTGAAGATGGCCATTTGTCATTCATTCATTCATGACAGTCGCCACCTACAATGTAACCTCTAGCAGAATGAGTCACTAAAAATCCACCAATACACCAATAGTGCACTGACTGTCTGGAACACGGAAACACAGACAAGCAGAATGCTGCTTCATTAATCAGATTCAAAGACTGTAACTGTTGTACAATTTAGAGCATGGAAGGCTAAATTTAATCTCAGAATAAGAGAGTGAAAGGAGAAAAAAAGAGGTCTGGTTTAATGTTTTCTTTTGCTTTCTCTTAGTAACAGATTGCTGAAGTAACACACACATTGTTAATATGGCAGGTGAGAATTTACCACTCGCCTTAAGGGACAGCCTGTTTGCGGTATCCAAATTCAGTTTAAGATCCACAGGCACATTAAAATCATTAAACAATATTATGCAATAATAGCCACACAATACGTCTTTAATAAAGTACACAGCCATCATAGGCCACCTAACACGTACATGAGTAGATCAGTATGTTTGCCTGATACTGCAGTCCTAACAAGCAACAGAACTCAAGGAGAAAACAGATCCTACAGTACATCATGCAAGCATATCCTTTTTGTTGTTTTGTTTCTTGAAATAGCTCATGATTGACCTCACCCTCTCAGCCTCCTGATCTTCTCCTTGTCTTGGGCCTCATATTGCAATGGGCCTCAAACAGAGAATCTTAGTAAACCCCCTCCTTACTAGTTCTATGCTTAACCCCGGCCACCTACACTGCCACAGGGCGACTCTGGGAGGACCTCGTTCTCAAAAAGGAAATGGGGCAAAACTATCAATTCAAGACACATGTTAGAGAGCATAGCCTTTTCCCTCAAAATAGAATAACCAATTACCAATGCAGGAGGGGAAAATGTGAGGTGGAAAGGGCCAAGGAGAATGATGTGTGTGTGTTTTTTTGTATTGCCAGTGACAGGCATTTTCTGCTAACTGGCCTCCTCCTATCTTAGCTGGCAACCAAAACAAGTCGAAATATTGTAGCAAGTGTGTTGTAATGAAAAAGAAATATACTACACAGCCAGAAGTTTGTAGAACAAAAAGGGCAAACTAGGGAGACTATAAGGACACTAAGGAGATTACATGGGTGTATTCTTGATTTTATGCACCTGCTAGTAATGGGTGTAGTCCCAAACACTTCACTAGCAACTATACTGAGCTGTGACATCAAAGGCAGGAGACAGGGAAAATAAAAGTCTATTTCATGTAGATCTCTCAAAACAAAGGTCACCGACGAAACATCTACAATAATCTAACGTAATATTTGTGATTTATGTAATACAGAAAAGGAGCTCACAGAATGGTGAAGTTGCATCATCTAAAGGTTAACTGGACCATGCTAAAAAAAAAAAAAGCCAAACGGTTTCTCCAAAAAAGATACAATTTGGGAACATAAAAATGTATTATTATCACATATTATTAACAGCATCAAAATTAAACTAAGGAATATCAAACTAACCACAGTAGAATTTGGGGGCAGTCCTGTTTTTTTAAATTTAAAAATTTATTGAAATTCAGCAAGGATGCATTAAATTGATCAAAAGAAATCTAAAGATATAAAGACCTTATATTACTAAAGATTTAGCTATATTTCAAATAAATTTTTTCCACAAAAACAAACATGTTTCTTGAACACCAGATCAGCATAGGATCATGACACTGAAGACCGGAGTAATGATGCTGAAAATTCAGCTTTGACATCACATGAATAAATTACATTTTAAAATATATTCAAATAGAAACTAGATATTCTAAATTGTAATAATATTTCACAATATTACTGTTGATACTAGAATACTAGAATCTTTGACAACCTTACAGAATAACTTTTGTAAAATGTAACATGAACATATTTTGTGCCAGAGTCATAGCAGCAGTTTTTGAGGAGGAATGAGAAAAATGGCCTCTCACATGGCTGAATTGACCAGTTTCACCACAAATGAGTAGCATAACCAACAGAGAAGAAAAGTCAGTGCTAAAACAGCATCTCCACAGAAAGGGCCAGAAACATAAAGAAGGAAAAAAACAATCGAATTCTTCTCAAAGAACGAGTATCAAAAACAATCCAAGTGAGTAATATGTTGAGTATAAGGTACTTTTCACACAATGAGCTTTTATAATGGTCTAAACATTCCTAGAAATAGAAAGCAGTTGAGATCCATTGCACCTAGAAAAACTAATGATAATAAAATAAAAACACAGATTAAGCATTTAGTGCCAATATCATGGTGTTAAACCGCAAAAAATTGTTTTAGTACACCTTTTTCATTCCTTTCTCCCACATAATCTTGTAATTTCATACAGGTATTCAAATGTGGGGTGGGATATAAAAGTTAAGCAAGAAAAGCTAAATGAGCCAATGTCAACCACATACAATGGAATTCTCACAATGCTGCTTCCATTCCAGTAACCTCAGGGGCACAACTGACAGAAATCAGCCGAGAAGAGGAGACACGACTTACAAACACTTTGAGAGGTTCAGACGTGCAGATACTGTGGGCAATGAGTTGTAGCCTTTTCCCGCCAAGCGAAGGGGGGTATGGCGTGGTGGTCCAGCTTTCCTCTCATTAGGATTCCTAATTATGGTGACTTGTAGGAGTAGGGCACTCTCCAAACGGCCAGTAACTGGTTATTAGAATATTATTACAAACATGAGAGGTTGGCCCTGGGCGGCTGATTGCCTGCTCACGTGGGAGGTGTAATTTGGCTGGAATGTTCAAGGCAGGGGGGACTTGGAATTGGTTGCCTAGTAATGAGAGCACCATGGCACATTCAGTAATTACCCGGACCAAAGGAAAATGAAGCAGGAGCTCAGATTATATCCCAAATTTGTTTTGATTTCTGTCTCCAATAAGGCGGGGAGAAATTAGCCAAATCCTTAGCCTTAATTTATCCCTCTGTTCGCTTTGGTCCTCTAAAATTGGCCACTGCCTCCCACCTGGAACCAGGTCATAACCTGCTCCCTCAGCGTAGTCTATAAATAATAAAAATAAAAAGATCTGAAATCAAATCAAAATGAAAAGGGACAAGAGGAATGTGAGTTTCAAAAAAACTATTTCTTCTGTATTTTTTCTTTTATTGACCAAATATGTAACATGGGCGTGTGGTGGCCATCTGAAATGGGGAAGATTCATATAATATAATATAATAGGCTATAATATTGTCACGAGCCTGATTCTCTGACTTTTATGTTGAAGCGCAATCTCTGTTCTCATTGTTTCCGTGTTCTCTCCCTGCTGTCGTATTAGTTGTTATAGTTACTGTCATTAGTTACACCTGTCTTTAATTATCATTGATTTCTCTGTGTATTTAAGCTTGTGCCTTTTAGTTGGTCTTTGCTAGTCATTGTTTGTGGTGGATCGTGTTCTTGTCTTAGATCATGACTTCCTGGATGTTCTTGTTTTTCTATGTGGAATCTTTTCATTAAAGTCGAGAGAGCAAGTGGATTCTCGCTCTCTCTGCCTCGTCTCTCAGCATAATATAATATAATATAATAAATTATAATATAAATAATTATATTATATTATATTATAATTTTAATGGGTTTATGCATTACCGCACACATGCAACTATCAACAAGCAACCAATGCTAGCCTATAATTTGATATTATCATTTATTTGTATGTTTTGTTTTCGTTTGTGTGTTTTTTATTTTTACATTCAAAATAATAACTATAATAATACAGTAAAAAGCATATTTGATATATTTGATACAATTTCATACGATTAACTCTGGTCATTTAACTTAAACTTCAGATTAGCGATCGAATAAAGGGTCAAGCTTCGAACACAAATTCAGGGTTTGAATCAAAGTGGATGGACGGACGGACGGACGGACAGACGGATGGATGGATGGAACGATGGATTGAATTAAAGTCAATGGATGGATTGATGGATGGAATGATGGATTGAATTAACCCTTAATCGGTCCTTGGGGTCCAGCTAACCCCACTGGACTTTTCCTTAATTTTTAAAAAGTGTTCCCTTCATCTCAGGGGCATGAGACTCTGTGACTTTTCCTAAATAATCTATCTAAACACGCACAAAAAATCTGGGCTTGATTTGGTTGTTCTAAAGGTGTGTAAAAATTACCGTTTAAGGTCTTCGGGGTCAGATTGACTCCACATTGAAAATGAATGGGAAAATGTAAAAAAAGATTTTTTTCATTTTGTTTGTCAAAAAAAATTTAATAAATCCAGTATAAATCTGAAAATTTTTACATTTAAATCAAGGTCTGGTCCTAGAGCATAAACACAAAGTGTAACGAACTTTCTATCTCATACAAACACACACATCTGTGTGACTGCAACAGAGAGCATTTTTATAGAAATTGGCAAATAAAATCAACAAAACTGGCATAAATCTGAAAAATTTCCATACATAAATGAAGGACTAATACTAGAGCACAAATTCAACATGGAGAAAGCGTGTTCACTCACACATTGAATTAAAGTCGATGGATGGGTGGATGGATGGATGGATGGATGGATGGATGGATAGATGGATTGAATTAAAATCGATGGATGGATGGATTGAATTAAAGTCGATGGATGGATGGATGGATGGATGGATGGATGGATGGATGGATGGATGGATGGATGGATAGATGGATTGAATTAAAGTCGATGGATGGATGGATGGATTGAATTAAAGTCGATGGATGGATGGATGGATGGATGGATATACAATCGCATCAAACCACACATAAAAACACAAACACGCTGCACTGAATCATAGTCATATTAAAATCTGTGAAGAAAACAGACAGATAGATTCAAGGCTTCTAGACTCTAATCTGACTTTAATTTGCTGTTGTTTGTACATTTGTGGAACGTGTAAATGATGAAGCAAGCAGGTGGCCCCAATCATCTGGTCAGCAGCTGTGTCTTTCTGACTTACTTATTATACCTTGACCAGGCACCAGGACACCAACACACGCTTAGACACACATATGGCACAGAGCACAGGCTGAAATTGACAGCTGCTCAGTCTTACTGTAAACGCTCTGTAAAGAAGCACCGACTACAAGATTCCTGTCCTTTGAGATTTAGTTTAAAAAAAGGGCCAAAAAGGGATTCTCCCTTTTTTTCTGCATTACTGGAATCCTACTCGCTGCCACTTCTGACAATACATTGAGCAATTGTTTGACTCACTTACATGCGCTGCAGTTAAATTAATAACAGCTGTAACAAACAATGCTAATTTCACCCAGAAACTGCTAGATCTTAATCTTTTGTGCTGAACAATAAAAACAAACAGTGCCGCAAATCTTTTGAATTCATCCTAACAGTATAATAAGACCATAAATGCAAATGAAAGCTCTTACCTCACAGACAGCCCGTAGCTTGAATTCTTCGATTTTTTTTTATGTATGGGCCCCCACCCATACAGTCTGTAATATAAAGATTAGTGGGGTGGGATAATGCCAAAAGATCCTGCACAACAAGTTCAGGAACTGGCATTTAGCAGCATACGTCTTTCATGCACTTAATTCAAAAAGAAAAAGCAGCAATGACATCACAGGACACCTGATCATTTGCCAGCAAAGTTTGATATTGTTTTCTGGACTTTTCTACCCATCATCCATCATAATTAATAGTGGGAAAGTACAGAAAGTTTTACAAAAGTTTGTTAAGCACGCAGAAAAAAAGTGAAAATGAATGGAAAGTCCTCTCCGATTAGGAAAGGTTATTGGTGTCACTTTATCTGCTGTGTACAATCATAGTAGGACTATAGATTTTAACGGCATTTCAGGAGCAAAGCCTATTTTCATGGCAAGAACTGAGTTACACAAAATATACTAAAACTTATAGTTTTAGTATAAGTTTTGGTTAATTATGTACACCGATCATGCATAACATTATGATCGGTGAAGTGAATAACACTGATTATCTCTTCATCACGGCACCTGTTAGTGGGTGGGATATATTAGACAGCAAGTGAACATTTTGTCCTCAAAGTTGATGTGTTAGAAGCAGGAAAAATGGGCAAGTGTAAGGATTTGAGCGAGTTTGACAAGGGCCAAATTGTGATGGCTAGACGACTAGGTCAGAGCATCTCCAAAACTGCAGCTCTTGTGGGGTGTTCCCAGTCTGCAGTGGTCAGTATCTATCAAAAGTGGTCCAAGGAAGGAACAGTGGTGAACCAGCGACAGGGTCATGGGCGGCCAAGGCTCATTGATGCACGTGGGGAGCGAAGGCTGGCCCGTGTGTTCCGATCAGACAGACGAGCTACTGTAGCTCAAATTGCTCAAGAAGTTAAAGCTGGTTCTGATAGAAAAGTGTCCGAATATTTTCAGCATAGCAGTTTGTTGCGTATGGGGCTGCATAGCCACAGACCAGTCAGGGTGCCCATGCTGACCCCTGTCCACCTCCGAAAGAGCCAACAGTGGGCACGTGAGCATCAGGACTGGACCATGGAGCAATGGAAGAAGGTGGCCTGGTCTGATGAATCACGTTTTCTTTTACATCACATGGATTGCTGGGTACGTGTGCGTCACTTACCTGGGGAACACATGGCACCAGGATGCACTATGGGAAGAAGGCAAGCCGGCGGAGGCAGTGTGATGCTTTGGGCAATGTTCTGCTGGGAAACCTTGGGTCCTGCCATCCATGTGGATGTTACTTTGACACATACCACCTACTTAAGCATTGTTGCAGACCATGTACACCCTTTCATGGAAACGGTATTCCCTGGTGGCTGTGGCCTCTTTCAGCAGGATAATGCGCCCTGCCACAAAGCAAAAATGGTTCAGGAATGGCTCGAGGAGCACAACAACGAGTTTGAGGTGTTGAATTGACCTCCAAATTCCCCAGATCTCAATCCAATCGAGCATCTGTGGGATGTGCTGAACAAACAAGTCCAATCCATGGAGGCCCCACCTCGACACTTACAGGACTTAAAGGATCTGCTGCTAACATCTTGGTGCCAGATCCCACAGCATACCTTCAGGGGTCTAGTGGAGTCCATGCCTCGACGGGTCAGGGCTGTTTTGGCAGCAAAAGTGGGACCAACACAATATTAGGTCATAATGTTAATGCCTGATCTGTGTATATTTTGTATGTCAAACAATTTATCTAATTTGCTTCCATTTATATGTCGTCTAAGGAATTGTATTCAGTTAAGATTCCTGAACTACGAAAGAACAAACTCTGAGCAATAAAATTTTCCAAGAGGGGAAGAAGAAAAAAACATTTGTTTGTGAAACGAAGTTAACAGCTAAGATAACGGCTGTTTCATGAGAATCTCATTGCTGTCATCATCTGAAAGTTTCAGATATTGTGACAGTGTTTCCCATTCGTTACGTCTTCAGAGTTTTTACGGGAACAAGGGGGCGTCAATAAAACATACTATTAATCTTCTTGTGATGTCACTCCTCAGCGTTGTGCCTCTTGTGCACATTTTCCTGTGTTTTCACTGCTCTGGGGTCTCAATCTGTTCCCTTTTTGGTTCCGGCCCTTTGAATTTAATTGCACATAAATTCATTCACAGTTCAAACTGCCACTTGTTTGGGTGAGGCAGAACTGGTAGTGCCCTATCAGAACACTAACTCACACACCACTGAATAAACCAACATTTAGACTACAAAGTGCCACCAAAACAAACTTTTGCAATTGAAAATGGGCCTAGTCTCATGCACACCACATGATAAGTTGTTACTCAGCATTTTTAAGCAGTTTGTTATATTTTTCACTTCTGCCACTTTAGACCAGTCTTTTCAACCAAAGCAATTCCTTTGAAATAGATCTGGGGTATGTCAATACAATTCCAGAAAAGGAAATTAGGTTGAAATGTATCTGAAATTATATGCACTCTTTAATCTCTTTGATTTAACTGTAGACATCATACAATGGGAACATTGCTGGTCATATACAATAATGACAAGCAATGTCTTAGGCTTATATCAAAACCAGTTAGGATGGACAAACTTTATAGTCTCGAGGATTTCACATTTATTTTTGTTAGAAATTAACAAAACACCATTATCCAGCCAAAAGACTGTGATTAAAATCATATTCTCATTTTACCAGCAGTCACTACGGTAAGCCTACAGTAGTGATTTAAATGCAGAGCTGTCGGATTTGATATGGTGGGAAATTTTAACCTTCTGTCATTCGTCCTTGAGTGTTCACAGTGCATCCGAAAAGTATTCACTGCGCTTCACTTTTTCCACATTTTGTTATGTTACAGCCTTATTCCTAAATTGATTGAATTCATTGTTTTCCTCAAAATTCAACAAACAATACCCCATAATGACAACGTGAAAGAAGTTTGTTTGAAATATTTGCAAATTTATTAAAAATAAAAAACGAAGAAGAAAGAAAAATCACATGTACATAAGTATTCACAGCCTTTGCTCAATACTTTGTTGAAGCACCTTTGGCACCAATTACAGCCTCAAGTCTTTTTGAGTATGATGTTACATGCTTGGCACACCTATTTTTGGGCAGTTTCTCCCATTCTTCTTTGCAGGACCTCTTAAGCTCCATCAGGTTGGATGGGGAGCGTCAGTGCACAGCCATTTTCAGATCTCTCCAGAGATGTTCAATCGGGTTCAAGTCTGGGCTCTGGCTAGGCCACTCAAGGACATTCACAGAGTTGTCCCGTAGCCACTCCTTTGTTATCTTGGCTGTGTGCTTAGGGTCGTTGTCCTGTTGGAAGATGAACCTTCGCCCCAGTCTGAGGTCCAGAGCGCGCTGGAGCAGGTTTTCATCAAGGATGTCTCTGTACATTACTGCATTCATCTTTTCCTCGATCCTGACTAGTCTCCCAGTTCCTGCCGCTGAAAAACATCCCCACAGCATGATGCTGCCCCTACCATGCTACACTGTAGGGATGGTATTGGCCAGGTGATGAGTGGTGCCTGGTTTCCTCCAGACATGACGCTTGCCATTCAGGCTAAAAAGTTCAATCATTGTTTCATCAGACCAGAGAATTCTGTTTCTCATGGTCAGAGTCCTTCAGGTGCCTTTTGGCAAACTCCAGGCAGGCTGTAATGTGCCTTTTACTGAGGAGTGGCTTCCGTCTGGCCGCTCTACCATACAGGCCTGATTGGTGGAGTGCTGCAGAGATGGTTGTTCTTCCAGAAGGTCCTCCTCTCTCCACAGAGAAAGCTGGAGCTCTGTCAGAGTGACCATCAAGTTCTTGGTCACATCCCTGACTAAGGCCCTTCTCCCCCGATCGCCCAGTTTGGCCGAGCAGCCAGCTCTAGGAAGAGTCCTGGTGGTTCCAAACTTCTTCCATTTACAGATGATGGAGACCACTGTGCTCATTGGGACCTTCAATGCTGCAGAAATTTTTTGTACCCTTCCCCAGATCTGTGCCTCAATACAATCCTGTCTCGGAGGTCTACAGACAATTCCTTGGACTTTATGGCTTGGTTTGTGCTCTGACATGCACTGTTAACTGTGGGATCTTATATAGACAGGTGTGTGCCTTTCCAAATCATGTCCAATCAACTGAATTTACCACAGGTGGACTCCAATCAAGTTGCAGAAACATCTCAAGGATGATCAGTGGAAACAGGATGCACCTGAGCTCAATTTTGAGTGTCATGGCAAAGGCTGTGAATACTTATGGTCGTATGTCGTTTTTTATTAATAAATGTAATTCTATTTTTATTAACAAATAATAAATTTGCAAAGATTTCAAACAAACTTCTTTCACGTTGTCATTATGGGGTATTGTTTGTAGAATTTTGAGGAAAACAATGAATTTAATCCATTTTGGAATAAGGCTGTAACATAACAAAAAGTGAAGCGCTGTGAATACTTTCCGGATGCACTGTATGTCATAAATTTTATCATTAAACCAGTGGTGTTAAAAGATAGCCCAGAATGGAAGTCAATGGTGCCCCAAAGCGGCCTGGTTACAAACTTTCTTCAAAATATCTTCCTTTGTGTTCAGCAAAACAAAGAAATGTATAAAGGTTCGGAACAACTAGAGGGTGAGTAAATGATGACAGAATTTTCATTTTTTGGGTGAACTAACCCTAAAATGAACAGGATTCCTAACAGGATGGACATAAACAGCCAGACTGAGAGTTAGCTTAAAGAGCGCCAAACTAAAGTTTGATATTTTTTCCAAACATTTTTGAAATTTGGATATTATCAGACTGATTTCTACGATTTTAACAAACACGTGAAATGCTTTACAGCGAAACAAACCAGCTAATACCAAAAACGTCAAATAAAAATAACAGAAAACTGCTAATACTCACTGATGTTTGTTGTGTTGTTTTCCCACCAAAGTGATGTCACTTCCTAAAGGACGATGCCATTAAGGAACTGGCTTTTGTTAAAGGGATATTGCAAAAGACGGGATGAAAAGTGATACTGAGGATGTTGGGGGGAAAAAAACAAAAAAATAATTTTGGACTAAAACAATATTTCCAGGAAAACATGTTTTGAAACACACTGATTAGAGAAAGGGAAAAAATGAATATGTCTGGAATATTTCTTAATAAATTGTTGTTTTTCATGTTAGAAGTTGAGGACGTGGCAAAAACAGCAACATCCAGTCAAATCAAAATAGAGAAATTATTTACAATTTACCCATTTGTCCAATTAATGGTGGTATTGTGATAAAAGAAAACTAACTAATATAGTTTCCATCTTAATAAATTGTGATTTTAATATTTTATTCAATATATTATATAGGCCTACAAAAAAATACTGCATACTAGGCATGACAAGTACCTGTATGCAGTTGCGATGGTTACTTCAGAAGGTAGCATGATCAGTTAAAACATTATTGGGGAGACCAAAACCATATCAACATCAGCACTGTGGTTGAGCTGGTCTGCGTTCACTCTCTGTATCGACATAACCGCTCACAAACTAAGAGAGCAATGATCTCACTGCAGCCTTTCCTGTGTAATACACTAATGCCATCCATCACAGGGATAAACACCCATTAATACACCATATCACTGGGTCTGTGAAATGTTTTATGAGTGACACAGTTTGGAAGAACTAAGTTCATGGAATTTGTTGACAAAAAGGCGTGTCATGCAATTTCTGGCAGTTTAAATGTGTCTTTATTTTCTCACAGTTTTTGATGAGTTGGAGCGTGAGGAAAGCTATCTAGGTTTATAACAAAATTGATAGACCATTACTATTCAAATCTACCATTCAGGGCCCTTGCACTGAAAATCTGATTTACCACTAAATGTTAGGGTTAAGGTCTGGGTATTTCTTGCATGACAAGATGTACTACATTAAATTTACACTAAGAAAAAATTGTCCATTATTAACTTCGTACATTAATGTACAAAACAATCTGCCTAACATCACTTTTATTCAGTAATACTAATGATGCCCTGTGAGTTCATTTTCACTACAATCGATAATATAGTATTTTTGTCTCAGTTGCATGATGTGAGTGATACGAGAGAAATGAAAATAGCACTGGTTTCTGTTACCCACGTTGCCACTGGCAATGATGACACTTACCTGGAGAACACATGGCACCAGGATGCACTATGGGAAGAAGGCAAGCCAGCGGAGGCAGTGTGATGCTTTGGGCAATGTTCTGCTGGGAAACCTTGGGTTCTGCCATCCATGTGGATGTTACTTTGACACAGGCCCGGTTACAAAATCAAATCACTGAGGGTGCATCTGAAATCACTGAGGGTGCTCTAGTAAAGTGCAGATGTAGGCTAAGCAACGGCTCCACCATAGCAGTGTTCAGTGAGCAATGTAAGATTATTAAATGTAAGATTAAGTCATCACTTTTACCAATAAGTGGAATTTCGAAAAATAATTTGCTACAAATGTTTGTCTACTAATCTATTAGTCTGCCTTTACATTGCTTTAATGCGTTACTAGTATTTTAATGTCATCATCCTGAGAAGCAGAAAAAAAGGTTTTGTGAATTTAGATTTTTTTTTTTAGGTCATTACATTGTTTGGAGCATAAAAAAAACAAATTGACATTTTTCAAATAAATAAATAAATAGATACAATAAAGAGCATAAAAATTGATTGGTGAATGAAAAAAAAAAACATTGTTTTTGCCTATATATATATATATATACATATATATATACCTATGTTATATGCTATATTCTCTGTAGAGGACACCAGAACCCATTTATTGAGAAAATGTAAAGACATGAATAGGCAAAAACAATGGGATTTTTTATCCAAACTTTGTATAAAGATGATTCTCAACTATGTTATGGAAGATTTAACAGAATAATTTGATATACCATTTTACTTTATGCAATATGCGTGTAAACATGGCCATACATGTGTTTTCAATGCAATGTATCTATACACTGTATTTAATTTGCATATTAATGTGTTTTTTGGGACAATATGTAATGTAATAAGACGTGTAATAATGGGAGTAATAAATGGGAATATTCATAAGAATATCCAGACTTAAAACTGTGTATGTTGTCAGAGAAATTTTCGCTAAAATATGTCTTCTACAGAGGCAAAACATTGATTCTGGGTCTCAGGAGGATATTTTTTGTCTCATGCAGAGTGAATCCAGCATTTATATATATGTCACTTCCGAAACTTTGCAGCATGCAATTGGCCGTCGGTCCTCTTAGCAGCATGAAAATCAAGTTTTATTCAATTAATTTTATAGACTGTAGCCTCGAAAGCGAACCAAGATTGCTCACTAAAATGCTGTTGCATTGTTAAACACCTCTGATTAGACATCGCGTTCATGAGATCACAACTAACGTTATCTGTGATTGGCTACATTACTCACCGCTGCAAAAACACATTGTAATAGATGCATTTGACACTCTCCAGAGCGTGAACACAAATTTGCAAATCTGCCAAATCTGTTTCGCCAATATATTATTACAGTAGCCTATCAACTGAGGGTGCTTTTGCTCGCGTTTGAGGGTGCTTGATAATGCGCCCTGCCACAAAGCAAAAATGGTTCAGGAATGGTTTGAGGAGCACAACAACGAGTTTGAGGTGTTTATTTGGCCTCCAAATTCCCCAGATCTCAATCCAATCGAGCATCTGTGGGATGTGCTGAACAAACAAGTCCAATCCATGGATGCCCCACCTCACAACTGGTTTGTTTTTGTTTAGGGCTACTGTAGAAACATGATGCCGCAAAATGGCGACTTCACTGTAAGGGGACCCGTGGTGTATGGAGATGGCTCATTCTAAGGTAATAAAAACATAACGGTTCATTATGTAAGGTCTTTATACTCCACTGAAAACATAGTTATGTATATTATATTGCATTTCTGTCAATATCTTGTCATAAATACTACACACTGAACCTTTAACAGATTTTATTTTATTGCTTCAGACTGTGATTTCGTCTAGTCGGAGAATATCGAAATGCATCTTCTAGCAACAAGGCATGTTTCTGCATGTTTTTGTTTTGTTTTTTTGAACAACTTGAAAGTCTGGTAGTGTGTGATCCTCAGTCGTTTAGTGTACGATGCCCAGTTTTTCTCTGTAACCATTCACAAAGTTGTGTATGATGCCTAGTGTGCATGTATTTCAGCCTTAAAAGTGCAGTGTGTAGTATTTATGAGGATCTATTGACAGAAATGCAATATAATATACATAACTATGTTTTCAGTGGTGTATAAAGACCTTACATAATGTACCGTTATGTTTTTATTACCTTAGAATGAGCCATTTCAATCTTCATACACCGCGGGTCCCCTTACAGTGAAATCGCCATTTTGCACCGTCATGTTTCTACAGTAGCCCTAAACGGACAAACTTCTCTACAGAGCGCTAATCACTCTCTGCTCTCTACGACGACGACATTTTTGTCCTGTGTCAGCCACCGCAGCTTCTCTATGTGCTTCGAAAGGTAGGGGTGAGCGGTGGGCGATTGCAATACAAATCCTCACCACTAGATGCCGCTAAAATGTACACACTGCACCTTTAAGTGAACCAGGACCACCAATGATGCCCCCTTGGAAAAAAATAATAAATAAATAGGTGCAGGACACCAGCAAGCTAACTGCTGACCTGATGTGGTCTATACATCAGTGTATGGCTTACTGGAGACTCTCCCATCCATTCTCTCAGCGCTAGAGCGCTGTAAACATCACTGATGGGATGATCCAGTGTGATTGTGCTATAAGCTCTTCATGCTGTCTTAAACACTCTGATGTCCTCAGAACCTTTTAACAGCCTCATTGCTTCTCGTTTTATATCTTCCAAAACCTTTGATATCATATTATATGATTAATCTACCCATATAACAAACAGCATAGATAAAAACGTAAACTAAGCATGATCTAGCGGCTAACGTGGACTTGTTATGCATTTTATACTCTTTCTTCCCCCACACGAGTAGTAATCTATTGCTGAAATGTTAACTCAATTTGTCAGTGTTATCTTCATGTCAACAGTTTCCCTTAAATATTTATAATAGGCTCAGAGCTCTGAGAACCAGCAAGCACAGGATGAATCTGAGAATGTTAACATGCAGGACATTTTTTCCACAGACTCTCAAACTTGGGAAATGTGAAATGTCTCAAGCAACCTGGTGAAGAGAAAGCATAATCCCGAAGGTGAATCCATCAAGCCCTCTCTCATTAGTGCCTTTCCCCATGACTCATCCTAGCTTTTCCTCTCTTCATTACTCAAGTGAGAATTCGCTTTTCCAGACGCGAGGATATTAAGATATTTAGCCACAAAACTGTAAGCACTTTACAAACTTTAAACACCAATTTAGGGTTAGCATTAAAGCTTGTCTGGCACATGATGCCCAGCCCAAGAAGTATGTGATTTGAAATATGCCATCTTCACTTCACATGGGCAATCAGTTCTGGTCACAATTTAGCTGAGCTGTAAATGACTAATCGTCGAAAACATCATACTGACATGGGTAACACATTTACTGTACAGTAATGAATTATTATTAGCAATATTCTGCATGTTGCTTGCAATAATATATTTCAGAATCATATACACGCTCATTTTTAAGTGCCGTCAATGGAGAAATATGCTTTTTGAACCAAAAGATGTAGTTACAGAATCTACCAGTAGGGGCTGATCATGGTAACCATGATCATCTTGGTTATTTCCGATGCTTTAAGAACAGCACAACTGCTGAACAGGAGTAGCGCTATGATCATTTTCTGTTTCATTTAGAGATGTCAGGATGTTTATGTTAGCATGTGGACGGCGTATGAAAGGAAGAGTTTGGTTTTACTTTGCACTTTTGCAGATTTGCAGATTTTTGCTGATTTGCAGGTAATGTGAAATAACTCAATAAGTCACCATGAATTCAAAATGGACACTTTTCACTTTGTACAAAATCAAGTCCCTCCCTACATTTTTTTTTCTTTTTCGAGAAACAATTTCACTTGGATATACATCACAATAGGGAAGAAAAAACTACTGCGATTTCTGTTTCATGCCGTTTGATTGTAACATGCACATGTTAGTAATACTGAGTGTTTGTGTATAAAGCATGCATAGCTGCACTGTAAACCCTAACGCTCAAAATAATTAATTGGTTTGAGTAGAGCCAACTCAAATTAAACCAATTAGTTCAATCAAATTCACTTTTATGAGTATTTAGAACCTTTTTTCTTTTGATTTCACAAAACTGACAGATTTTACGTAATCTGAATTGTTTCATTGTTTTGAGTTTTCTGAACTTGTTTCTTTTAATTTAGACAAACTTAAATTTAACTGAAACTGGGCTGGGATTTCTATTTCACAGCATGCTTTGCCATGACACACAAAAGAGAGAGTAAATGCTAAAATTAAGTATTATATAATGTTTTGTCCAAGATTAACGTTAAGTGAGAGATTTAGTATAGTGTTTTATGTTATGTTGTTTTTTTTTTTTTTTTTGTAGAGTTACCATCATGGTGACGAGTGGAGCATGAGCTTAGTTTGAGAACAGATATATGTTAAATATTTTATATTGCTGTACTCATTCAGCAAGTGCTATGCTATGCTAATGCTATCAAAGCATTGTGTTACCAATTAGCAAGGTAGAATTTATTGAATTAGCTAGTTAAAGCTAGCCAAGTTTCCACTACTAAAACTTTTTAAATTGAGATTACATGATTATGTTATGCGTATGAATTAGCTTACTCAAATATTTCAAGTTAAGAGCAATTAAAATGTATGAGTACAAAAAAAAAATCTGCAAGTTCTGCTTACTTAAACTTTAACTTAAAAAAAATTGATGTAACTGATTACCTAAAAATTTTTGAGTTTTGCCAATTATTTGGGTTTACAGTGTGTAAAATATTCAGTATATTCAATGTTCATTTATGGGCTGTGATGCAGTGCAGATATTTGAGTGACTTAGTTATTGATTTAATGTATATTATGTTTATTTCAGAAACCTTGCACTGGTCTACTACCAAGCAATGAGCAATTACAATCTCATATGTTCAGAAGCCAATCACCTTCAGCGGACAATGCCTAATTTACACACTAAAAAAAGAAAAAAAAGATGGGGTGCCCCGACCCAAATCTACACCCATGATGTATGATAGATCTGATTGAATGACCCAAAACTGTCTAAACATTAAGTATTATACTAATAGTGTTACCAGTGACCAGCACTCACCCGTCACATAAGCAGTCCAGCAGGCTGTGTCAACAATGACACTAAGCTGGTAATCCCCATAACACTGGTGTGGTGTCTTAATGAACCTCTAATGCATCTCAAATGTATCTTTTACCTGTCGAAGACCTTGAGCAGTAGCAAACAGCCAGAAGTTTGGGACCAAAGAGGCCAGACGTGTAAACACAGTAGTGTTCTACTCCCGCTGTACATTTGCCATCATCCTATGACTCACCCTCGAGACCTCTGACATATAAACAATTATCGGAATGTTAAGTTTATTTGATGGTTCTTTCGTCTATCTGTGGGCTGCTTGTTGGAGTTTGAACTCAAATTTTGTTTGTTTTAGAATTTGGCTTTGCTGTGTCACAGGAATATGTATTGCTTAACCATGTTTGGAAATGCCAGCTTTTACGTTTTCCTGTTGTGACCTTTAAGATGCAAAAGAAGTGCATTCCCCGAGAAAAGAAAAATTGAGGAGCTCATAAAAAGCAGAATGTTTTATGACTCAGACTTAACAACATGCATACAGTCTTGCTCAAAAGTTTACACACCCCTTGCAGAATCTGTGAAAATGTGAATCATTTTAACAAAATAAGAGGGATCATACAAAATGCATGTTATTTTCTATTTAGTATTGTATTGTCCTGAAAGATATTTTATATAAAAGATGTTTACATATAGTCCACAAGACAAAAAAATAGCTGAATTTATTGAACCCCGTTCAAAAGTTTACATACCCTTGATTCTTAATACTGTGTGTTGTTACCTGGATGATCCACGGCTGTTTTTTTGTTTTGTTTTTTTTTGTACTGTGATGGTTGTTCTTTAGTCCCTTGTTTGTCCTTGTTCTTGAGTCCCTTGTTTGTCCTGCCCAACGTTCTTCAGAAAAGTCCTTCAGGTCCTGCAAATTCTTCAGGTTTCTAGCATCTTTTGCATATTTGAACCCTTTCCAGCAGTGACTGTATGATTTTGAGATCCATCTTTTCACACTGAGGACAGTTGAGGGACTCAAACACAACGATTAAAAAAAAAAGGTTCAAACATTCACTGATGCATTAAGAGCCGGGGGTGAAAACTTTTGAACAGGATGAAGATGTCCAAAGTTTTCTTATTTTCTTTAAATATCATTTTTTTTTTCCATTTAGTACTACCTTTCGGAAGCAACAGAAGATACTTACATGTTTCCCGGAAGACAAATTAAGTACAATTTACCTTGATCTTCAAATTCAAAAAGTTTTCACCCCCCGGCTCTTAATGCGTCGTGTTTCCTTCTGGAGCATCAGTGAATGTTTGAACCTTTTTTAATAGTTGTGTTTGAGTCCCTTAATTGTCCTCAGAAAAGATGGATCTCAAAATCATACAGTCACTGCTGGAGAGGGTTCAAATATGCAAAAGATGCTGGAAAACTGAAGAATTTGCAGGACCTGGAGGATTTTTCTGAAGAACATTGGGCAGTTTAACTGCTCAGGACAAAGAAGGGACTCAAGAACAACCATCACAAAAAAAACAAAAAAAACAGCCGTGGATCATCCAAGGAACGACACACAGTATTAAGAATCAAGGGTTCATAAACTTTTGAACAGGGTTATTTTATAAATTCAACTATTTTTTTTGTCTTGTGGACTATATGTAAACATTTTTTATGTAAAATATCTTATTCAGGACAGTACTAAACAGAAAATAACATGCATTTTGTATGGTCCCTCTTATTTTGTTCAACTTTTCAGATTCTGCAAGGGGTGTGTAAACATTTGAGCAAGACTGTATATTTGGGTTACATAATGAAATGCATTCAAGAAAATTTTTAGCCCAATATGTAAACAGATTTGTCACCTGGTTCTATTAATTTATTCTATTCAGATATATATGAATTTATCCTATTTTAAAAGAACACGTAAAGGCATATGTTGCAGAAATTTTTTTAACATCCCTATACTTACACAAACAAACTTGTATATAAGTATGTGCAAGTGTAAAAGTATAAACATAATATGGGTTCTGAAGCACCGATGCACAAACATTTCATACCAATCTGATTACAGCAACCTGGAGTTCAGTTTTATTCGTTATTCAATCTTAACCTTAGATCCATTTATGTTACCTGCACTGCTAATCATCGCCTCATAGACTTGGATTGCATTTCAAAACAGGATCAGGGCTGAGGTCAGTTCAAGGTATGAGCTGCCCTTATATGGTCAAAACAATGAGTGTAGACATAAAATGAGTAAGATAGTTAAACTGAAAGAAGAACAAGAAAAATGAATAGGAAGGGTGGTGATTTGGAATGAAGCGAAGTAATCTGTCTTGTCTATTACCTAAGGTCATGATCCTTTTAATAATGTAGTTGTATAATAAAAATCAGAGACTAAAATATGCAAAAGTGCCAGCACATGACTGATGCAGCATATCCGTTTTCATCCTCACTTTTTACCTTTTATCATTGTATTATTTCCCCTAAGAGCAAATGCCTCATTCGCATTTCACTTTAGCCTATCTTAATGACACTCTTGATAAATTACCCATTTGCCCGGATAAAATCCTTAATGTTGCACCACTTGATGAGAGATGGGATCAATTTCAAAGGTAGTCCTGGTCATTACCTGCACCTATGGGAGGAGACCTTAAGAGCACCACATGTTGAAATACTAACTTGCACTTTCTTTTGATATGTCGGTAACACTTTACAATGAGGTTTCATTAGTTAACATTAGTTAATGTATTAACTAACATGAGCAATACATTTGTTACTGTATTTGTTCATCTTTGTTAACGTTAGTTAATAAAAATACAGCTGTTCATGTTAGTTCACAGTGCATTAGCTAATGCTAACAAGATTTTAATAAAGTATTAGTAAATGTTGAAATTAACAATAACAAAGATAAATAAATGCTTTATAAGTGCAGTTCATTATTAGTTCATGTTAACTAATGTAGTTAACTAATGTTAACTAATGAACCTTATTGTAAAGTGTTACCGATATGTCTATTGTGTTGCATGACAGAAATTAGGCTTGTGAGTAATAGTCATATCAATCGTAACAGTACAGTGGGGCTGCACAAAAATATTCTAATGATACAATACATTAAACATGTTTAAAAAGTGGTTTGGTTAGTCTCTGGAGCATCTGCATATTTCATACTGCAATAACGCCTCAGATGTTGCGGTGTACCTCTGTTGCATGTGAGGAAAACAGCTTGAACGATTAGCTTTGATTGGAAACGTGAAACGAATTATGCAACATTTGTGTTTGATTGATTCAAACTATGTTTGTGTGATTGATTGTGATTGGTGCTGGTATTTCTGCTCATGTTACACACATTTGATTCAGCGATTAATCAAACAGAAATTTTAGATCGGCACAGGCTTCCAAGACACTGACACAATTAGTGAGCGAATCAAGTCGTTTAAGTAATAGCCTCATTTGGGGTTACAATGAGGCTCTTACATATTAAACAGATCACATTAATCAGTCATTCGGTGTTTAGCTACTTACGACTGACAACATTAGGCCACAAACCCTTAAACCGCTGTATTTCCTATAAAATGAGAGTTTGTTTAGTTATCTGCTATACTGTTAAAAAAAAAGAAGAAGAAATGGGCGGATTAAAAAAACGAAAACATCTGCACTTTGAGAGAACTGACGTTGAAATAAATTTTTGGGACAAGTGGCAAACATAAATCTTCAGTGCTTTTGGCCACTGATGTTTGATTTGACTCAGTGCCTATAAATACGAATTCCAAACTGTATAATCTGTCAGTCGGTCTGATTTAGGCAAGATCATAGACAGATCGTTTTTTGTATGAAACGCATGATGTTTTTACCGATTCGTGATGTTGGAATGGATCCTTGCTCCCTGCAGTCCCCTCCCACAGCACAGCTGAGGAATATCTAACACTGTCTCCAGCCGTCAGGAATGCCGACCCTCTCGGGTTATGACCCGTAATTAATTGTTTAGAGGGTCTGGTTCCACGTTCTTGGCATTTGGAGTTGCAGTATGGGAAGGGTATAGCGTTCTCTCGAATATCCAAATTAGATTTTCACTGTTGTTCCAGCGGTCACCAGGCAAATTGAGAGAATCCCCTCCAGCCTTGAGACCGGTCGATAACTTAACGAGACGTCTAGCTATGACACGCAGACATCTGACATGCTTTTCAAGTGAATGTAAAACACACCGTCTGATGGACAGCCGAGGCTCATGAGTGATAAAGCACAGGCCGGGGGTTTTGGAGTTGTGTTTTTCTATTTATTTTCGAAGGTGGGCAGCCAAGACAAATGTTCTAAATGCAATTCAATCTTAAAAATTCAAGGGAGCTTTTGCTTGGACCATCCGAAGCAAACCGTAGAAGCCTCGGGCCAAAATTTAAATCTCTCTCTGACAAATGTTCAGTGAGTCATCGTTTCTCAGCACATAGTTAGTGAAGGTTTTGATTGGCAAACGCATAATTGTAGTCATTTAAATGTTTCCTACTAACAGAAGGTTAAAAAGTTGGCTCTCTGATTTAGTTTCTCTAAACGAAGATGGATGCATTACATCCATGTACACATATTCTCCTTTTAGATTAGCACTCAAAACTGCATAATTCTATTTTCGAATCATATTTTAGCCTTATATGCTGGTATGGCATGACTTTCAGAAGAAAGTATCTGATTAGCTCTTGTGTTGTGGTTACAATCAGCCATTTGCAACAGAGCATCATAAACAAACAAATTAGACCTATTATGATTCCCACCGCCGTGCATATGTGTTGTGTATATGTGCGTCTATGTTAATCCAGTTTTGGATGAGGTGGAGATCTCATTCCTTTGTGCTGTGTTCATGAACCAAGCCTTGCATGCTCAGGGAGGGACCCAGAATCCTCTTCTCATGGCACGAAAGCCTATTGTCTGTCCCCCACTCTGAAAGAGGCCGACAGATAACCTCCCCGCACACAAAAGGCATGTGTGATGAGGGCAACACAAGCCCACCGTGATTCCAAGTTTGCCTCTGGGCCGCTTCAGCCACCCGCAAACACAAATGCGGCTAAGCTGCGATAAAAGCGCTGAGACGTGTTGTTTTTGTTTTTGTTTTTAGCAGCCACCCTTACTGATTCATCCTTGACCCTTGACTTATCAAAAAAATGTCCCTTTCAATTAAAAGCGACACAAATGGATCCAATCACTCACTATAGTGGCCGTTTCAGAGAATACCATCAGTGGAAATTCCTTTAGTGGTGTTGCACCATGACCCGCATAAGGGGGCTGAGTTCTTTCACTGCCTGTGAACAAATCAGACGGAGAATGATGTTTTCCTTTTCATGACCAGGCTCTGAAACCCCATCCCTCTTTTCTGGTGTCAGTTGTTCTTTTGTGTCGGCCAGCGGTGGCTCCCTTTGACACGGCGGTGGTTATCCTCTTGATACCTGATTCCAAAGAGTCTGCTCACTCAGCCATTTGTTCTCCCATCACCTTTACTCCAGCCTGCATGATTGCCAGGCTCTGAGACCCCCATACACCTGCCTGCTGGAAAAATCAAGGTTGAGCTGGTAGTTGGTTCAAGATGATTACTTCCTGGTCAGATTTGGTCATTAACTGGCTCAAGCTTCTCATTAGCTGGTCCACAGTTATTAACTTGTTCAATTTGGTCATTAGCTGGTGAAACTTGACATACGTTTGGGTTACACTTTATTTCAATGGTCCTCTTTAGACATTCTACTAGCTATAAGTAACTTTGCAACTACATGTCAACTAACTCTCATTCAAGTATTAGTAGAATGTTAGGTTAGTGTTTGGGTTAGTAGAATAAATTGGCATGTAGTTGCAAAGTTACTTATAGTCAGTAGAATGTCTGTTGGGAGACCACAATAAAGTGTTAGCAGATATTAAGCAGACAGTCTACTAATACTCTAATGAGAGTCAGCTGACATGTAGTTGCAAAGTTACTTATAGTTAGTAGCATGTCTAAAGTGCACAATCGAAATAAAGTGTTACCTAAGTTTGTACAAACTGGTCATTAACTGGTCCAAGCTGGTTATTAGCTAGTCCAGTTGGTTATTACCTCAATCAAACTGGTCATTAGCTGTTTAATGGTTAACTTGTTCAGTTTGGTCATTACCTGGTTTAACTGGTCCAAACTTGTCAACAACTCGTTCATTTGGGTCCTTAGCTGGTCATTAGCTAGTACTAAATGGTTATTAACTGGTTCAGTTTGGTTATTAACCAGTCCAGTTTGTTTATTACCTCGAGCAAACTGGTCATTACCTGATTTAAGCTGGTCATTTGCTGGTCCAAACTGGTCATTAACTAGTTTATCTGGGACTGTAGCTGGTTAGGGCTAGTCATTAGCTTGTACTAAATGGTTATTAAATGGTTCAATTTGGTCATTAGCTGGTCAAGCAGATTTTTGCAACATAGTGGTTGTTTTACCAGCTAATAACTTGCTTACACCACTTACACACAGCTTGGACTATCTAATAACTATCTTGGACCAACTAATAACCTGCTTAAACCAGCTAATGGTCACTTTGGACCAATTAATAACCAGTGTAAACCAGTTTGGTCCAGTTAATCGCTACCTTGGACCAAACAATAACCAGCCTGAAGCACTTAAAAACCAACTTGGACAAGCTAGAAAAGTTTAAGCTAGATTTCCCAGATGTAACAGAAGGAAAAACAAGAAAGATTGTGTATTTGTTGTTTGCGTTCAAATCTCTCACCAACAACAAGATGGAATGGAAGTTACATCATCTGTTCCAGTTTACTCTTCAAATCCACTGTCTCTCACAGACGCACACACACATACATACCTGAAGAACAGACACAAAGGGTGCTCTCCAGGCCTCCCAGATACAGGATACCTCTGGCAGATAAATCCTGTGGGATTTCGACTCCATTCCAAGGCTTCTTTTAAGGCATTTCTTGAGGGATTCTCACGGAAATCTTCTGAACTCGGCAGATAAGAGGCACCTCTTCTGACAATCCAAAGTGGCTGCCATGTCACGGAATGAGATAAGGACTGTGGAGATGTTGCTGAGGGACAGTGTTGAGTGATGGCATTGACTGGAAAGAGCTAAACACTTCACAACTCTTTAAACCACAAGACCAGCATTTCAACTGATTTTCACAATGAGCACATTGTCAAGGAATGTCTATCATAATTCATCTCTCACAATGTGCAACTAGCGAACATTCAGGAATGTCAATAATAACAAAAGATATAGAGATAAGATGTATAATATAATATAATATGATATGTTACCTATTGAGTTTCTCTGGATTTAGCTGGAGACTCTACTATACAAAAAAATCATATAAAGTCATAAAATTATATATTTCAACATCTAAACCTAACCTACACAGGACCAGGGCATGGGATCTTAAACCAACTAAGACCAGGCTGGTTTTTTAGCAGATGATATGATGCATTTATAACAAGTTACCTTTTAGTTTTTCTTGCGGTGATAACGCATCTTGAATAGCAGGAGTCATGGTTATAGTGGACCCTTATAGATGTTTCTGTGTACTTCAACTGTGTACATAAACCTTGTCACTGTAGAACCATATTTGACTTCAAAATCTAATTGGACTCAGGCGTAGGACTTTGAATCTGCTGCGTTATATGGCAGATACACTGTCAATGATACAATCCAACCATGTCTGTGTTGACAGAACAAACCCACCCATCCATGTCCTTCGACAATAGTTAAACCCCTCTGTTTTGTGTTGAAGTCAAGAAGCTAATGTACATCATGAGAGAAACAAACAGGGTAATTCATGAAGACAACTTTGCATCCCAGCATTTGAAGCCTTTTTTGAAGTGTGGCTGAGATGTGAGGAAACATAAGATGCTTCTTTTTTCTTACATACAGGCTTGTATTTCTGGATCTGTACAGTAGTGAGGAGTTGACCGACGCTGGCCAGGGTGTTTTACACGGGCCGTAGCTAACCACACAGCTGTTTGAACCAGCTCCAGACTCCGTAAAACAACTCATACGAAAAGTGTATTAAGGATTAATGGATCTTTTCGGGAATTGGCAAGCTTGTTTTGTTGCCTCAAAGACTAGATGAACCGAAATAACAATGGTGAATTGTAGGAATGTCATGACATTTGTATTGTGATAGCATCTTGCTCCAGATGTGGTCAAGATAAACTGAGAGTTTCTTCACAGCTTGTAGAGAATGGCTTTATTTAGAGTCGGGTGTTATAGTGTCTTAAACGTACTGTTGTTAAGATGGTGTGGCCCTTTTCACGGACTATGATGACTCGTTTTCCACAGATATCAACATCACAAATCTAGTAAAAATTGTATATAAATTTATAAAAATATACTTTGTTTTCTATTACTTTAGCAGTACATGACAAACTAATTAACGCCGCTGCAAGGGGGTTTCTAATACAACAGCTAAGGGGGTGATGGCAAATTTGGCGTCTTTCTCTCTTCTGACTAATCAATCTATCTTGGAAAATAGTGAAAACGCTATTGCGGATTTGTTCTTTTGCTATTAGAACAAATGCAAATACAAAAATTATATTTGCTGTCGACTCTCATTCACCGCTATAGAACTTTACCCAACTATGACGACTTCCGCTTCTGAGAACCCCAGAAATGTGAAAAGGGTCCATTGAAAAGTGCCTAAAAACAGCCAACAGACCAGCCAGGGAGACAAAATAATACCAGCAAATGAGCTCAGGATGGTTAGAAACCTTTTTTCAACAGGGATATCAAACATTTCAATCTCTTTTTGACACTCGGATGTCAAAAAAAATAATGTAGTTAAAGGGGTCATGAATTGAGAAATCAGCATTCCCTTGAGCTTTTGATATATAAAATGTCATCATAATATAAGAATATTCTGTAAGTTTCAGAGCTGAAAACTTCCTTGTTAATCAAATAAAAGCTTTTATTGACAGCTGGCTCAGCAAACGATCGATCTGGGAATGTTCTTCCCTGTGATGTCAGAGTGCAGTGAAACACCACCTTAACCGAAGAAGACGAACGCCTAATTCTGTAGCCCCGCCCACCGACTCACGCTTGACATGTTATAGATAACTAACATAGGCCTATGTGGAGCTTAACCGGATCAAAGCAATAAACATGCCGCATAAGTTTCCTTCGGATTCCAATATTAGCAATGCATGGTTGAACTTTATTTTTAATGAAGATACAGCTCACGTGGGTAAGACATTGCGTGTTTGTTCGCTTCATTTCACTGTGGATTCGTTTGTAAACAAGAGACTGGATTTGCAGACAGGATGAGATTAAAAAATGATGCTGTGCCTTCTGGATCGGACAGGAATGGTGCAACACACTTATGTGAGTAAAAAATGTTTTTTATATGTGATAGTATTGCATTAGAGATCGTTTGATATCTACTGATTATGTGTACGTGTCTAACTAAACATAACTTCCACGCTGTCACAGGCTGGAGTATCCTTTGTATTTGAGGTGTTGTTGGTTCATTGTCCTGCGATTTGGGATCAGACTCGAACATGTATGGGCCAGGGCTCGCAAAGCCAGGCGTCCCGGGGCTGTTTTTTCCAGTCGGGCTACCAAAATGTATCACTGGCCTGCCCGATGGGCTATCTTAAATACTGAAATAACATTCCTTTCTTGATGTGCGTTGTTCACTCTCTTGACTTGATATTTGAAGGAAAAATACAATCGTGGAAGTTCTGAACATGCTGGTTTGTCTGCAGTGAAGTTTTGCTGATGCACGTATTTGGGTTGTGTGTGTGTTAGTGATGTGGTTCATGGTTATATGCACTGATCAGACGGGCCAAGTAATAACAATTAATTGCGGGTGGATGAGAGATAAATCATTGTGTTTGTTTGATAAAGACATATTGCGAACCCTGAGGGCGAATCATTCAAGTTTTCAAAACAATTCCCCACATGTACTAACGGGGGAGCCGAAGCTCATTATAATATGCAAAACTGGTATCCAATCACAGCAGTGGGCATTTACTTCCAAGTCTTCAATGTGGCACGCCCATAAAAACCGAGCATTCCAGGAGCTAGGCTCAAAACCAGGGTAGAAAATAGCCTATTACTTATTCATTATGATGTTTTTGAATGTAAAAACCACGCAAACGTCATAAGTTGACCTCAGACAACAGTATAAAAAAAATAAAAAAAGCCAGTTCATGACCCCTTTAAAATGCAGCAATCTGATCTTATTACTAATAGAGCAAAAGCAGGTAAAGAGGTAAAAGACACTGTCAATGAAAAAGTCATCTGAGGAGTAAGTTACAGCTCAGAAACAGCACTGCCTAATGGTGAAGACTTAGCTTGCCTGTTCTCACAAAAGTGAGATTGTAAATTCAGTAACATTATCATGCTACTCGTCATGAGAAAGAAAAAAAAAATGCACGCTTTTGTGGTAATGCAGCACGTGTCAGAGGTTTGTGTGAAGGTCAGTCAGGGATGCTCTTTGCACTAACATCACAATGTGGCTCCAAGTTTAAAACAACCCTAACCATACTGGTGTAAATATTTTGTCCATGGCACACTTTCAAGACCAGGAGATTTGCAGCCTGGACATTATAAGTCCTGATCCAAACTTTACAAACAACAAAACACTTCAGCTGTGAACATTCGGCTATATGTAGCTACATAAACATAGCTATATACACTACTGTTTAAAAGTTTGGGGTCAGTTAGTTTTTTTGTTTTTAAGAAATGAATACTTTAATTATTCAAGGAAGGAAGCATGAATTGATCAAGAGCAACAGACATTTGAATTTGTACTTTTTCACAATATTACGGTTTAAAAAAAAAAAAATAAAAAAATAAAAAAAACTACATGAATTTATATTTGGTTTGACACCTTTTGCCCCGTGCATGAACTCCACAAGTTTGTATAAAACCTGATGGTCATGTGATCCTGAATTATTTTAGATGATCCATTAAAAAGCATCATGAGCTTCAATAACCTTTTGTTTAAAGGAATTCACTTAAACAGCGTTAGAATTTTGCTTATTTGATTACTGACCTAGAAATAGTGTAGAATCTTCAATATTTCATATTTTACATTACATTTTTGTTAAAAAAAAAGTTCAAAATCCTAAAACTCAAAATACACTTAGACTCCCAGATTTTCAACATAGCCTGAGGCATGAAATTCAACAGCACCACTGAAGTGGGTTAGTTCAAAGAGACTGTCCTTATAGCACCTTTGCATTTGTTATCTTTAGTTAATATACATACAGTATGGGATAAGTACAAAGCGTTTACATCAATAAAACGGTCTAGTATTAAATGACGACCTGCTATCAGACAACATGCACGCATAGTAACGTGTAATATCCTCTCCACTTCTAATATACAAACTCACATACACCCTATTGCTGATAACAGTGCTGCCAAACCATGTGCGCTGTTTACTAAAAGCTCCCTCTGTACAGCAGGCCAGAACTCCTCTGCAAAACCTCAAAAGAATAATAAAAAAAAGCTGTACATCTTTGACATTAACCACTCCATTTTAACCAAAGCTTCACATTCAGGGAATTTAGACAATAAAAGTATCTTAAAAGGACACTTGAACTGTTTGTGTTTCTTAAATGTCAGGACTAATAGCCAGTACGACGAGGGTTGTACCTTGTCAACATTTATCTTTATTTTAAGAGTGATATGGTTTGGACGAATGCTTTTAAGAGCATCTGTGCAGCAGCTTAGAAGAGGACTTGAGATACTGTTTGTGCACAGCCATCCCCTGTGTTTTAAATCAGAGTAATGTTCAGCCGGCCGAATGATGAAAGGGATTTGCATGCGCTGCATCTGGTGCTCTGTGTACTTAAACTGTTAAAAGAGCTGAACAGGTGGAACAGGTGGGCAAGATTCAGGACATATAGAGAGATGATCAACTGTTAGACATCCCTTTTATCTGCAGTCACAGCTTCCTTTGGAGATTAAGAAAAGATGCCACCATACAAACTTAAGAAGTTTTTAGTAATGCGTTCTTGCCAAGACAAGTGTCACTAGTTGCTCATATTTTAGGCTAAAGTTTGGAACAAGTATCGGCCCGTATATGAACAACACCCTAAATTATGTGGCTTATTTTAAAAAATATAATTATATTAAAAAAAATGTCCTGCCCCTTCCAAGCATTATAATGGCAGTGAATGGCAGTCCATCCATTATAAAAGTAATCCACACGGCTCCGGGGGGTTAATAAAAGCCTTCTGAAGCGACTCGATGGGCTTTTGTAAGAAAAACATCCATATTTAACACGTTATAAAGTAAAATATCTAGCTTCCGGCGGACCGCCTTCTGTATTCAACTTACGGAAAAAGTGTAACTGGCGTAACTATGACGTCAGACGTAGCGTAAGCATTTTGAACTGCGAGAGGCGTTACACTTTCTTTGTAAGTTGAATACAGAAGGCCACCAGAAGCTAGGTATTTTACTTTATAACATGTTAAATATGGATATTTTTCTTACAAAAACACATTGACTCACTTCAGAAGGCCTTTATAACTTTTATAATGGATGGATGTACTTTTTTGGTCTTCAAATTTTGGACTGCCATTATAAAGCTTAGAAGAGCCAGGACATTTTTTAATATAACTCTGATTGCATTCGTCTTAAAGAAGAATGTCATATACACCTAGGATGGCTTGAGGGTGAGTAAATTATGGGATAATCTTTGGGTGAACTATCCCTTTAACTTCACAGGCAAATTAAAACCCCATAGACTTACATTGAAGTATTGATTTTTTTTTTTTTTAAATTCTGCCATGTTTTGTCAATTTTTGGAGGATCTACAAATATGCAGGTCACCAAACTTTGTACGTATGTGAATCCAGTGCATACCAAATGGAAGTAAATGGAGCACAAAGTCTAGTGTGAACGCACTAATGTGACAGAACTTGATCTGACTCTATCTGAAATAGAGATGTAGGTTCATGGAAAGGAGTATCAGTGATGATCTCCAAGAATGTAGATTGAGTAACAGTCCAGCAGGGGAAAACAAGCCACATCCTTTGACATCACTGAGACAAACCACAGTAATTTTTCGCATTTGCGGTTAAGGAACACAGTGTGCCTAGCTAGCTACAATCATATTTCATCTGGTGTTGTTCAACACTTTCAGCACTGGAGATAACTTGTAGGGTAATGAAACAGTCATGAAGGCCCATTTAAACTGCTTTCAGAATGTTGCAGAGAACGAGCGAGGAGAAACATCAGGCCAGAACTTCTCTGCAAAACCTATTAGCGTGGCCACAAACATCTACAAGACCCTCCAGGACATTGGAAGGTCTGGAATTACGAGATAGAAAAGCACATAAAATGCTGAAAAACTGATAGATGGACCAGACATGGAGAACCAAAATAAAAGTGAACTAGTAATGGCTGGAATGTGTTTTGCCCCCTACGTCACAAATGTCCCATACCGTGACTCAAAATAAACAAATAAAAGCTTGTTTGAAGCCTTTTATAACTCTTTGAAGCACTTTCCCAACAATACCTCACCTCTTAAGAGAGATTGGGAGAAGGTGCGTGGAGATACCATCATGTCTGAGTGCCACTTGTTGCAAAGGTGAAAGAACCCACATAGACTTGATATCAGAGCAAACATCTCCACCCTTAACTCTAGACATAAACGGGAGGAAAAACCTCAGGTAACCACGAAACTGACAATGGGTAATCATTATCACTTGTGTGCAGATAATCACTCATCAAGAGATGCAAGTGGCTTCTTCAACAGCCCAATCTAGGCATTGTGGTGCCCGCAACATTGAAGACATGCGATATTGAGAAATGAATGATCGTTCGTGCCATTGGTTCTCTTATCAGGATGTTTATTAAGAGGGATGTACTGTGATACAGTGAATAGAGAAAAACATTTCACAGTATGACATTAATTCCTCACCATGGCACAATGAAACATTTGAAGACTCAACCTCTTCCCTCCCATGTATTGCATCAAAGCAGAATTATCAAAGAATTGTTTCTACGCAAGAGCCTGTCTACACAAACATACCCTGAAGAAGCGGGAGGGAATGCACACCTCTGTATTAAGCCAAACGATGTTCGATAAATACTTCCTTTCCCTTGCAGCAATTGATCACATATTAAAACATTCCTGAATCAGATGATATTCAGCATCTAAGCAGCAGCTTATTTGCAAAGAATGATGTACCTTCCTACATCCACAAAATCTACATCGAGGAACAAACTACGTGCCCAATGCAGCCCAGCTAGAGGTGAACATTAGCGGAGGAGTGTCAGCTCGGGGAGGTGAGGGATTGTTTTGGTCGAGTTGAAACTGTGGAGAGGTAGGGTCGTTGTAATGGTTTGTCTTGGTTCCTGTAACTTATACAATCTATTCCATTAGGTCCCAGTGGGTAAATTACAGTACATCTGTTCAAATCCCTGTTAAATACTGCAGAGGATTACTGCTGGGAACAAATTTGGGAGCACAACAGGGCAGATATAAAAGTAAATACTCATACTAACATCACCGCTACAGTGACATTCACTTGAATTAAGAGTAGTTGGGGAATACAAATCATCTTATGGAGGAGCCACAAGTGTTTGGGATTCTGTGTGTAAATCTTTAGTGATATTAGCTAGGACTTTACTTCATCTCAGCAGAGATCCTTCAAGGCTTTGTGCTGGAAAATGGCCCTCCGAAGCTGCATCTAAAAAGGTTGATTCCTTGCTTAGAACAACACCATATACCACCAGCTGGTCACTTAATGCACATGGTAAGTTCACAAGAAATAAACAATTAAGTAAGAAAAAGGGAAAAAAAGCATACAGTTTGGAGTTGTCTATGACTTTCAAACAAATTACTGTATGTATGCATGTATGTAGCATGTATGCTAACTACCAAAAAAAAACACTTTTGCTATTGCTATGCTATATAAAAATTGAACTATAATACATAGAAATCCAGATGAGAACTGGTTGGCTTTATTTATTAATGCTAATTAATGTAATGCTGCAATGCTTTTTTCCCTTTAAACTTGATTTAAATGGGAGAAGAAAAAAAAGACATTTAATGAAAATAAAAATAAACAGAAGTTCAGTAAATACTGAATAAACTACATATATCTACAGTTTATGGGCAAAGAGTGTCATTAAGAGCTTGATCCTATTAGTTCTAATTTATATCTAAGGGTTTATTGGGTTTGTTCGATCTCCTCATCTCTGTGACTCATCTGGTGTAAAGCAAGGTCAGATCTTCCCTTTCCTCTCTAGCCCTCGCGGACCTTGGCAGACAGAGCATCACAAGTCTTCTTGGCATCTCCCAAAAGCATGGATGTGTTTGGTTTGTAGAAGATAGGGTTGTCCACAGCGGCATAGCCAACTCCCAGAGATCTTTTCATCACGATGACCTGGGGGATGAAAACAGAGGTTGATGCATTTTGTCTTATCGGGGAACAAATAACGGTACTTTATGGAATAAGCTGGAAAATTCACAGTAAATTAAATCCTGTATGTTGACTTTAAGATTAATCAAATGGCATTTTCCATGAGTATTAGCGTTGAGGCAGCTAATATAATTATTCATTATATCTGTAAAAACATTGCATGCACCTGTACGTAAAGTGGCAGAGAATGGCTTGAGGATTTGTACAAGAGGGCGCAAAAAGAGCCTAAGCTTCCAACATGTAATGGCTATTTAAGTATCTGCCATTTGCAAAATTAAGAGTCATTAGTGTCTCAAACACCAGTTTTTAGGCTGAGCAGTTTCTGGGAAAATCGTTGAGAGTAGTGCTTTGATTGGGAGCATCTGTTTGGGAAGGAGGAACACTTGGTAATTGAATAAGTAAAACCAGAGAGGAGAGCCCTTGCCGCTGGTCTAGCTTTAGTGTTATTCAATACACTGAAAGATATTTGGAACGAATTGACCCTCATCTTGAGACTTCAAAATCAGCAGGCGGATCCTTTTTATATCATCATCTGTCCCTCAAAAGCACTGCACATGTTCGATGCCAGGCAGGTGATCGGGATGGCGTTCAAACAAACCCAGCCCCTCTTCTCAAAGAGTCATGTGACCACTTTACCCAGGCTCAGCATCCCCCAGGACAGGACAACATCCTTTTGTTAAATTATTCATAGGGCAGCTGGTTTCATTTGGGAATGAGGTTACACATGAAGGTCTCTAACAAGGCTGGGAGCAATCAGCAGGGGTGGATGTAGCACGAGATTGAGGATAACAAAATCGACAGGGAAACTTCAGATTCTGTTGCGCTATCATGTCATCAAGAGCGTCACTTGGTTCTAAGTTGGTCGAGTGCCCTCGTTGAGACTTGGCTACACATCCAAGTTGCTACAAATAAGGAAGGCTTTGGTTCAAAGCTCTAGTGTTTGTAAATTCCATATGGAATTATGGAACAGGTTAACAAGCTACACGGAATTACTCGTGGGAGAAGGTCTACGTATTTGCACATATGCAAACGTCAAGCCCCAGTACTCCAAGTGATTTCCCCAGAGAAGGTCTGGCCACAACGGGCCTGTCATGTGGTGAGGCACACCAGCCCTGCATTTTAGGGAAAGTATCAGACGGATGCTCTGAAATGTCATCATTCCAGAATGAGTGAGTCAGCGCTAATGAAAGCAGCGTGAGGCTTGTCTTGCTGGAGATACACCTGGACTGTAGCACAGTTACAGTGGGAACCAGCTGTGGGGATGGGATGGAGATTTTCATATCGCTCTGGGTGGGAGAATGAGGGATGGTCTGTATTACAAAACCTGAGGGCAATTCTGAGGGCCATAAAAGTAAAGCCTGATACATATGGAGTATGAAGTATATCATGTACCCTACCATTATTTAAAGTTTTTAAAGAAGTCTCTTATGCTCACCAAGGCTGCATTTATTTGATCAAATACAGTGACATTTTGTAAAATATTATAAAATTCAAAATAACAGTTTTAATATATTTTTTAAATGTAATTTATTCCTGTGATGGTAAAGCTGAATTTTCAGCATCATTACTCCAGTCTTCATTATCACATGATCCTTCAGAAATCATTCTAAAATTCTGATTTGGTGATCAAGAAACATTTCTAAATATTATGTGTGTTGAAACCAGTTGTTGCCGTTTAATATTCATGTAGAAACTGATAATTTTTTTGTCAGGAATTTTTGATAAATAGAAAGTTCAAAAGAACAGCATTTATTTAAAAATAAATCTTTTGTCACATTATAAATGCCGTTACGGTTACTTTTGAACAATTTAATGCGCTCTTGCTGAATAAAAGTATTAATTTCCTTCATCTCCAAGCTTTTTAACTGTAGTATATATCGTATGAAATCAGCTTTAAAAAAAAAAAAAAAAAAAAGGTGATTTTATAAGACTATAATTATATTTAAAGGCTGCCAGATTTTAACAACTAATAATATGCTCACCTGCTTGGACTTCCAGACCTCCAAAACAGGCATGCCAGCAATGATCGAGTTGGGGTCCTCCTGGGCTGCTGAGTTAACCGTGTCATTGGCTCCAATTACCAAAACCAGATCAGTTTCTGAAAAATAGACATAATAGAAAGCAAGATTATGGATTTTACATCTCAAAAGATGATGGTAAAAAAAAAAAAAAAACACCAAAAATGGATATCATACCAGGGAAGTCGTCATTGATTTCATCCATCTCAAGCACAACATCATATGGCACACCAGCTTCAGCCAGCAGTACGTTCAGCTGGCCCGGCATACGACCAGCCACAGGGTGGATTCCAAACCTGAAAACACAATACAGATCACATGACCTCTTGGATCGCCTGACACACATATGGCATACAAATAAAGTACTTTCCGGCAGTGCAGGTCAGGATGACTTTTCATACAGTTCGAGCATTAGTCTTTGAACACAGTTAAGTAGAAGTGCTTTGGGGTCAGGCTGTTTGCAAGAGGTTGACAGAAGGAAATAAGCAGTTGCTGAAGGTATCTTTTTAATGCCAGGTAGTAAAGTGCATGAGCTCAGGGGAAATGGCTTGAGGAAGACGAGTGGACCCTCAGGGAACGTGGGCAGCTTTACAACTTCACTGTAAAAACAGATCACAGCCAACAGGCTTAGGACACAGGAAGTGATGTTCCTGCTTTTTTAACTGATGTAAATTTGTGTTCCATTTCTATTTGATGTTTACACAGCAGTTACATATGAAAATGTCAGTATTGGTTTCTTTTTGGTTAAAGGCATATGTTTATTTTCAACAAAGCAAAGTTACCTCAAAACTAATTTTTTTATAAATAACCTTTTCACTGTTTCCAAAAGAAATAATAGGGACTTTATCCAAACAACTTTGGACAGCACAGGTATAGTAACTAAGTAATAAACCGATCAGCCTCCAGACCCAAGAAATGTGAAATTCGGAAAAATCTCTTTATGACAATTAACATTATACATATAAATGTATTGAATATTTTAATAATCTGTGTGGCTGTTTTTAATTAAAATAAATAAGTAATTGAGCATTTAAAACATAAAAAGGCAGCTCAGAAAATTACATTTCTATAATAATTACATTTATTTGAAATAATTATAATTAAAAACATCCACACTGATTCCATTAAAGAACTAAATGGTAGAATCAGGCAAGTTCTCAAAAAACATCACAAGTGTAATGAATGCAAGCACCTTTAACCAATTTACCTGACGAGAGCAGTCACTAAAACTAGCTCACTTCCCTTCTGATCTTGTTCGAACTAACATGTCTGAGTTGTTTACTTTGTAATTAGTCCATTTCCAGAGCATTTAGGCCAATTTGCGCAACATATTTACACACTATTTTTTTTTAACTCGTATTAGTTTTATTTTACACTGTAGTCAACTATTTTCTCTCCGAAATTAAGGCAGCACTACCTCCTTGGTGAA